>JAWWEV010000004.1:308028-331984 GCA_035583235.1 Hafferia zeledoni
CAGACATGGCCCAGGCAGTGAGGGAGGGATAAATCACACTGCAGACATGGCCCAGGCAGTGAGGGAGGGATAAATCAGGAGCAAGCCAAGGAAACAGAGGCTGGAAAGAGCTTGTGCTGCAGTGAGGATTGTGCTGGATATCTCACCTTCCTGCGGGGGGACGAGGAGAATGTGTTTCTCTGATTACAGACACAGGGGTTTATGATTATAACTGTGTAAAACCAAAGTCTTTCGTGCTTTGGGGGCTCAGCCTGAGAACATTATTCATAAAATACCCAATTCAACAAATCCCAACTCAATTCCTATGCAGAGAGGGCTTCCAGTGACAGGCCCTGCAAGAGGCCAGGCCCCATCCAAAGGCCACTGCATATCATGGAAAAACTCCAATTTATTTCCATAGGCTTTGGATCGAGTCCTTTGAAAGCAATTTGGGCAGTGAGGTGAGAAATTTGGGATGAGCAGCGTATCAATAACATGAGCATCGAGCTCCTCTCTTTTCAGTTCAGTTCACAGCCAGAATTCCAATCCAAGAGCTGAGCACTGACCTCCCGTGCACTGTCCAGTCAGGTGCAGGTGCCAAAAGGTACATTTATAAATGTGTCTGTTTGATGCATCTCCCTGGTGCATTATTTTTGCACATTTATTCTTAATTTTGTTGCAGATTCCAGTTTTTAGTTGCTGTGTTGAGGTGATGCTCTGACTGTACCAACACCCCCTAGACACAGATTTCAGAGGACTTAGATGAGGGAAGGGTGGGCAGTTTCTGCTCTGCTGACCCAGTCCCATGATTGCTGGGAGAAGCAAACCAGCCACATTTCCTTGGAGCCACACTGATTTGCCCCTGCAACTCCACGAAAGGCCCTTGTGACAGTGGGATCCTGATTCCTTTCAGTATTTATTTCTCAGGCTCAGTATCCATGGAGAAAACTGTGGCCACTCTAGAGCAACAGTGCTCCTTCTGATGGACACTGGGCATGAGCCCAACATTCCTGACACAGCAAACCCCTCCTGGTGGGCAGAGGCACTGCCTGAAGCCAAGCACCTTCCTCGAGCCCATCTGCACCACCAGCAGCCTCTCCTGGGTGGCAGAACATATTTGAGGAGGAGGCACATGTCTTACTGAGGACATCAATAGCTTCATGTGTTCTTGGCATGGCTTTCCTATGAAATGTTGTTTGAGTAAAATGACATTTGGGGCAAAATCACCCAAACTTGCATTCAGCATTGCCCCGAGAGAGCAAAGAATTGTAGAGTCATAGAATCCTAGAATGGTTTGGGTTTGAAGGAACCGAATATTTTTTAGAGTTGGTCAGAAATTTTGTCATGCAGAAAAGTCTTGCTTTTGTCATGGCCGTGGAGCTCAGTGAAATGGAACAGGATGATGTCCCTGATCAGGTGTGATTGCTGCTCAGGGAGTGCTTGGTGTGGCCATGGGAGAAATGAGATGAATCTGAACATCAGTTACAGAAAGAGATGATACTGGACTCTCATGGCAATTTTCGATGGTAATAAGCATGTAGTAGGATATTAAAATTGTCATTGGTGCTTTAAAAGTAATAATAATTGAAATAGATTCTGGCATCTTTTATAACAGAGAGCCAACCATTATTACTCAGGACATTTTAAAAGAAAACAAACACATTCAATAATTAGTTAATTGAATTGCCAATATGCTGATGCTACTGAAATTAATCTGAAAAATATGAGCTTAACAGCATGGTTTTGCACAGTTATAGTTGGGGATAACATTAAGAGGAGGACTGAGATGTGTTTGGCTGGAACACAGATTCTGAGTCTTGTCTGTGTCGTGGGATCCTTGGGATCCTGGTGCCCAGGGTCCCTTTCCTGAAGGGAGCTTGGGGAAAGGGGCCAGGGTGGTTCTCCTGCTGGCCCAGAGCTCCTGCCACAGGCCCAGTGAGCAGGGCTGGCAGTGCCATCCTGGGCAGAGAGCTGAGCTCCACCACCGGGCCCTGAGCTTGCCAGACATCAGCCTCTGGGAGCAACAGCCTTTTTATTCAGAGGGGTAAAGTTACTACTCCAGAAGCAAGCAAAGCTATGGATTTATTTTAATTCCAGTTTTAAGAACTATGGAAGTACAAATTTAATGTATATTTTGAAAAATTATCTCCTTGGATGAGAATAGGAGGCCACATTTAGCCAGGAGCCTCTGATCTGAACCTGCAGAATCCTGTTTGGGGACAGGCTTTTACTGGGACCGATAACTCAGAGATAAGTCCTTTCTTGCCCTGCACACAGGCAGGAGAGCCAGTCCGTGGCCATGCAGGACATGTGTGGGGCCAGCCCAGCACCCCCAAGCCCTGGTCTCAGGGGGATTCTTCACACAAAACATCTGATGGAAACTTGTTCTGCCCCATTTGGCTGGCTCTGAATGTGTCTGCAGGAGCACAGAGACCTGAGCTCGTGTCCATCACAAGGCACCAGGTAATGCCTGTTCTGTGTGCTCCCAGTTTGAAAAGAAATGCTGATAGTTTGAAAGGAGTGTTTCTCGCCTCAGCCTCCATGACTCCCGTGCCAGCATTGCTTCTTCACTGCCCCCCTCTCATGGAGCAGAACGTTCTCCTGTGTGTTAGCAGTGACATGAACCTTTAGGGGTTTGAAATCCTGCCCACATGTCCAGTGGTGCTGGGGGAGAGGGGCTGGGACATGCCTGGGGAAGCACAACGGCTCGAGAAACAGCAGCATCTATATGAGCAGCATCTCTGTGAGGAGCCTGTGGCAGGAAGGTCCCCAAACACTGAACATGGATTTCCTGTGGGAACCACAGGACTTTGGGAGATGAAGCTCTTGGAAGGGCAGCGAGTCAGAGTGTGCTGGTGCTCCAGTGCTGTAGGTTTGCCCTTCTCCCTGTGCTTATTCCATTAACTTCTCTGCCTACGGCTCACAAACCACTGCAAGGCAAATGTCCTGACCTCCTGATGTGGTCAGAGAAGAAAGGCAGTTTCTGGAACCGGTGACATTTCACCTGGACAGCCCAGGGAATGCAGTCACAGGGAACAAGACTTTTTTATATTGCCACTCTCTATCCTGCTTGCTTCTTCCCCTGGGTTAAATAAAGCACCGACATGCTCAGAGCTCAGCAGCAGAGCACTTTCCCAGGCACCATTGTGCTTCTAATTGTGTTTTTTATTTTTATTCATCAGCAGCAAGTCTGTCTCAAGAGAGTTTTACCTTTTACTCTTTTTCTGAGTGTTCTCTCTCACACCCACTCTCAGGAGTGGCTCATGAACGTGGCCAGAGCTGTGCTGAGTGGCTCATTCCCATTTCCAGGCAGCCCTCACTGCTGCTCTCCCCTTTATACAAATGATGAGACATATCACACCCATTTGCTGGTGTAAGTCTGAAGACATAACCATCAGTTCTGCCTGGCATTCAGAGCAAACAAAATGTCTTTATTGAGACTTATCCAGCCATACCACTTGTCAATTTTATGAGTTTTTGAAATAACATCTAATGTTAACTTGGCAATGAATCTGTCTTAAGACACAAACCCCACTCATGTTTTATTTCCTCTGTGAAAGGAAGTGATGTATGAACTCTGCAGCAAAGCACGGATCAAACTTTTTAGTATCCCCTAGAGTGCAAAGAAATAGGAGCAGGAGGAACCAAAGGGAGGGGGAAGGCCAGGCATAGGTTCCTCTGGACTACAGCAACCAACAAGCATTTTATTTTGATCCAGCTGCACAGTAAATGGGAACCAACACCCCACTGTGGAAAGCCTTTCTGTTTGCTTTCACCATGTTTGTAGAGAATGGTTATCACTCACCATAAAAAGCAGGTTTAGGTCAGGTGGTTGTGCTTTAACATCTGTGTGATTTTTGGAGTTTTATTGCACTGTTAGAACCTGATTCATGGGTGACCTTCATTCATGAACCCAACTTAAGGCATATAAATAGTCCTATTGATCTGAATTTTAACATTGATTACAGTGGGGTGAGGTGGAAGTCAGTGGGACTAAAAGTAATATGCAGTGTGCCCCCATCACTCTCAGAGCACAATAATGGAACTCCAATCACCTCTTGCTGAAAAACTCATTGTGATGTGATATGGATTTTAACCACTCGTGAATATACTGAAGTTCAGTGGATTTATCTTGTCCTTAAACATCCACACAAAAATATGTATTTTTTCATTTCTAAAGTAGACAATGTCAGTGGTTCAGCTTAATTCCCTCCTTGAAAACCAGATATCTGGAGTGGGTTCAACACCCACTCCTGACTTTTCTCTCTGTAGCTGCACACATTGTCATTCATAACCTCTCACTTCAGAAGAGATTCTTGTGTAACACGGACTCTGATTAGTTGTGACACAAACTACGTTATCTATATAGTGAAGTGCCCTCGTGCCCAGCTGTGCTGGGAAGATGTTCTAACCCTCAGTGGGAGAACAGACCAGCAGAGGAGCTTGGCCTGAGGAGGACGGGAAGTCTCCTGTGTCTGCCTGGTTTGATGCAGTGGAAGATGCCAACAATGTAGAAGAATTTACCTTTTCCAAAGTCCTCAGAAAACACTAATTATTCCCACAGCCCCACAGCAAGTTGTGCATTATGAGATGTCATGGGGCTTCTGCCGAGGTTGACTGAAGGGACCAGCACTGCTGGGACAGTGCTGGAACAGTGCTGGGACACTGATGAGAACTTCTGGGACACTGCTGGGGCACTGCTGGGACAGTGCTGGGACAGTGCTGGGAACTTCTGGGACACTGCTGGGGCACTGCTGGGACAGTGCTGGGGCACTGCTGACAGTGCTGGGGCACTGCTGGGACAGTGCTGAGACAGTGCTGGGACACTGCTGAGAACTTCTGGGGCACTGCTGGGGCACTGCTGGGGCGCTGCTGACACAGTGCTGGGATGGTGCTGGGGCACTGCTGGGACACTGCTGGGGCACTGCTGACACAGTGCTGGGGCACTGCTGGGGCACTGCTGGGGCACTGCTGACACAGTGCTGGGACACTGCTGGGACATGGCTGTGCATGACACTGGGGAGGTGATCCTGGGTTTGAGCACGGCTTCAGCCTTGAGTCGTATTTGTGAGGCTTTCATGCATAAGTGTTTGGAGGATGGGAGTACAAACACAGGGTAAACACAGCTGAGGCAAATTCATTAAACATTAATGCAAATATTTGCAGAGATTCTGGTTCACAGCCTTTCCAGATTTCCAGAATTACAGTAATGGAACGTGGGCACGTGCTCAGCTGGCAATGGCAAGGCGAAGGAAAGCAGCCTGAGCACCCAAGGGACAGAGGAGGGTGGGAGGAGGCGATTCCTGAGGTCACCACAGACAGGTTGTCCTGCTCCTCTGGGGGGAGCAGGCCCCACCAAATGTCACTCCTGCCGAACCCTCAGCTTTTTGTTCACTGCAAACAGGAGACCATCCCTGGCAGCAGCCCGGGAGCAACCTGCCTCTTTGGGAGCTTGGAAAGGAAGCTGTGGTGGAAGAAGGACTGAAACAGGCTCTGATGAGCAGGGCAAGGGATGGTGAGGCTCCAGGGGGGTGGGAGCCCAGCATTCCCTTCTCTCCAGGAAGACAGAGTTGTTGGATAGGGAGAGGCTGAAGAGTCAGAGGAATGGTACAGGGAAAAGAGGAAAGAGAAAATTTACTGAAAATATACAGATAAGTATAAATTTATTTGCTTAATCTTTAGGCATTGAATCAGCTGGGAATCAGTTGCTCCATCATTCCAGCCAGCAGTTGGTCAGATGGTTTTATTTCTGCTCTGATGGAAGGACTGAAACCTCTGAAGCAAAAGTATGATGGCCAAAATTAACCCAAAGGTTTTTCTGTTGTGTTGGTTTTTTTTTTCTCAGCTCCTAATTGCTGGATTTGAAAACATTTGCAGGAATATTCAGATTGTCTTAAAATCCCGAGTAAGAGATGGGGAGGGGAAGCCCCATACTGTGACTCACCAAAATACCACCAAGGCAAAGAATTAGTTTTAATTTTTTTTGCACAAGCCTGTACCAGACTTGGGTGAACAACTATAAATGATGCAGCAGAGGTGGAAGGAAGGTTAAAGCCAGGCCCTGCACATCTCCCACTGTTTATCTCTCTGCTGCCACACAGGGCTGGAGAATCACTCTTGGCATTACAAGAGATCAACCTCAACATTACAAGGTGGCCTTTGTCCCACAGCAAGCAATGCCCATGGGTAAGGAGGAGTCTTATGTGCCTTCTGCCAAGTCACTCTATTTTTTTAACATATTTTCATCCTTGGAGCACCTACCAGTGCCTAAAGGGGCTCCAAGAGAACTGGAAAGGGACTTTGGACAAGGGCCCAGAGTGACTGGACAAGGGGGAATGGCTTCCCAGTGCCAGAGGGCAGGGTTAGATGGGATACCAGGGAGAAATTTTTCCCTGTGAGGGTGGGCAGGCCCTGGCACAGGTGCCCAGAGAAGCTGTGGCTGCCCCAGGCCAGGTGTCCCAGGCCAGGTTGGACAGGGCTTGGAGCACCCTGGGCTGGTGGAAGGTGACCATGAGTGGCAGGGGGTGGGACTGGGTGAGCTTGAGATGTGTTTTGGTCCCCTCAGCTGCAGCCTGGATCTTTCCTGTTGCTGTTTGTTCCGTGTGGACCTTTTGCCAGGCCCTGTGTAAATAAAGCTGTTTCTGAGCCTGCACTCCTGGCTGGGGAGAGAGGCTGGAACTCCCCTGGCCTGCCCAACCAGGCAGTGTGATGGGAGCAAACAGAAGTCACTTGGGCATGAGAGGGAGGTGTGTTCTCAGAGCCTGTGATCAGATATTGCCCAAGTAAATCACACAAGACCAGAATTATGTATTCTATGACTATGTTTCTAAGACAGATGCAAATAGAGACATACAACTTTTTCTCTGTAATGTACAATAAAAATTCTATGGCTGGCAGTTGATACAAAGCTTATAAATATGTTTTCAAATAAGTACAACAGCCATGAAATCGAGAGCCAGTAAGTCATAATGTATTTCAGCACAATACTGATGAACCCATTCTTCACCCATGTGAAATAATGAGCTCATTTTAATTCTTTATAGATAACAGATAACAGCTTGAGAGGCATGTGCTGTGCCATTCACTTTTATGTCTCCATCTCTTCCACACTTGCTGCTCCTGTGACATCAGGGTCGGGAGCAGAGGGTGGGTTAGACATTCCTGCTTGCTTTCCTCCTCCTTCCCGCTTTACAATGTGGCTATCATTTAAAACCCAACAAAACAAAGCAGCAATTTAGTGCATCAGAGCAGCAGCTGATTGATGTGGCCACAGATTATGTTGTTAGTAACTTCTCTGGAATTTAATTCATTTGTCTCTGCTTTATATCTCTGCTGTTGCTGTCTAATCATCACTCCCACAAGGCACTGTGTTTCCATCGAGGCAGCAGCTAAATGAGCTGAGAATTAGATCTATATTGCATCAGCAGTGGGCACTGCAGATATTACCAACACATTAAAAGCCAAATTCAAATGAAACAAACAGGAACATGTTCTTTCCTATTGCAGAAATTGATCCTGATTCCACAGCTGAGCAGTGTTCAGGAGGAGGAGATGAGCTTTGTCACAAACAAGCCATTATATGAGATCATTAACTGCAATGGCATTACTGCCACGCTGCAATTTCATTTTTCTTTGTCCTTAAAAGATTGCCTGGGCTGGGAAAGGAAAGATGCTTCACTGGGGCAGCACTTTAAGGCTCTAAACTGTAGAAGTCTTGGCTGTCCAGGGATTGTACTTTTGCACAGAAGGCAGAGTAGCAAAGCCAGAGCTGTTCAGGGCTGGAGGAGGCAGCCCCTGTTCCCCTCCCAGACACTGGGCCGAGTGTTCCCTGCTCATTCCAGAGGTAATCTGGGAGGGGCTCCTCTGTTCCTCCCTCCCAATGGCACCTGTCGAGGGATTTGCCAGAGCAGCTGCAGCCTCTGTTCAGCCCTGCTGCTTCTCAGCAAACCTGAAAGAAAAGTTTGGATTTTGAGGAATTACACTTCTTCTGATGGGTAACATTAAAGCTTCCCTGGGTTAAGTGTCCTATAATTTCATTTGATGGTTAATTCTGCTCATTGCTTGAAATCCTGGAATAGAGATAAATTGGAGAACCAGTCAAAATGTGCATTATTTGAGCAGTCAGGTATCAAGGGATTGGGCACTCCTCCTGCAGCTCTGATGGGGAGAGCCCTGCTCATGAGGTTTGGGATTTCACATCACTGAACCCTTTCAGACAGACACGGTGATCCTGTGAACTCTGGGGAATGCCCAAGTGAAAATGACTGTGAAGGGCCTGATCCTCACTGCCCGGTGGTGAGGGATGTCAGGCTCACTGGGAGAGCTGCATGTGAGACTTCAGATCTAGAACAGTCCAAAGTCCATCTGGCTGCACCAGCTGTGATCAGTACAAATCAAATCAGCCACTTCCAGCCAGGACTCTGGGGAGAAATGTTTGCTCTGGATCTCACCTTGCCCAGGAAGACGAGACAGAAAGTCCTGGTGTGCACCAGCAGTGCAGGACTCAGGGGCAGCTCTGGGCAGGGCTCTCATCAGCTGTGGCACGTCACTCTGTGCTGTTGGAACATGCAACAAACTCAAGCAAAATGTCTGGAGAAACAAATGTGTTTATATAAACCATTCCCATATTGTAAGACAAATTACACTCAAAAGAAAGTTAACATTCAAATCTTCTGTTACACCTGCTCTCCATTTGTGCAAGTGTTCACCTCACTTGCTTCAGCCTCTGTAACCCTTTCCCCTCTGCTGAAATAGCCATACCCTCTGTGGGGAAAGGGATGGTACATCCAGAAGCACAAATGCTCCACTTTATTATCTTGGCTTTATACCTGAGAAATAATAAAAAAAAATGACAAAACCCCCTAATGTGGTCTCTACTCCCCTAACCAGGGAGGTGCCACTTGACTGGAGGTTCACAAATAAGATGTCCATCTACAAGAAGGGTCAGAAGGAGGATCCAGGGAACTTCACTTGGTTCACAACAACCCCAGGCAGTGCTCCAGGCTTGGGGCAGGGTGGATGGAAGGCTGCTGGTGGAGAAGGACCTGGAGCTGCTGGTCTACAGCAGCTGAACATGAGCAAGTGCTGTGTTAGGGATGGGACTTAAGGATCTTCGAGATCTTTTCCAACCTAACTATTCTATGAGTCTATGATTCTACTTCTCCTTGGTACATAAAGAAGCTAATGGACCAGACTCTTCCACTGATTTATGCCATGGTTGACTTTGGTTTCAGAGGTTTAACAACTTCTCCTGGCGACTGAAATCAAAAGGAAGAGAAGTATTTCCCTTTATTTTGGTAGAGTAATAAATGCAAAGATCCAGAGACAGTCAGGCACAAGTTTATGTCTCACAAAAGTGGTGGCAACTCACTTAAAACTGCTCTTACTTTGCATAAAGAATGAACACTTGTTGAAATCAACTCCTGAAAATTGTCATCTGGGTCATTATCAGCCTTCAAAATTCGTAATAAATACTAAGAATTTTTACTCTACCAGGACTGGGCAGTCACTCGCTCACTTTGTTGGGTCCATCCTTCCTGCCTGCTCCTATTGCATCCAGAGGAGCCATCTCTGCTTTGAGGTGACACAGTTTTGGGGATGCCAAATCCAGCTCATGGGACAGAATTCCGTGCCAGGTGTGCCCCCCAGCAGAGTGACACTGGATTACCCACATTATAACACTGGTGCACTTGGATTTCAGTGCCAGCCTGGAGAGCGGTTTGCTGGGCTGGGCAGGACCAAGGGCTGCTGGCAGAAGGGCAGTCAGTAGGTGTGTGGTCCCCCTGCCCCTGTGCCAGGGCTGATCCACCTGGGCTGATGCCGAGTGGGGGATTGGCACCCCCAGGCTGGCCACTTGCACTGAGGGGTCACACTGGCACTGCAGAGCTGCTGTGACAGAAGGTAACCCCAGAGCTTGGACAAAGCATCAGAGCAGTGCCAACAGTGCACAGGGGAGAGGTGATCACTGGGAAACAGGGCTGGGCTTTTTTCCAGCTCTGGTGACTGACAGGGAGAGGTGGCTGCAGCCTTTGCAATTCCAGGGCTGCCCAAGGCACTGGGAATGTTTCAGGCTGTCCTTCTGCTTTGGACAACCATCATTTCTAGTAGAACAAACCCATGATGTTATATCTCGCCCCCGAATCTCCACTTTTGAACTACAACAAACCCCTAATTTTGTTTATATTTACTGACTTTGCCAGTCAGGAAATCCTGAGAGTAGGAGCATGTCTTGATAAGCTTAAATAACATCCTCTATAGAGACTGCACATTTAATTCAGTTTGGGTGTGAATTCAGCAATGGTGTACAATAAATCTGACCTGAATGTGACAGAAAGTAAGAGAATTGTGTATTAATGCTTTATAATAGGTTTATAGTTAAATAAATTTTGTGAAAGCATAGGGGTCTCATTGTTACCCAGCCAGCTTTCCCCATAGCAATGTTTTCCCATGATTAAGTTGGAGATCAGATAACCACCTTATGCAGTATATACCCAATGGCAATTTAAAAAATTCAATATCAGCTGTATTATTCTAAAGACTCATTCCATTTTCAATGCAAAATAAGTACAAAATAAAGAGATAAACTACATATAAAATGTAAAACATGAGAAAATTTATCACTTGCAAACATAAAAGCCAAAAGGATAAAAAAAGAGAACAAAAGCAAATGGAAGCTATAAAAGAATACAAAAAAAAAAAAATCGACAGCATTACCTTTTCTATATGCATTTGGCTGGGGTTTATTAAGGTGCATTCACTCTAGTACGGAATATAATCACCTCTGTAATGCACTTTGCTGCTGCAGGCTAAATTAATTTATGCCGTGCTGGAAATATTCAGCCCCACGGGATCCGACAGGACAGGGAATGCCAGTCAGGCAGTGCAGCTGCTGAGCCAGAGGGTCCCTCCTGCTCTGGAGGGCCCAGAAGGAAGGGTGTGGGAGAGGAGGTGCTGGGATGGAGTGAGGTCAGGGCTGGGATGGAGCGAGGTCAGGGCTGGAATGGAGCGAGGTCAGGGCTGGGATGGAGCCAGGCCAGGGCTTGGATGGAGCCGAGGATGGTGCTGGGAGAACCCAAAGCATCTCCTTCTACAGACCAGCAGCTTTGACTGGGGTCTGGCTGGATCTGGGGGTTGTTGCATCACTGGGCAGGAGCCAGGGGGAAATCCCACTGGCAATCACTTCAGTGGGGAAGAGGGTTGTGGGCACTCAACAAATCTTCCCCCATGCTGTGGCAGAGGGGAGTATGCAGGGACTGGGACATCCTTCCAGCCCAGTGGCCCCATGTCCAGCCTGAATTGTGGAGACATGAAAACATCTGTGAGGAGGCAGAGAAGGAGAACGGAGCTGTGGCTCCCTGCCCATGGCCCAAGCCAGCCATGTCTCTGCCTCCCCTCTTCCCAGTGGGAACACCCAGCCCAGGGGCTGCAGTTGGGCTGTTGCCCTCCCCATGGTGGCACTGTGGGTGCCCCAGCCCAGCCTTGGCACGTGGTGTCCCCACGCTCTGAGCACTGGCTTTTCCATCCCTCAAGTTAAAATCCTCCTCCCTTTGGAGAGCCAGCACAGACCCTTCTGTTCCCTAATTCATTGAAGCAAACAGCTAATGTCTTCTTGCTATCACTGGTTAGGATAGTGCTAATGACTCCATTATGAATGTGTTCTCTGTTTAATTACTGTATTTTCTCTGTAAAAAGTTGCCCTGAGCTGACATTTTGCAGACTTGGTTCTGCCCAGGCACAGACAGTTTGTTTCTGTCCCTTTGTTAAATTTCTATTCATGTCACAAGCTCTGGCCCACTGTACAGTTCATAAACACAACAACAGATTTTCCAGTGGCACTCAGGGTTCACGTAGCCTTTTTCTCAGGAAATAAAAAGGCTATTTGTGGGAAAATAGCCCCACCCAAACCCAGAAAACATTTCAGAGAGAAACTGGACTCATGCATTATCCAGTGACTCTCCTTTCAAAGAACATCATCATTTCTGTCCCAAAGTCACCCATTTCCTACTCACTTTTGCTCTTAAGAATTTGCTATGTCACGAATAAAGAGTCAGGAAACTGAGGCAATGAAATGAAGTATTTATTCTAAAAACAAATGGCAGGATATAAAGTTTCATGTGTGAATAAGTCTGAAAGGGGAGACTTCCCTGGAGGAATTATAAATTCCAGTGTCATGCAAAGGTTTGTATCATCGTGGTTCCACTTGAACAGGTCCCTTAACACTCATGAATATGAGCACATTGCAAGTGGGAAAGGTCAGTGAAATCACAGAGCAAACCTCAGGAAAGCAGCCCAGGACCTTGTTTCAGGGGCCTTTGTTCCCTCTCTCTCATTCCTGCAGTAAAGCTCCATGTGAGCTCTCAGGTTTATGGATGGCTGAGAGGCTGCCATGGCTGCCCTGATCCAGAGGTGACTCCCTCGTTTTGGTGTTGGCAAGGACCAGTGGGATGGGAAGGAGCTGAGTTTGATGAGAACCACTGAGGGAGAGCCAGTCCTTGCTCATGGGAGTGGCCAACACCAACCTCACAGGGAACATCCCTCCTTTCCTGCTGCTTGTGGAGTGCTTGGGCTTGTGGGGGGGCTACCCTGAATTCTCCAGTTGGTTTTGCCTTTGCCACCAGTTCAAGGCAGTTCTGAACTGGTGCTTATTGCTGTGGCAGATTTCCATGGAACAGAAAGATGACATTGGACGCAAGGCAGGAGAACAGGACTAAGAGGAGCTTGGTTTGCTGTTTCTCCCATTCCCTTCCCGGGCTGCCCGTGGATCACGGGGCAGGGGCTGCCCCCTCTGCAGCCACCCAGGGGCTCTGCCTCCTAACAAACTCCAAAACACACCAAACACTGAGACAGCTAATTTGGAATAGGTAATAAACTTAATATGTGTGAAAATATGCGTGAAAAGCTCTGCCCTCAACAGTAGCAGGTTTTTTAAAATTTCCATAATGCCAAGCAGTGTCTTGCTCACATACCCACGGATCGTGGTGGCTTTGTTGTCATGGATACCAGTACATACCTTGTTTTCTTTTAAAGATCTATCAAAAATGTGCATTTGGATGTTTGCTAGATTTGCCTGAATGTTCTAAACACATTTTTACACTAGTAAATAATATTAAGTGACTGTGTAATTTATGCTGGAAGACTGAACACGCTCCAGCTCAGTATTTTAACACCCTTTTTTCACCCTTGAGATTTCCAATCCAAACACCCTGCCTGATGCTATTCTCATCGAGACGAAGCATGACTTGCAAGAAACTGTGTTTTTCTGTAGGGTTTTACTATGAAGGACCCCTCCATGTGCTAACTGCTCCCAACCCACCCACAGGTGGGGGAAGGAGCCACCAGCCTGGTTTTCAAGCATGAGCTGATTCCTTTCAAGATAATGTTTCAAAAGATACACCCAGTCTAAAAAAAATACCTAGCAGACTTCTGTGTTGCATCTGGTGCCTCTTTTTAGTGGAGGCACTGAGAGTACTGCAGGCTACAGGCACTGTGGGGCTCCCCATCTCTTCCCTCTGCAAAACCTGCTATTACACCTGAAGGTACTGAGCACCCAAAATGGAAGTTTTAAGTCTCAGCAATTGCAGAAAATCCAAACTTGTTCCTTTTGCCTCAATACCTATTTATTAATCCACAGTAACCTTCGTGGCACCTTTGGGCTTGATGACATAAAGCAGAAGATCTCATAAACAGTGAGTCCCAGAACTGTCCTTCACATGTGGCATCGACAGGGCTTCATTAATATCATAAATAATATGCCAGAGCTGAAGACTTAATATCCTGGGTCTGGAGCTGGCAAAACAAACAAGAAGAGATCTTGGTCTCTGTCTGTTGAGTCAGCAAGTGTGTCAACACTCCCTCACTGTCTGCTTAGTGCCTCTACACTGATGAGTGCAACTCGAGGAGCTCAGGCTGGGTAATGGGCTTGCACCTATGGTTTGCAGGATTAAATTCAATTAAGTTTCATTTATCAGCAGCAGAGAAAGAAGATTTTGAAATAATGATAATGGAATGATAATGTTCTTAGTAAAGAAGTAAAATTTGTCATGATTAAAAAACAAAGTTGCAATAGAGTCAACTCCCTTATCTGCAGTTTGGGAAGTTGGGAGTATATAAAATAAACATGGGATAAATATTTCAGATACACACGCACAAACCCCTGTCTCTGAGAGACAACAACATTTACCTTTGTACAGTCACTCATTACATGCTTCAGATTTGCTTTTAAATTGCACCCAAGTCTGAGGCACTGAGTGTGCTTCTCATCCTGTGGGAAATAGCTGGAATAAAGCCATGGCTCAAAACATGGAACCAGAAAGTCTCAAACAACAGGGGATGAGTAGAGAGACTTGGTAACCAGGGGTTAGGTCCCAAAGAAGACCAAATGAAATGAGGGGCAATATACAAATCTCTCTAGACAGTGAGATTTTGTAGTTTTGTTGTCTCTTCCAAGGTGGCAGAAATACCAACTTTGAAAACTACCAGGAGACTGGAAATAATGAAGTTTTCAAAAGCCAGAAATCTGTCCAGAAAACTCAAATGCCAGCTCATGGCTGTCCCCTGCCCACCCCTGCCCTTGTCTGTGGCTGCCCCTGCCAACAGCACTGAGCCCATGTCCATGTCTGTGGCTGTCCCTACCCCCAGCACTGAGCCCCTGCCCATGCCTGTGGCTGCCCCTGCCCATGCCTGTGGCTGCCCCTGCCCATGTCTGTGGCTGTCCCTGCCCATGGCACTGAGCCCCTGCCCATGGCACTGAGCCCCTGCCCATGTCTGTGGCTGCCCCTGCCCATGTCTGTGGCTGCCCCTGCCCATGGCACTGAGCCCCTGCCCCTCTGATGGCAGCTGTGGGAATGCATGATGGGAGAGGTGCAGGTTGTCCTCCTGCCTCCTGCCATAGGCAAACAGTGCTCAGATTAAGAGACCCCAGAGGGGCTTTCTCATTATATTCATTGGCTTTCCAAGGAATTGATTGCCTTGGCTTGGCACCACAACTTGCAGACTGAGCAAGAGCCACTCCTGACAGTTCTTGGCAGATGTAAAGTACACAAAATGCAGAAATACCTCAGTGTGGGCCACGGCACGGAGCAAGAGGAGAGCAAAGAAGCCAACAATCAATCTTTCCTTCTTCACACCCCCAGCACTCCTTGAAGCCTCATCCCCAGAGGCCTCTCCTGCATCTGAGAGCACCAGATCAGCCCGGCCAGTGCAGGCACTTACAGGACACACAAAGTTATTCTTAGGGAACAGCATGTGTCAACTCTGCTCACTGGCCAAGGGGCTGAGCATGTGTGCTGTGGGCAGGGGTAGCAGCTCATCCTTCCAAGCTGCTGACGACTCTTCTTGAGCATCTCCTGGTGGAGCAGACACTCCTGCCTGCCATGCACAGTGGGGTGTGCAGGGGTGAGCTCAGGCCATGTGTGCCCACCCACAGGGGTGAGCTCAGGCCATGTGTGCCCACCCACAGGTGTGAGCTCAGGCCATGTGTGCCCACCCACAGGGGTGAGCTCAGGCCATGTGTGCCCACCCACAGGGGTGAGCTCAGGCCATGTGTGCCCAACCACAGGTGTGAGCTCAGGCCATGTGTGCCCACCCACAGGTGTGCAGGGTGAGCTCAGGCCATGGGTGCCCACCCACAGGTGTGCAGGGGTGAGTGTGGGGCACCTCTGTGGGCAGCTCCAGAGCTGTGGCTGAACCAGTGCCTGGGCTGCACCTCCATACAGTGTCAGGTTTGGACTCTGCTGACTTAACAAGGCCCTTGATGAGCAAATTTCAAAGACGATCAAAACCTGAGCAAAGCCATGATATTCAAAGCAGGTCGGTGTCTCCTCTTTGCTTTGTACCAAAAAAAAAAAAAAAAGAAAAAGAAAAAAGAAAAAAGAAAAAGAGAAAAGGGAAATGTAATTCTGTTTCATTTGTGTGTGCATGAGCAAATTAGTTTCAGAAGCAATTTTACAGTAATTATGACCATCTCCAATGGATTAGGTTTTCAGAAATATTCACTCTAATGTCATGATGAGAACTCTCACGTCCTGATTTTTTATTTGATGTTCTAGCAATTTAAGGGTTCCAATAATTTGTGTGCATGACTATACAAGAACAAAAACACATTTATGGCTTCTGAGTTTTGTGACACTGAAAATTTTATGGTGAAGTGATTTTGACCTTTGGAGGATATAAAAAATTCAATGGTAACATGATCTTTATCTCGTAGCATGGCATGTTGATACAGTCTTTAGTTTCAGCTCTTATTTCCTGATAAAGAGGTGTGTTTGATCTTTTATTCCTCATAATACATTAAGTGTATCATAATTATAAATTTATTTGGTAATCACTGTGATGGTGCTGATACCAGAATCCATTTAGCAGTTCTATGTCTGTGGTACTTCCTTCCACGGGGAATACACTGTGAATCCATCAAGGTAAAATACAAAGCTTTCTCATTTTCTTTTATGTGAAATTCAGGGTTAATAAACTTCAGGGAACTTGAGGAATTCTGCATGAACGATACCTAGTGCCCTTTTTGCTGGTTTCTTTGTCCAGTTTGAAGGGCTTTGGTAGCCCTTTCAGTGCCAGCCTGTGGGAACTGCAGCCTCCTGGGATGAAGCTTCATGTCTTTGTGTGGAGAACGGCCAAGTCAACAATTATAAATGATCCATTTTGTGTTCTGTGTGATATCATCCATCAACAGACATTGCTAAGTGGGTCTGGTAACATTAAAACCATGTTCAATAAAGCCAACGTTTCAATACCATTTATGACAGGGTCAGCAGTTGCCCAGCACAATTAATCACTCATTTATTAAGGGAATGAAGGGAGTGGAGAGCAAGAGAAAACAACAGAGGAGGAAGAACAAGCCCACAAAATAAAACATAATAATTATACAAATAAGAACCATTTACCTCTGTTTGCTTCTCCTCAAACACTTCCTGAAGGTTTTCAGGACTGTCTTGCAGCATAATGTACACAGATTGCAAAGATGAGTCCTGTGGGGGTGTAAGGAGGACTTTTTCCCAAGAGAAAGAAGTGTGTAACTTGCCATCAAAAATGGGAATGCACCTATCAGGTCTCCTTCCCAAAACTGGAGAAGGAAAATGGCCAGGAAGACACAGATGGTTGGGGGGTTCTGCTGGAGACCCTTCCAAAGCCTTTTGGAACCAATGAATGGGCATCATGACCACGTGGATGATTGTGTGCACATCTATGGCCAGGTGTGTGTTGGGGGGACTCGGTGGCTTCTCTAGGATTTCCCTTAGCCCTGTGATATTCCTGTGCCAGGAGCAAATCCATTGCCTCTTCTGAGCTGCATTGCCAGTGATTAATAACCCTATTTCTGGCTGTTTGTGGTGTGACAGGAAACAGACACTTTTCTTGAAAATTCACCAGCAGGAATTTGGGGGAAGCAGCCCCTCTGCTGACCCCCAGCTGGCATGGGGTGAAGGCTCCTGTGCCAGGACTGCAGCTCCTGTTTAGCTGAGAGGGAGCAGAGTGAAATCCTCTCCTTGCTGAGCCTCCCTCCACACAGACAGAGCAACAGGAGCCTCCCTGGTGCCCAAGGCAGCTCAGCACTCAGACTCAAGACTGTGTCAGAGGCTGCTCAGACATCTGGACTGAGGTGACTCAGAACAGAGAGAGGTTGTTAATTCAGGGGCTGTTTAATCCTGAATATGCAGCCAGTCTGTGTGAGATGTTCTGCCTGCAGGGGCTGTGCTGGGTGGGTCTCCAGGCAGCCCCCACAGCCAGGCACATCCATGAAAATTCCAGCATATCCCAGGAATACTTTCATTTATATGCATCTGATAACCCAAGGAAGGGAAAATGGGAGTGAGTTGGCAGGTGGCCTTTCAAATGAAAGGGCACATGGTAAACTATCTGTTTGCTGCTGCTGCATCCTGGAATACTAAGGGCATTACACCATATGCATATTCCTTTCCATTTCCCCTCTGTTCTGTCTTTTTTGTTGTTCATATTCCAAAATTAACTATAATTTCAAAGGACACAGATGAGTAAGATGCGTTTGGGTGGTTTATTGCACTTGCAGATGTAAGTTCTGCTTTTATCCTAATGGTCCATAGCAAAGCACCAGGAGATTGCAGCCTCACACTTCACGCCTTTGTAAAACACACAAACGAGACTAAGCCTTTATTCTCTAGGCAGGATGGGAAAACAAAATTAGTGCTACATCTTGAAACAATTACCTTGAGATACTGTCATTCCCCAACCACCACCAAGCTGATTCCTTTAAATTGAAACATACACACCAGTCTGAGGAGCAGCCGTGCCTGGGCATGAAAAAGCATTAGGCATCAACATTCATGTTTTAACAATTAATTATTTAGTTATCAACTCACAGCAAAGCCAGCACACAGGGACTTCAGCTGTCTGCACTCCTCAGCCTTGAAGCCCCCGGTGCAGGTGGTGTCTTTTGGAGGGACAAAGCCACCTAAAAAAGCCCTGAGGTTCTCGGGGTTTGTCCTGCACTGGTGCCCAGCAGGTTGGTCCCCATAGGGAAATTAGTGCTGAACTTTGTTAACAGCCTCTACCCAGATCCTCTGTGGCCTTTCTTGCACAGAAAAAGGCCAAAATACAGCAAAATCTTAATTTTCTGTGGCATCCAGTTCTCCTGTATGTGCATCCAATGGCTCCCACCACCAAACTCAGCAAATCTCACTAATTAGTCTCTTTGAATTTGTTGTACTTATGACAAACTTTACCTTTTCACTTTGAAATGTTCTCGGTGTCCACCTCGTGCTAAACATTTTCTGCATTTCACCAGCAACAGACAAATCTCCAGGTCTGTAAAGAAGTGCACACACACACACTGAACATGCAATTGGGCTAATTAGTGACCAGCTGACTGTGGATTATCACCACTCTGAACTTGGGCCCTG
This sequence comes from Hafferia zeledoni, assembly GCA_035583235.1. Classification (NCBI taxonomy): domain Eukaryota; kingdom Metazoa; phylum Chordata; class Aves; order Passeriformes; family Thamnophilidae; genus Hafferia; species Hafferia zeledoni. The sequence goes on from JAWWEV010000004.1 coordinate 326,889, forward strand.
TCTGAAATCAGTGGGATTTTTTGGTAATTCAGTAACACAGAAGAGGTGAGAATTGAACTCTATTTTTTGATGTCCAGAATATTTGTGAGCTCGGAGTGATCACTTCTTGCCACCCCACAGTCAGTGGGTGGCTGCTCAGAATGGGAATGATGGAGCTGAACTGCTGCAAGGAGTCCATAAGAAATGGCAGAAATGACATCAAGAGTGGTGGTCAGGGCTCCTCTGGCACAAACAGCTGATGTTCATTTGCTAATTAGGTCTCTGAGACCAGGGGGAGCTCATGGGAGAGAAGGTGGATCACGAGTATGGGGGTCAGTGAGGGAGGAACTGAATGTTGGTCCTGACCTCCCTGAAGCTGTGATTGTGGCAGCAGTTCTGTGGTCAGTGAAGGGACACCTGATGAGCTCAGTGTCCTCTTGCTGCACAGGGAGGAGGGTGGTTGGTTTGGGCTCGGTGCAGGTACAGCTCACTGGTAACTCGGGGAAAGGCCTCAGTTGTCAGAGTGGTTTGCTTTTTGCTTCCACCAGAGTGCAGAAAGTTTAGTCAGAGCAGGCACCTGTGAGAAGCTGCTGACTCTTGAGTGCATGATGACCACAGAATCATAGAATGGTTTGGGTTGGAAGGGACTCTTAAGGGTCATCTCCTCCAACCTCTCTGCAACAAGCAGGGACTCCTCCCACTGCATCAGGTTGCTCAGAGCTTGTTGGACCAATGCCTTCTCCACAACAACCTTGTACTGTGCTTTGTCTGAAGGGTATTTTTTCTGACCTGAGATGCTGGTGTTTGAGTCATCTTTATTTTAGCACAACTGGGATGCATTTCCTCTTTCAGTTCTTGGAAGCTTTTGCTTATTAAATAACAGAAATTAGTTTCTGGAAGAATCTGAAGAGAAACCTCTTCCTTTCGTCCTTGTTCTTGAGCCAGTCCTGCCACAGTGCACTCACCTGGGGTTTGAAAGGCAGGTGCTGGCCAAGGTGACCTTTATGGGAGGACATGCACCAGGCTGTGCTGCTGGTGGGAAGGAACATTTGTACACGTGTTGTCTGCAAAGTAAATGCATTTCAAGGGGTGATTTACAGCATGTAGCATTGTTGTAGTCAGACTTTGGAAGAGTAAGCCAAAATAGCTGTTAATTTGTGGTCACCTTCAAGGCACACAGGCTCAGGAACCTTGACAATGCATTTAGAAAAAGTAGCAATAACCACGAGCACAGGGTAAGGACCACAGGTTTTACAGGCAGCTCATTTAAACATTCTGAGCAAAAGGATGGCAGGAGAACATTGTTAGTGAGCTCATTAGTCATCTGAAACTGCCAAGCAAAGACTTTAATGGGAGGAATCAGATTTGATAAGAACGGGATTCGCAAAGGCAATTTTTGAGGACATGGAAAATGTGAACATTTAGCTGGGGTTGTTTCCCTGATTGGCTGTCAAACCTGGACAGAGGATCCCCTGATCTCAGCTGTGCCCCTGTGACTGGTCCTTCCCAGGCCCCTGTGTGGTTGTCACCAGATGAGCTCTGCAAGGTGTTGGCATTTCCTTGGATATCTTTTTTGCAGGTCAGCGGTGAATGAGGCACTCAACAACAAATAAATAAATAAATAAATGCTGATTTGTGTCTCTCTTTCCTTCCACTATTTATTTTCCATCCTGTTTTTATTAACCTTATTCTCTAAATTTCCCTGGGCTCACACTGGCTGGGTGTGATAAAATTTTTGCTGCTACTTCTGTCACCTCATTCTTCACTTTTACAGGCTGTCGTTGTGCTGTGCAAGGCTCCCTCCTCCACTGCAGTTTGGCTTTCAGTGGCTGTTGCATGAGCTGTGCTGGATTCTTCTTGTGGAGGTCAAGGGACATTCCAAAAAAACCTTTGCAAGGAACCTGGAACTGCAGCTCCTCTGATGAACACAAAGCCAAGAACAGGAGAAAGGTGCAAATTCCATGGTGTGGGTGTAGGGGGGAGTCTTGTTCCAATCATTACAGCCTCGCATGAGGTACCACGTGATGGTTCCGAGGGCCTTTATAGCCAATAACTTTATATTAATACAGGAGTGGGATAAGAAATCTTTGCATTTCTGCCCCGTCCTTTTCACATGACACCCCCTTTATGATAAACACATTATGGTGAGATGCACACAATAAACATCAATAAGTCTTAGTTACCTTGGGAAGGAAAAAAAGGAAGGGCAAAGCAAGCCACACTTTATAGTTCATTTTCCTTTTCCCAATGCTGTAGTTCCTTTTATGTTCCATAAACAACACACTGGGGCATTTTGTTCTTCCAGAAAAATGCACTCTGGCAGGTAAGGAGCAGTTCAGCTTGGAAGTAACAGGTTCAGCCCTGAAAGCAAGAGGCCTCAATAATCACCAGCATTTAATATTTGCTGTATTTGCACAGTGCCAGCATCACCAGTGTTAGGTGTGACGGAGTGTGAAAGTAATGAGTAAAATGGTGTTATGGGCAATATGGTGATAAGAGATTGTATATCTAATGCTGGAAGCCGGGCCCAGGACACAGGGGAAAATGGTCACCTTTATTTCTGTATTTGTGGTCACTTTTGTTTGTTCTTTTATGGTAAATCTGGCTGTTTCTCTTTCACAGCACAGGACTGATCTTCCCCCTTCTGTCCAGCCTAGACCCTGCTTTTTCTTTGAAAACTGAACTACTTTGTGCTCAGTTTGTCCCCCAGAGAAGCTGCTGGCTCTGGCCTCTGCTGTGCAGCCTCGGGGCAGGGTCCTGCACACCCGGCTGTGCCTGGCACTGCCCATCTCACTGCTGCACCCCCTGGTCCCTGTGCCACTCTGTGCCCTGCGGCCCCTGGCAGAGCAGAAATGGCTGCAGCTCTCACAGGCAGCGCTGTGTGTTTGGGGGTGGGGAGAGGCTGTACAGCATCAGGTCCAGGTGGATCACACACTCCTGGGTCTCATCCAGGCAAGTTGCAGAAATGAAGCCACAAACCATTAAAACTGTTGGTTTGTAACACAATTTTTCATCCATCCTGATGCAGAGGGGGGAGGCAGACACTGCCCTAAGCCACTGCCTGTGTTTCTGTGTATGTACACAAACACCTGCTATGCCTTCAGCTGGTTCAAAAGGCTTTTGACATCTGCTCTTCAGCTGGAGGAGCACAGGAATGTTGGAGAGCAGCTTGGGGATGAGCTGCAGGGCACATCCACATCAGCCTGAGGTTGGATCTCAGGTTTGGGAAGCCAGGGACAGCGGCTGCCTTGGGAAAACACCTCAGGCTGGTGCCCTCTCCACATGGGGGAGTGAGAGGTGGTGCAGGCTCTGCCGTGCTCGCTGGGGGGATTTATTACCAGGGTGTAATTAGCCCATAATTAACACGAGCCCCTCCCAGGACACAGCTGCGTTTGCTGTTCACAATCCCTTTGTAAAGAGCCTCTGAGGGGCTTCTGTGGGCGTTTCTCCCTCCACAGTCCCAGGGTGATTGTCAGGCAGAGGGAGTCCCATCCCCAGCACCCACCAGATGTTCATATTTTCCCACCTGAGACTTTAAAACATGCTGCAACTTTGGTTTCACATCGCACATACTAATTCAAGTATAAAAAATAAGATGCTAAAATTAAAAGTCTAGAGTGTTTAAAATAAGTATTTTAATTCCAGTTGGAATATAGAGGTTCTGATTTCACATATTTCCCTTCTGACCTGGGAATGGAAGAGGGGAGGAAAACTTGAGGGTCCTGGTTTTTAGCAGCCCTTTGCATCCCTCCAGCCTGTGCTCTGCCTGATGCTTCTCCTCAGGGCTCAGCGATTGCAGCAGCTGCATGATGAGATTGGGAGCTTTGCTCCTGGAATTATCAGTGCTCAGCCAGAGCTGGGAGTTGTGCTGAGCTCCCTGACCCCGTGGCATTATCACAAAATAATCTTTATGCAGGATCCAGCTGCCTCAGCAGTTCCCACAGATGTCATACTCCAAATATCTGGGTGTTTGCTGTTGTTTAGAGCTATTTCCACTTGAACTCCTGTAAACTTGGTGTAGTTTTTGTTTCTGGATTGAAGTCAGGTTTGGGCTTCAGCTGCATTGACTTCTTTCAGATTTTTTCATTGCTTCCAGAAGAGCCTCAGGGAAGGGTTTCTCTGGCAGCTGAAACCCTCCCTCATTGCAATATCGGGGTGATCCTGCCCTCCTGCAGTTCCCTGGTGGTCTCCAGCCTCTGGGAGCTTGGGGTCCCCCAGCTGCCACAGGACTGAAAAGCACCCCAGGACTGGCAGCCTCAGACACCTCGGGGAGTTTGTCCATGCCCAGGATGACCAGAGCCCCAACACTGAGCCCCCTGTCCCCTCCCCACTGGTGTGGTGCTGCTGGAGCCCCTGGTTGGGATCACTGCAGAGGAGTGGCTGAGCACTGGGCAAAATCCAGTGGGTAGAGAAGTGCTCTAGTGAGTTCTGTTTGGGTCCTTTTTCTTTCAAAAGTGTGGAGAAAGAAAGTCAAGTGACAACCACCACAGTGATGCTGCAGACAGGAATGGGGCTCCAGAAGCCTCTGAAACCTGAAGTGGGATGAGATCTGTAACTGCCAGACTGAGGGCCAGCAGCCCCATGGCCTCACCAGGGCAGTGGCTTCCCTGTAGGGAATGATCTGCAGCCAAACCCACCTTGGCATGTGCTGGACTTTGTTGTGCCAGTCCTGCCCCAGCACCAGAGCCCTGGGGAGTCCCAGGAAGTGCCTGCCTGGCAGAGCCCTGGAGCAGCCTCATCTCCCTGCAGCTGTGCCCATGGCACCAGAGTGTGTGCTGGGCAGCTGCAGGGTGCAGCAGGGGCTGGGATCATCCAGGACTGGAATAACCCACTGCTGGGATAGCCCAGAGCTGAGTTAACCCACTGCTGGGATAGTCCACACTGACAGAAAGCAGGTTTAGATTAGATATCAGGAAAAAGTTCTTCTCTGTGAGGGAATTGAGACATTGGAACAGGTTGGGCAGAGCAGCTGTGGCTGCCCCACCCCTGGAAGTGTCCAAGGCCAGGTTGGACCGGGCCTGGAGCACTCTGGGCTGGTGGGAGGTGTCCCTGCCCATGGCAGGGGTGGAAAGAGATGATCCTTAAGGTTCCTTCCAACCCAGGCCATTCTATGACTC
>JAWWEV010000004.1:332650-366165 GCA_035583235.1 Hafferia zeledoni
GGTAGATTTTAATTAGATAGTAGGAAGAAAGTGTTCCCTGTGAGGGTGGGCAGGCCCTGACACGGATTGCAGTCACAGAAGCTGTGACTGCCCCATCCTTGATGGTGTTCAAGGGCAGGTTGGACAGGGCTTGGAGCAGCCTGGGCTGGTGGGAGGTGTCCCTGCCCATGGCAGGGGGTGGAACAAGATGAGCTTTAAGGTCCCTCCCAACCCCAACCAGTCTGATATTCTGTGAAAAGATAACCAAACCCAAGCTGATGGGAACTGGTGTCACCCTCAGGAGCCCGGGCACAAGGAGGGGGCAGCACAGCCCTGGTGCCAGGGCCTCCAGGCTGCCAATGGCCATGTTGGCACAGCAACATCTTTGGGAAAGAGCCCAGTGGGTGCTGGTGCTCAGGGCAGCTGCCAAAGCCCCTCTGATGGCAGTGTGGGGGCAGGGGCTCACAGCAGCCACTTTGGGAGCCCGATCACACCAGGGTGTCCTGGGAGAATAAATATTTATGAGGAAAAACCACAAATTGCCAAGTTATTCTGCAAATTATCAGAGAACTGGAACATATTGTGGAAGGAAAAGGTATTTTCTGAAAAGACCTTTCAAGCACAATGCCTCATTCTCTGCAATGTTCATCTTCAAAACCCAAGAATGGGGAAGGATTAATGGTCCAGGACCCTGCGAATTCACACTTCCCAGAACAAAGAGGAAAGATGTAAAGCCTGTCTTCAAATGTCCCTGTTTTCTACAAAGGAATATAATTTTGCTTCTGTCATCATTTCAAGAAATACTTTCTCCACAATGATTTCTCTTCCAAAGTCAAAGAGTTGAAATCTTGGAAAAAAAAAAAAAAGAAAAGAGAAATGCAGCAACACAGGCTCTTATTTTGCTGGCAGAGGCAGAAATCACTAGAAACAAGAAGAAAGCAGGAGAAGCTGAACATGTTTCAATTAAAAAAACATTATTAGCTCAGAGAGGAAGAGATAAAAAAGGCTTTGCCCTTCAGGAGAGTAATGGGGCTGCCAGTGGTGTGCCGGGGGGCTGGAGGGGCCGGGGCAGTGATGCCCACTACCTGCCAGGACACGGCTGCCTTGGCACTGGGAATGCTCCAGGCTGTGTCCTGGCCCTTGCCCAGCCAGGCTAGGGAAGGGAAGCAGCACCGGGAGTCTGGGCTGCCCTGATAATCTTCATTTCTGTGGTCACTAAGGAGCCCCTGTGGCACTGACCCCGCCACCGACTGTGCCCCGACTGCTGCTCCCCTGGAAAGGAATTGTGGGCTGGTGTGCATTTGGGGTTTGATTCCAAACACCTTCTGCCTGGCAGAGGCCAGAGGGCTGGAGACATGCTGTGGAGTTCCTCAGGCAGCTGTGGAGGGCACACTGAGGGGTGGCCTTGGTGGTCCCATTGCCACTGTGATGATTGAGCCATGTGTTGGGGAGAGGCAGAGGAGTAAAACACTCCTTAAGTGTGCACAGGTGGATGAACCTCAAACCTGAGTGGCTTCAAACCTGGAACCCGAGTGGCTTCAAACCTGGAACCCGAGTGGCTTCGCTGTGTGGGCAGAGCCAGGTCTCACTGCCAGGCAGAGCCCTCTCAGTCACTTGGCACATTCAGGAGCACAATTATTAGGACTGAAGGGAAATTCAGATGAAACATAAAAAAGCTTGTAAGAAATGAATCCAAATTGTATTTACTGCTCACACTGAGAGCAAACATGACACAAGGAAGATGCTCTGGCAGCATCACATGGTTGATGGTCACCAGATATCTGATTTTTTTTTTGAATATCTCTCAATTTCCAGGCATTTGTTGTGGGCATATAAATAAGTAATAGCATCTTGTCTGGAAACAGACACTTAGGAAGCAGCATTTCTCAGGCTGTAACATTGCTATGCAGAAAACACACTCTGAGGGCAACAGCCTGACAAGTTGAATGCCTGGCAATGCCCATGGCTGTCCTGGCTGCCCATGAACTCCAAGGCTTTTGGACTGTATTTATTATGAATGAAAACATGAGCCTGAGGTACTGCTGAACATAATGAGCACCAGTGTGTCCAGCCAGGGTGACCTGCTCGACTACTGGGCTGTTGCTGTTCAGGTATTTTCCATACAGGAGCCACCATGTTAATCCATCATTTTGGACAGTGGCACTTTCAGGGATGGCATCATCATGGTGTCCTACAACACTAATTAACTGTCACTGTCACATTAGTCTTGCAGTTGTGATCTCATGGAGGTGGCACATCCAGGGGGATGTGAGGAGTAAGCAGTCCCTTGTTCTCGGGAAGGTCTGAGTTGGTGTTGGTGTGCAGGAGGACCTGAGGAGGCACAAGAGGGACTCCTTGTTTCTGTTGGTGTACCAGTGAAATGTTGGGCTGTGCTGGAGAGATGAGAAGCTGTGTTCCCTTCTAGCTGCCTTCCCCCCCAGAGCACCTCCTCCTCCCCAGTCACAGGTAGGGCTGTCACATCTCGTGTGAGTCACAACTCCAAACACCACGTGTGCTCCATGGATGGTCATGTCTGGCTGAGGAATGAGTGCTGGGTGGCTGCTGACTGGTGGGAGCCACAGAATGGGCATTGGTGGCACCCTCCTTGTCTGTCTGTAGCGGACTCAGGGGGAAACTGAGTAGGAATTGTGGCACTTGGTATAATAAACACAATTTTAATTCCCCTTTCTCTGTCCCTTTGCAATAAGAAATCTGGATTTTTTTCTCTAAACAATATTTTAACCACAGCTCTTCATATTTTCTCCCTTGTATCTCAACAGCTTTTAGGAGTTTTCACTGTTTTGGGATTGTGAAAAGGTCATTATGAACTTATGCCTCAAGCTATAAGATAAATATATGATTACATATCCAACACCTCCCTCTCTCTGTCTCCTATGACTGACCTGGCATGTTCATTTTAATGCTCTTTCTGAAAAAATAGTGATAGGACTTGCTCAAGTTTCAGAAATGGCAACACTTTTCAGGGCAAGAAAGGTGGAACCATCTCCTTTCTAGATGATAAACAGGACTTTTTGTCTGCTGTCCCAGTACCTGGGCATAAATTAATCATCAGCCTGCAGTGGTGGAAATGTTCCCATTTGCTCGGCGGCAGAGGGATTCAACTTCTGCTTCATGAATTCTTTATTGCTAAATCTTATATATCATGTAAATTAACTATGAGTGCCTGCAGCTTCCTAACGAGACTGAGGCAGGATTTCATGGCCAGCTCTCACACCCCTGAGAACCTGTGGGCAACAGCCAGGTGAGGAAATTCAGACACTTTCTGCAATTTCAGTTTGGATCACCAGTTCTTCCTGCAGCTTCTCTGGAATTTCATCCAGCTGGGACCTGCTCAGTCTCTTTGCTGCAGTTGTTCCTGTGGAACCAGATGGTTCTGAGAGCTGGAATGGCTGGGAAGGTGACAGGGCACATCTCAGCTTGAGCTGGAATGGAGCTCAGGCAGGACCAAGACCCCCATGCTGGGCTGAAGGAGGCTCCCAGGCCCTGGGTGGGACAGGCATGGAGGCAGATTGGGGTCATTATGGTCTATTTGTTGTGCTCTCAGGGTCCTGAGATTTTGGGGTACAGAATGGCGTGAGACATCACAGCCTCCCAGACTGGCTGAGGCTGGCAGGACCTCTGGCTGGTCCCTGAGCTACTTGCAGAGCTGACTGTTCATACAGAAGAGCTCCAGCAGCACATTATCAACCATTGCCTCACTGAAATATGGCCCATGAGGTGTGTGTGCAGTTACAGCATGAGGTCCATGTGATGATAGAAAGTCAGAGACACCTACAAATGCTGACAAGCAAAATTTTTAAATGGTGAAGCCCCCGAGAAGTGGCAAATCTGCCCTTGAGCTGGCTCCCTTCTCGAGGTGGATGTGCAGGTACCTTCTGTGAACATCACAGGGCTCAATGAAATCAGTAAATTGCCTATTCAGGCAATTCAGGAAGTCTCCACGCCAAGTCCTGTTAGGTGCCCACATGTGAGGCTGTTGGGGGGTGTGGAACAGAATTCAGCTTTATGAAGTCGTGGGGTGCTTGTTGGTGCAGGGAAGGAGCTGTGCCTTCTGGCTTGCTGTTAACTCACTGCTCCTGCAGATCCACCTCTCACCTCTGGTGTGTATCAACCTTTGCTCTGTGTATGGTGTTTAATGCACACGAGGGAACAGTTCCAAACTAAAGGAGAGGAGATTTAATTAGGGATTAGGAAGAAATCCTTCCCTGGGAGGGTGGGCAGGCCCTGGCACAGGTGCCCAGAGAAGCTGTGGCTGCCCCAGCCCTGGGAGTGTCCCAGGCCAGGTTGGACAGGGCTTGGAGCAGCCTGGGCTGGTGGGAGGTGTCCCTGCCCATGGCAGGGGGTGGGATGAGTTGAGCTTTAAGGTCCCACCAAACCCAAACAGGTCTGTGGCTCTGTGATCAGACATTTTGCCGTCTTCTCAAAACCTCATCTCTGTGTTGCACTCCCCAAGTTTGGATTCAGCTCCAGCTCTGTAGTAGGAGGACAACTTCAAGGATGCAGGTAATAATCTCCCTCGTTTTCTCTCTTGCTTATTGTTGTTTTTTGTAACCACCAACTCCATCTCCTCTCTGTACAGATAATTTCTATACAATAAGCCTCGTAGAGCAGCTTCAAGTGTTCAGTGTAATGACAAGAGCATTGAGGCAGCTAGGTAGATAATTTATTTGATTTCAAAATGCTGCCACATTTATACACAGAAAACTTTAAAGAAAATTAAACTCATTAAAAACCCCCACATAAATTGTTTTTGCAACAAAGCAATTAAGAAATCTCGCCTCTCCAGCACGGTGGGCAACATTCTAAATAAAATAAAGCCCAAATTACCTTTTACTGGAAACAAAGTAAAAGCTATCTCTTGTGACTTAATAAGAAATGGGGGGTTTAGAATTAATACAAAGATTTAGCATCTTCCTTCTGTATGTGTTGCTAAGCATTTTGCTGAAATTGCCTTTGAAAAAAAAACATCCATGAAAGGGTTTGGGTTTTTTTTTCCCCAACTAAATTATGGCACTTTACAGAATGAAGGAAAAGGAGTCAAGGATTTTATTGTCTTCCCCCAACACATGTGTGTACGGAGGTTTGCCAGGGTTCTGTTTGGGTTTATTTTCATTGTCTTAGCTCCAGACTACTCCTTAAAGTCCCCCCCGTTTCTATGGGAACAAAGAAATAATGCCAAATCAATGGACTGCAAAGTATGGAGCCTGTCCCATAAATCCCAGGGAGCAGGATTTACTCATCCCAGTGGTCTGTCTGAATGCTGGAACAGCTCCCATGGACAGAGGCTTTCAGGACAGGCCCCAGCATGAGAGGGTGACACTGTGGCTGTGCTTGGTATCCCTGAACTGCAGGTGCTTGGAGAGGGAGGAGGTGCTGAGGTGGATGGAGGGGCAGGGTGTGATGCTGGTGGCCAGGGAGGGTTCCCTGCCCATGTGCCTCACTGGGGTGCAGAGCCTCCTCTTGCTTCTCCCTCCCAAGGGCACACTGGGACCAGGGGGGCCTCTGTCATGATGCACCTCGGGACAGGCACAGAATCACAGAATTGTTTGGGCTGGAAAAGCCCTCTGAGGTCATTGAGTCCAACCCCTAACCCAGCACTGCTAAGCCCACCACTAACCCATGTCCCCAGGGCTGTTCCCATCCCCTCTCTCGTCCCAGGGCTGGGTGCTGTGGAAGGCCAGGGTGTCACTGCCACTGTGGTGGCACTGTTTGTTAGGGCACCTCCCTGGGCTGTGGGAGCAAAGTCAGAGGGAGGATGTTGAACACACTGCTTTTAAACCCCAGCTATGTAGAGGAAATATGGATCTACTGAGATGTTGTCATTGGATCAAGGTGTTCCTGCCCCTCCTGGGGAGAACCTGATGGAGACCTCCTCTCTTTTTGGCAGAGACTCTGATGCTCTAAAAGGAACTGAAGAAGGGCAGGGTACATTCAATTCATTCAATTCAACTTGGCTCTCCACCACCAGCCCTCCACCAGCAGCACTGCCAGACACATTCTCTGTCTCAGAGTCTGGGGGCAGGGCCATCATGGGGCCACTGGATGCTCCATGCAGTGCTGGAGTTCTGCACACCTGATCTGTGTAGAAAACCCTCCGTTTGTCTCTGTGTGACAAGGAAAACAGCTCCACAGGACAGGGCATGACGCTGTGCAGCCCGGACTGTGCGAGCCTTTGGAGGGTGGCCAGTCCTGTAGGGTCCCTCCCGAGCTACTTAATTGCATGAAATAAGATGAAAAGACAGGCTAATGAGAAACCCCATCTGCCAGCCAGCTAAAATTAAGGCTGCCTTCTTCAGTGAAATGTGCTCAGATATCTGGATTCCTTTAATATCCCTTCAGATGGTCGAGCAGGTTTCAGACACAGAATGGTGCTGCTCTCAGCTCGGATTTTTTCCTTAGTTTTCCTAGTTTGCCCCTGAACAGCAGGGGAAGTGGAGAAAATTGGCTGAAGGATTCTGTTTCAGCATGAACTTATTTAAGAGAGCATCAGCTCATAAAACTGCCGTCCAACCTGCTCATTATTACATTATATTACGTGATTCAATGATTCATAGTATCAAATTGGTTATGGCAGGATATAGCAGGTGGTCTCAGGCGCTTTTGAACTTTGTTGAAAAAAACTGGGACAGAAATTCAAAAGAAGAGAATTTTCAGAAAAGCCCTGAGGGTATTTGTTTGGGGAAAGGAAAAGGCCTTTAATTTCACCCGTTCTGCCTGATGCTCCCATGCAATATCTGTGTCCCGAAGCAGCTGATTTGTTTAGTTTTCCTTACTAATCACTCTCCCAATGTTCAATGGAAGGTATTTCCTGCTGCAAAGGGTTGACCACCAAGTGCCCACATCCTGAAGGCTTGGTGGGAGAGGGTGTAGCCACAGAGGGGGCATGGCCCAGTGGGTCTGTATGGAAACTGTCCCTCTGTGATGTTAACACCGACGAGAGCAGAAGGCTGAGCAGAGGGGCAGGACCTCGGCACATCATCTGCCAGAAGGATGCAACTCTTTCTGCTAAAGACTGACACATGCCCAGACTTGTCACCTACAGCTGGATGGAGGTGTTACTGTGCACACATGTTCCCTCTTCCTCAAACTAACTGATGAATGAAGGGGCATCTTCACTTCCCTTTAACCATCCAGTGCTGTAAATCAGGAGCCACTTGGCAAGCTGGCAAAAGTTCCAGCAATGTGAAGTCGTGGGCAAGAATGGAGACTCCATCAAAACCTAGAAACAAATAATTACAAAAGAACTCGTAGTACTGAAGACCACACAAGGACAAGTTCTTAAAGCAAATTGCAAACATCTTTGGAAAACACTTATTGATTTCTGGCATGTCAATTGAGAAATAAATGTCTAATCACTGTGTCATGGATTAAGACCGAAGGAAAATGTATTTTTTCTCTCTCCACAACCTATTGTTCAAGCAAAGTAGTATCAGTTAATCAATCTTGTGATAATAGCTTTCAGGGTAACTGCGTGATTGAAATTCATCTTTCTTTATTTTTCCACACAGCAATGCAAAAAAAGCTGTGTGGGCAAGAACACAATTACAGTACTCTGTATTGAAATGGCAATTATTTCAGGGCCGGGGTTTTGGAGGTTTTGGTGGTTCTCTTTCAGAATACAGACTTTCTGCTCCCTGGAAAGGTGTCTTTGAAAGTGATTTAGCCCAATTACCAACTGCAGACCTGACATCAGAGGTGCTGTCAGCTCTGGTGAATGACTGAAGTGATGAATGGGTGTGTACCAGTGAGCAGGAGATGATGTATCTCCTGCCCAAGCGGTGGAAATTGGTGTTAAACATTTGATTCTACTTTGTCTTGAAGCACGAGCAGGAGCAGGGAGGGACCTGAAGTCAGGGCAAACTGCTGAGTTGCCAGACTTGTCCTGGGCTAAGTTTGTGTCCTTCCCTTTGCCACAGGACAGTGGAAAGTGAAGTGAAGCCCCCACGTGCAAGTGAAGCCCCCTCTGCTGACTGAAGGAATCCACCCCTTGGCGGGGCTGGGCACAGGGAAGGGAGGAGACTTGGCCCCTGCAGATGGAGAGAGTGCTGGGGTGTAAAAGAAGACCAAAAAACCCCACTTAAAAATGAAAGCTGAGGTTAAAGTGAAGAACCTGGTAGAGCTGAGAAAGTCTGCATGATACGATAAGGGCATGTTTTTAAGGAGTTCTCGTTTTGGTGAAAATGAGTTTTGGATCCTCATCAGTGTATTCAGGAGGAAAATATGACTGTAATGTCTATAGGAGAGAGATAAAAAGGAGATCTGCTGAAGGAGAAGTAATGAATTTACACTTCCAACATCCATTCTGGGGTGCAGAAGATACATTACTCTACATTATGCCTATATTAGACTTAAATAAATTTCATTATGAAAACAAGATTAGAGGAGAGCAGTGTAATTTGAAAACAGCCAGTAATTATATGATTGCTTAAAATAAAGAGCTTTCAGGGTTGTAATACATGTACTTTTGGATAACCATATATAAAATACATATTAAAATGATGTACAGGGACGGCATTAAATATACCCCAGTGGAGGGCTCAGGGCTGCCTTTAACCCTTCCTGTCCCTCTCTGTCCAGCTTGCCTCATGGGAAACAATGAGGATGAATCCCATTTGTTGGGGGAACAGAGTGATACACAGGGAAACATTTAGCACAGTGACAGATGTTGTGATTGCAAACTGCCACCATGAGAGGAGTGCTGTGCTGTGGCTCCATGCTCAGTGCTCTGACAGTGCTCACAGAGTGCTGAGAGCTCCTACCCTGCCCATCAATAACTGTTATCACACTCAAGCCCCTCCACACACAGCAAGGAAGCTTCTGCAGTGAAAACAGCAAGGAACTGCAACTGCTTCTGCACAGATAATCCCCCCTGAGGACCAAAGTCCAGACTCCAGTCTGACAGAGCCCTGCCTGGGGATGGAGAACTGCCCCAAGCTGCGAAACCACAGCATGGTTCAAAGTGTCTCAAAGTCTTCCAGACTTGGCATTGCTGCAGCCACCCAGCACCAGCCCTTTCCAACCCAGTCCAAGGAGCTCCCTGCTCCCAACAGCAGGGCGGAGCCAGGTTCTACCAGGAGGAGAAGGAGCATCCAGCAGCACTGGGCTTGGGCACAGACAGCACTGAGGCTTCCTAACACTTGAGCAAGGGCTCAGATTAGACTTGGGCTAAAAGAGGGTTTTTCCAGTCTGTGTCCTCAGTGAGTCAGGACAAATGTGGGTGACCAGCATGGAAATCTTATAAACAATTCCATGTATTCTTTAGGATACTTGATACAAAATGCTTGTACAAAGCCTATTTCCCCAAAAGGCACTTATAAAACAGATTCATGCCACAATGAACAAACACAGAAGATTATAAAAATCACCCAAATGTGCTTATGAAAGTCCAAAGAAATGGAGGGAAGATCTGACTGCAATAACGCTTCAGTCAGCTCTGCCAAGTGCACTGCCTGTGGCAAAGAGGCACTTGCCAATATTTATGTTATTGCTCTCTCTCATTCTCCTGGGTAAACCTACCCATCACTCCAGACTGACACCAGCAGTAAAGCCCCCAAACCTGTGTGAGACTGAGACTCACTGCAGCCAGCTCTATTTATCACCACTGGCTGTTAACAAATCACCTGCTCGACGCTTTGGTTCGCTATCTGTGTAGGCAGGGAATATGGATTGCCTGGTTTGTGATTCCCCTGGCCCTGCTTTTTAAAAATAAATACTCCTGTTCCTTTCCCAGTCCGCTGGGACACGCGAGAGCTCTTGGAGATAATCAGGAACGTAAGTGATTGCTTCCCTGAGTTCCCCAGGCCTGCCTGGGTAAATGTCACAAGCCTTCCTGCCTTTGATTAACATCTCATTTCACTTAAATATTTATTGATCTTTTCTCTCCCTGTTTTGACACGGGTCCTTGTGCCTTGCTGCAGAGATGTGAGCGACCAGCAGAGCAGGTGGCCACGGTCACGTGGAGCCAAATACCAACAAATTCCCTCAGCATTTCCAAAATTCACTGGTTTGCAAGACAAGCAGGTGCTACGAGTTTTTGATGAGAGATAAGGAGGTCACCAGTAGCACGTTGGTTCAGCTCAATTACATTTTTAATTCCCTGAATGTTGCAAATAATCTTTTCTCCTTTCAACAGCTCTTCAATTAAACATAAAAGGAGATCTTTTGGGCAGTGCTTTCCAAACATTCAAATGTGGCTGTGATTTAATTCAAGCCGCCCCATCCATGTAGTGAGGCAGAAATCATGTCCAATAGTGTTTCCAGAGGAAGTTTCCAGTCCTGTTTTCCCTCACATTCCACACTAACTTAGGAAATTACTGGTGTGCAGTAAATAGCTTGATTTCAATTTCTATGCAGGCTTTTGGACCTTTCCTGTTGGGAAGTCAGTACGTGTCCAACAGAAAGAGGAGCTAAGGGAGGGATTGCCAATGAGCTTTTGCCTCCATGACTTTGTTTTTTTGGTTCAAGAAACACCTTCAAACATTCTACAGATTCCACGAGTGTGCAGAATGTGCAAGGACACTCCATGCATGCTCAGCTTGAGCTGTGGGAGCAGCTGGCTGGTGTTTACAAGCCCAAGTGTCTCTTTGAATTCCTTATGTTGTAGTTTGAAAGTGCGCTTGGCCCTTGGTTCTTAGGGCAGAAAGACAGAAATCTCACAGCCCAGTCCTGAAGTTAATTGCACACATTTGGACAACGAATTTTTCATTTAATTCTAAAGACATTTTAATTAATAAGGAATTTTTAAAAAGTTTTTTATGCCTATAATTTCAGATCTATGAAAACACCTGTTTGTACATGAAGCAAGAGCAGAAGTAAGAAGAGACCTTGGCCTATTGGACTTCAATTGCCAAAGTCCCATGAGATGAAAACCATGAAATCACAGAATGGCCACAGCTCCAGGTGCTCTGGTGGTGCTGCACAAGCCCTGCCCACCCTGGTGCCCAGACCCACCCAGGGGCAGTGCCCAGGCCCAGACACCCCTGAGTGGAGGTTGGCTGGGGACCCCTGGACACGATGTTGTGGCTCCCTGCAAGGCGGGACTTCTCCAGCCTGGAAGGAGCTGCTTGTGTCAGAGAAGGAAAGAATAAGGTATAACTTCTGGGGTTCACCACTGACCTGTGCCAGTTTGGGGTGACAGACCCAGGTTTCTGTCTTGGTACAGCACCTTGGCCACCAGATCTTCCTTGCTGCTCCCCTTTCCTAAGGTGCAGGAAACACGAGAGGAATTATCACAACTGGAACTTTATTTGTATTTAGATGGGTACCATATGTCTTATTGATTTGATAGTGGAGCTGTTTCCAATTAATCACATTTATTCAGACAGAAATAAATGCCAATAGCTGTAAGTGGGATTGCTGGCAGGGAGAAATGAACCTGGACAGGGCACAGGTCAGAACCTGGGCCAACCTGGCCCGGAAATGACGGGCAGCACAGCGGCCTCACTGAGCTCCTTTGAATCTGCAACAGCAACAGGCAGTGATTGCTTTGAGCGTTTTCCTGCATAATGATGTATTGGTGGTAAAACATGAAAGTAAATTAAAGATGTTCTCTGTTTTTGGCAGACATTGTTGAAGTACAGAGGAGCTTTTGCTAATTTTCCTTCAAAAGGACAGCCAAAGTGGCTACAGATCCCAGCTATTTAAATAGGGAGTGTACTAATGACACTTCACCAGCACAGAACCAGCATCATGTACAGTGATTTTAGTTTCCATGACACATACAGGATCACAGTTTGAAAACAGGCCACAGATAACATGAATATGAAAAAGAAAACCACCACCATCAAAACCATCATTGTTATTTACCCTTTAGCAAAGGGCAGTAAGCAAGTGGGTCTCTTAATCACCCTGCACTGAGGTTTGCACCAATTAGCACTCACCATTTCTCATCTTCTCTGTCCAGTTGGTTCTTCAGTGCATGGATCCTCATTACCCTAATTGGAGTCTCTTGCCTTCATCTCACATGTCCAAAAGTCTGTTATTTTCAATTGAGTTAATCTGGATTTATGATCCTGTGCCTGAAAGGTAAAGAGATGGTTGGTTTTGCTTACTATGGAAGGTGCAGTAGGATCTCTTGAGATGAAAAAAGATAAACAGCCAACACCTCTAACGTGAGAGCTGTATTTGCACCAGAAATCCAGCTAGAAGAGTTCTTTCCTCTTTCCACACCAGCCAAATGGTGTGGAGATCCAATGCAGTTTTTTAGATCTGGAAACTGTGAACATCACAATCCCAGGCAGAGAATAACTACTAAATTTCATTTGAAAAATGAAAAAATGAGCCAAATCATTCAGAGAATGATTTCCAAAGGATGATTGTGTTCAAGAGACATGACCCTAGACAAGACATAAAGCAAAAAGAGGTGAAAGTCATTGATTATATGACTCGCTGAATTATCCCCACTTGTCCTGTGCTAACAAAAATAACTGCTTTCATCCAATTTAAGACCTAAAGAGGATGAAAACAGCTTTGCATCTGCTTTTCCTTGTCACAGCCCATGGAGTCTCAGCCAGGACACTTCTGTACATGGCTTGGATGTGTAACATTTCACATGTGATCTGACACCGAGCGCTGGAGGTTTGGTAGAGCCCTGCAGGTTCCTCAGACACAGAATCATGAGGATGATTTTCAGTGCTAGCACTTATTAGATTAATTTGCTGGCCTCATGCTGATTTTCTTTTGCATGGATTTCTCATCCATGTTTGCTGTTCAACATGCAGTTACTCCAAATGACACCTGAATGGGACTGCAGGAGCACAGAACTCACTGGGAAGGTTTTTAAGCTTTGCTTGAGACAACCAAACTGGGCAGTGTAAATTTACTTGGGTGCTGGATTCAACAGTGAAATTTCAAATGTGGCCAACACTGGTCTGGGCTATCACTTGTTTTTCTGCATCATATTGGTGCTGCTTCCAAAGTGGCAGTACCTGGGCAGCCATCTGTGCTGGTCCATTCACTGTCTCTCCCAGCATGCAAATAAAATAAAACAAACTCGTTCAAAAAATTATTGCTCTAGACATTGACTGAGAGCAATATTCCTCTGTTGGCTGAGACCACACCAGAGTCTCCTTCCCATGAGAGCCCTTGGCACAACTCCCCCTGAGGGAACCCCAGGGCAGGGGCAGCCCTGCAGCTCCTCCTGCTTTGTGCCCAAGCACTGAAGCCCTGGAGCCAGAGGAGCTGCTGCTCCAGCTCACAGGGCTCCCCTCGGTGCCAGTGTGTTCCCAGCCAGAGCAGAGTTCAGTCTCCCCAGGCTCCACAGGGCTGGCATCCTGCCAGGTGCAGGAAAACTGTCTCTGCCCTGGTCTGTCCTGGAGGGGCAAAGACTGGGATCCACCATGGTAAAGGACACAGACTTCTTTGTCCTTTAAATTCCCTTAACAGTATTACTACATTGGAATAAATTCTCAGTGAATATTGGCATGTTAGACCCCACAATTCCCAGGCATGTATTTCTGTGTTCAGCTGAGTCAAAATACAAAATAACAACTGAAGCCATGTGTGTCCCCAGCCCCAAAGCCCAGAACGTCAAGCCAGAGAAGGCAATTTAAAATGATGGCAGTTCTTTACCTAGACAGACTCATTTTCTAATTCAGACCAACAAAAGGCTCTTTCCTGGTTTGTTTAGAAGCTGTAATTGCAGAAGTCATGGGCAAATCAAGCATAAAAGTGCAGAGGTGTGAGGAAAAAGTCTTTCTATTGGAGAAACCCCATGATAAGTGATCTACTTGCAGCTCAGCCTGGGGTTTTATTATTAGAGTATTTACCATTAACTCCATCTCTAGTGGCCAATTACTGTCCTTTTTATGTCTCTTTATTGTGAGACTCAGAGAACACTCTGCAAACAAACACCTTCTGATATTGCTCAGCAAATATTCCTGTGATCCCAGGCCTTTCCTTTCCTCTGTGTTTGCCATGTCTGCAGAGCCCCATGGAGCTCTGTAGGACCCCTCTGCTCCCCAGGGCATTCCAGCCCCTGCTCCAGCCCCAGCCCCAGTCCAGGCTCTGCTCCAACTGCAGCCTCAGCTCCAGCCTCTGCTCCAGCCCAGCACCTCCCTCTGGCAGCCCCACAGTTCCCCCAACAAGCTCTGGAGGTGGTGGGAGAGCTCTGGGGGCACGCTGGGATCAGCTCTGTCCAGCATCGACCTTGTCCTGAGCCATTTCCACTAGGTCAGCCCAACCTGACCTCAGTCCATCTGGAGCTTGTTCAACCAATTCAGGTAAGGTCTTTGGGTGCTCCCCTACCTCCACCTGAGAGAAGTGCCTGGACTTGGGCTTTGAAAGTGTTTTTCACCAGTTTTCTTTGCCCTGATAGTGTCACCCATGGCTGGGACAGCTGGAAGTCCAAGGTATGTGGCACATCCTCTTCTCTAGATCAGTTGCCATCAACTTGGTGGTCAGTGTTTCTTGAGGACTAAGGACTAAGCAAAAATTTTTGATACTAGTTAAAATGCATTGTGGAGAAAGGAAGCCCTGTCAGACTTTTAAAAACTTGTCTGATACATATTTAATAAAAAAAAATCCTTTTACTTGGTGCTGGCCTGACCTTTCTGCTTGGCTAAATGGTGTTTGATTCTCTGTTGCTATTTCTGCGAGCATCTGGGTGTGCAGTGTTCTGAAACAGGGCTGGTGCCTCATCTGACACAGTCCATGGTGTCCTGGAGCAGGTGTTGGGCTGCAGAGAGCAAAGGAAACCAGACCAAGTGTGGTATCAGTAGGGATGCTCAGCCTGGAGGCACCATGTGCACACTCGGGAACAGGAGATTGTGTGTCAGGAGTCAGGGCATTACAGGGCCTTGCAGCAGCTGTTGGTGCTGTTTGTTGTGCTGATGGCACTTCACTGTCTCTGTCTGCCCACGGGGGTGTCTGGGCACTCGCTCATCCTGCGGGGGTGGGTGTGGGCAGGGGGAGCTGGGCTGGGCCCTTGGAGCAGTTCCTGACATGACAGACGCGTTCAATAAAGAGGCTCAGCTGCTGCAGTGACCTCCTCACCCACCCAGCTCACAGTGAAGTTCAGGCACATCTCATCTACATCTGGGAAATGGATGTATGGGAACACACTGATGTTTCCTTCCTGCCCACTCTGCTCTCCCTGCAGGGTGTGGAGCCAGAGGAGGTGCCTCTCGGGATGGTGGTCCCTGTTAGCACAGGGCTGTCTCATTCCAGCACTGCAGCCTCTGCAATGCCCAGAGGGTGCATGAAAAATGAGCCACTTGGGCCAGCAAGGTGGGTGTGTTGGGGAACATCCATTTAAAATTTGTCTTCTTGTACAAAGGCAAACTGCAAAGTAAAGGAGAGCAGCAGGAGAACACCTTGCCCTCAGGGATGGGACTTAAATATTCACGTTCAAGAGCTGCTTTGGCAGATCCACTCTGATCTCATTCTGGTCTATATTCATACAAGTTATTTTTGGGTTCCAAATTTTGACCTTGGTGCTGGCGAGTCACACAGAAATACTTTGTAAAGGCAAATGCATATACATGAAGACAAATATAAAGTGCTGCAGCTGTTTGTCAGGCTGACCTGGCTTTGATACAGTGTCTGTCAGCTTCTATCCTTATCTTTTTATTTGTATCATCTTAGCAAAAAATATTTGTATTTTGACAAGGACTCCAACACAGATAAAAAAGACATGTCCAGCCTAAATCTCCACCCCAACCCCACAAAAACCTCCAAACCCACAAAAAAATCCCACCCTTGCATATCACCATAGTTACCTGACAAAACCTCCACCACGTACTCAGGGACTCAGTTACTGGTGAGGAGGTGATGACATACTGAGATACCTTCTGGATTTAATGTGCACTTATGAACTATTCATGTTCAAAACAAAATATATGGAGAATGATAAAATATATACCCAAAAGCATTTTCTGTTATGAGGTATCCAGTGTTTCAGTGCACCTGGGATGTTTGTGCTCCCAGACTGCAAGTCTATTATTTACAATTGTAAATGGAATTGAAAAAAATATTCCAGGAGAAAATGTGCCTTTTCAGTGTATTGTTTTAAAATGATCAATGTGCATTTCAAGTCTATGAGTTTATATATTGCTGTCTAGAAAAGCTCTTGAAGAAGAACCAGGAAAAGCAACTCTGGTGTCTGCACCCCCAGGGGGAGGACAAAGAGTATCAAAAATGGTGGGGCCAGCAGGCCCAGGGGAGTGACTGTGCCCCTGTCCTGGGCACTGCTGAGGCACTTCCAATCCTGGGGTCAGTTTTGGGCAGAAAGACAATGAGGGGGTGGAGCATGTCCAGAGAAGGGAACAGAGCTGGGGAAGGGTCTGGAGCACAATTCTGATGAGGAGCAGCTGAGGGAGCTGAGAGGAAATGGCCTCAGGCTGTGCTAGGGTAGGTTCAGCTTGGACATCAGGAGCAATTTCTTCCTGGAAAGGGTGGTCAGGCTTTGGAAGGGTATACCCAGGGAGGTTGTGGAGTCCCCATCCCTGGGGGTGTCCAAACCCAGCTTGCTCTGGGCTGGGTAACAAGGTGGGGGTCAGTCACAGGTTGGACTTGGTGATATTGGAGGTCTTTTCCACCCTTTCTCCGGGAGTGCAGACCTGTGGTGGTCTCTACTGGCACAGCACTGCTCGTGGCCTTGGTGGCCCCATGAGCACCAACATCCTCATGGTTCTGCTTTCAGCCTGCTGGGGCAGGGACAGGTGCTGGTGCTGGTGCTGGTGCTGCTGTGGTGGTGCTGGCGGGCCAGCAGCTGCCCCAGGGGTGTCCCCCCAGTGTCACTGCGTGGCTGGCACTGGTTGTGCCAGCTCCCAGCATGTCCTAAGGTCCTTGCTGCAGACACTGGCACACTTGCTGCATGAGGTACAGGCAGCTCTGACATCATCCCAGGCCTCGTGCAGGTGTTCCACAGGAACTGAATTCACCTTTGACGTGCAGCCACGTAACAGTCTGTGCTCGGATTTCATATCACAGCCTTGCTGGAAACTTGGGGCCTTATCTCAGCCTGGCAAGAACATAAACAGCCACAAGGCAACATACCTCTAACAAAACTGAATTCTCCTGAGCTGAATCTGAAATCCCAGTGCCGAAGCAGATTGTTTTCCGAGGTGTCTAACGTGAGGAAAGGCTTTTAAAGATGAGCAGAACCAGAATTTCACTTGAAAGCAGATCATTTTGGGGAGAGTGTAACTTGTACCCCCTTGTGGAGATGTTTTCTGGGGCCACAGGCCAACAGAGAGGTTGTTCAGGGGAAGGGAAGACCATGCAGCAAACCGTCCTTGAAGAATCCTGTGTGAGTACCTGCAATCACAGCAGTTCCCATATCCCTGGCTGAGAAATTCGGTAGTTGTAAAGGAAAATGATTCTGCTTGTCCTTACAGACCCAAGTACAGAATTGGTCCTGCTGGAGAGCTTGTACAGACAAAAAAGAAACCATTCACGACTGAAGTGTTTCCAGAGTGATCCCTCCTGAGCCGGGGAGGCGGCAGGAGCCGAGTGTCTCATCCCTGCGACGCTCCCGAGGACTCGAACCATGAACTCGTCTGCTAAAGAGCAGATTTTTATTTCCTGGCAAAAGATGTCCCATCTGCCACATCCAGTTTTCCTAACGGCACTATTATGACTGTGAGCAGAGCTCTACATGCCCAGAATCCTATCTTGAACTTCCCTTGCTTGATCTCTGGGCACGAGGGGGTTGGCTGCTGTTTGCTCTGTGCCACAGCCACGCTGGGGCTCCCTGGGCACCGGGACGGTGCCAGCCCTGAGCAGGGCTGGGACTGGGGGGCTGTGGGGCTGTGACTGGGGGACTGGGGGACTGTGGGGCTGTGACTGTGGGACTGTGGGGCTGTGGGACTGTGACTGTGGGGCTGTGGGGCTGTGGGACTGTGGGACTGTGGGACTGTGGGGCTGTGGAGCTGGGGGGGCTGTGGGGCTGTGCTGCCTCTGTTCCTGCTGTGGCTGTAAAGCCATGAAAGGGCTTGTGCCTCCTGAACACACACCTAAACCTGAGGGAAGGGGAAATGCCCATCACTGACTTGGTTTTGATTTCAGGCACTTGGTGTCTGATCTAAATCTCACAGTTTCCCTTCTTGGGTCTTGCCTTAAAGCCCCCGATGTGGAGTGTTTTGACGTTTTATTTTTAATTGCTGTGTTCCTGCCCAGGAAAAAATTAAGATTTCTGAAGGGTTCCTTACCCAGTTGTAGGAGTGGGCAGCATGGTTTGACCTCTTGCAGTAGAAAATCCAAGTGCCAATAATCAGCCAGAAGAACTGTGTGTGGCCAGTGATGAGAGGTGACCCTGACCTGCATCCCCTCCTTGAACCCTTTCTGTGAACCCCATGGCCTGCCGAGTGCTGCACTGCATGCCAGGGACATCTATAGGTTGAAAACAAACATACTAGAGGGCAGGCAGGGAATTCCTCAGCTGTGCTGAAGAGTGTCCTGATGCTCCTCACACTGTGGGACCAGCCCAACATCCCCAGGAACTCCCAGCTCAGGGCAGAAATCAGCAAATAGGTGGTGGGTCTGTTTCTTTGCTGAACTGGTGGGGTGAGGGAGGGATTGCTGCTGGTGCTGCTGAGCTGGCCCTTGGCTGCAGTTCCCAGCCCTTCCCCACCTGGGAGAAGCTCAGGGGATGGGGGAGACCATCACCTTCCAGGCAGCATTTCACGTGTGACTGGGCTGAGGCAGGACCTGGGCAAGGAGCACCATGGCTGGGACTGGGACTGGGACTGGGCAGTGGGGCAGCCACAAGTCAGGAAGGGACAGGAGGGAGCAGAGCTGGGGGAAGCTGGGTGGGGTCAGTGCTCCCCCAGGAGCATCTCGGGGTCCCCAGTGCCCTCCACTGGCCCCCGGGGTGCTGCTCCCCACGATGCCCAGCCCAGGTGTGCCCACAGCTCACCCAGGCACCTCCGTGTTCACACAGAATCACCAGAACCTGCTACACCTTTCCTACAGCAAAAAGTAATTAGCAATGGGAGGCCAATTATAGTTACTGGAATTAAAACAAAAGCCATCTGAAACCTCTAAATATTGACTCTGCTTTCTGCAGGTGACATCAGGAAGCCTTTTCTCCCACCTCCGAGCTCAGCACTGCGATTTCAGACGTGGACACAGCACAGCTCTAGCAATTAAAAATGGCATTCCTGCTAGAGCTCTTGTAACTGAGAAGTACTTAAAAGGAGCTAAAAATCAGACTGAAGCTGTTCCATTATTTTCCTTTTCATGTTGATGCTGAAAATCTGGCAAGCCATTAAAGGCAACAGGATGTTGCAGCAAAGGCAAGTATCTATAGCTAGTTGAATCTACTGAAAAATTAAGTGTATATTAAGTAGTTCTAGCTTTATCTTAGGAAAAAAATATTCTTTTTCCTTTTTGGCTGTGTGAAAAAACTGTTCCTGGCTGAACTGCAGCCTTTAATCTTTTCCTGTTTTACTTAACCAGCACTGCAATAGCTGCTGGTGGCAGAACTGCCCCGTACAGAGAAAGAGAAATATGCAAATCCCCTACTGATCAATACTTTTACTGGAACAAAAATCTTTAAAGCTTACAATCAATTTAAAATATAATCCAATCCTTTTAATTTGATAAAGAGTCCTTTCCCCCATCCTCCATGCAGGTACCTATTCTTGTGTTCCAGTAAGGATTAATCAGCTCCAGACAACTCCACGCTGGGTGAGGCTTCCCAGAAAGGCCCCACCTGCCGTGGCCGAGGTGCTTTCCACACACCACCCACAGGCTGCAGATTCAAATGAAACCACTAATGACACGGAAGTAGGTGCACGGCTGCCTGGCTTTGTCTGCCTGTTCTCCTGTTTGGGTGCTCCAAGACAGGTCTCTGAGGACCCTCCCATCCCTGTGCAATGGTGTCACCTGAGGGATGTCTCCCTGGCTCAGGCAGGAGAACATCCTGCTCAAGGCACAGCTGCTCTCCCTGCAAGGTCCCTCACTGTGCCTGGGAAACACAGGAGAGTGAATGGGGTTGAAATGCCTTACAAATTGATGTGGGCTTTTTGTTTTCCCTCTGTTTCCCTGTGAGGATGTACAGTTGATTCATTTGTTTATTTTGGTATTTTCCTGGAAACTGGAGCTGAGTTCCCACAGGTAGTGGCTCTTCTGGTGACCCTTTGTGCCTGTGCAAGAACTGCTTTCCCAAGGAAAGTACAGGAGGGCAATTAAATCTCAGCCCGAGTCAGGATGTCTTAACATCTCACCTCCTGCTCTTACTGACTGATGGTCACAGTGAGTAGAAAGGGATATTTTCTGTAATTTTCTACTTCCCATCATTGCGAGACTCCAAAGCTGATGAGGTCAAATGGCTTCTCTTACAAAACACTAGATTAGGAGTCAAGCAAGTCAGAAATATTTACTTCAGATCAGTGGAGATGTGAAAGAAATGTAAGAATGGTACTGCCAAAGTTTGGCTTCTGAACCGAATCCAGCAGGAACACATTTCTGCAAAACAGTCAGCTGAAAACAAATTGAAAACTGCTGCCCTGTTACAGCACAGCACATGCCCAGGGTGGGCTGGGAATCCAGTCCCAGGATAGGGTGGGGGGAACAGTTTAATGCAAATCCCAGAAAATCCAGGGCCAGATTCAGGCTCTTTTCCAACTTCCATCTTGCTTTCCGTTTGAATAAACCTAAATACTAGAATTGTTTGCCATGGAGAAGCCTTGGAAGCCAAGTGGGATGCTGAAGGCAGAGGGTGGCAGGGGCTGCTGGACCCCAGGGCTCTGTGGGGCACAGCGTGGTGGGGCTAAAGCAGCACCTCATTGTTTGGGTGAGCTCAGTGTCCCTGAATGTGCTGTAGGAAGTTGTTTCTCTGAGACCTGGTGGGGTCTTGCTCTGGAATGGAGCTCCAATCACCTCTCTCCTCCAGAGCCCCCCCAGCCTTCTCCTCCTCAGTTCCCTCTTGCCGCTTGCAGGAGCTTCATAACCGAGAGAACTACAGGGCCCTTGTGCAAATACATCTCATTAATCAACTGCACAACCATGGCTGTACCCACCCCCCGGCTGCAGATTGCCTTCTGTGCCTTTGGAAGTGCAGAAAAATGTGTAATAAGTATCAAATCTGTTTCCAAACAAGTACGGGGAGACTGAAACTTCACTGTGCTCTCAACAGGTTTATAGAAAATGGTGGTGTCTCAGAAATGTTAAAAGCTACCAGAGCACCAATTTGCATCTCTCTGAACATGCCACAATCTGCATCTGCATGGGCAATACGTGGACTGGGATCTTCTGTGCAGAGAACAGCGGCTCCATCCCTTGGCCTCTCTGAAGGGTTGTTCCTCTTTGTCCCTCATGTGTGCATGGTGCTGGTTTGCTACTCTGCCTTGAAACTCAACTAGACGTGCTGGGAACGAGGTTAATTGGGTGTATTTGTGTATCTGCTCCTGGGCATTCCTGAGCCATTGAATCCCAGCGTTTCCTAGACGTTTTGTAAGTGAGAAAAACCCCCATTGTGTAATGCATAAATGACATATTTGAGTGTTCTTACCTGTCCTGTAGATCTTTCCTCCCTCTAATAATGGCAACACATTTAAGAGCCCTGAAGAGATTTAACTGAAATTGCATTTTTTGTTGATAGGCACTTAAATGGCTTTTTTTTTTTTAAGATGAAGCTATATGGAAGAATTATACTCAAGTTGTAATCAGTAGTGCTGGGGAAAATATGTATTGGCTTTTTAGTCCATGGTGCATTTTCTGGACTCAAGAAAGAGGTTGCAACCTTTGTGTAAAGAACCTGGACAGAGAAGATGCAGGATGCCACCTCTCTGATTCAGAAATTGCTTCAAGAATGTGGTGACAGGTTTCCTCACATGCACATGCCAAGCACATGAATTCCCAGGACACTTCAGGGCTCAGGTTTCTGCCAGTTTGGAGCTGCTGCCCTGGACTTCAGCCACCGCTGCAGCAATAACGTTCTGGGAACAGCAAGGTCAGTGGTGTCAGGAAAATGCAATGTGGAAAATGTAGCGGGAAACCAGAGATGAACATGCAGGTATGTATGAATCAAAGCATACCAGACTGCTTTGGGCTGGAAGGGACTTAAAGCTCATCTTGTTCCACCCCTGCCATGGGCAGAGACACCTCCCACCAGCCCAGGCTGCTCCAAGCCCTGTCCAACCTGGCCTTGGACACTCCCAGGGCTGGGGCAGCCACAGCTGCTCTGCCCAACCTGTGCCAGGGCCTGCCCACCCTCCCAGGGAAGAATTGCTTCCTAATATCCCATATAAATCTATCCTACCTCAGCTTTAGGCCATGAAGATTTCATTCAAATCCTAATTATTTATTCAAAGAGCTTGGTTCCTTGCCTGGGGCCACAAACAGCCTGCTCTGGTTATTTACAACTCGGGTTCTGCAGCATGACCCTCGTGGGTGACTCTTGTCCCCACTTTGCTCCACGGGATCCCCTCCTGCCTGGGCTGGGGCCCTCCCTCCTCTCTCTGAGAACTGAAATGCATCTTCAGTCAGTGCTGGGGTGTGTGACTGGCAAATCTGCTTGCTGTTAATATTTTCACAGCAAGAGTTGACCTGTAGATCATAAGAAGAGGAAACAAAAGGGATGCAAATATGGCCTCACTTATTTACAAATGTGATTAATTATCTGCAAGCAAATTTTGTTGTCACAGATCTGATTTCTGCTCCTCCCCAGACATGCTGAGCCTTTTTGAGTTCGCACTGGCAAACACAGAAACCCTCCAGTCAGATGACATGTGTCACTTAAACCTACCCCAGATCTGGATTTGATATGTGTCAACACATTAGAAGTTGTTAAGTGTAAAAGGAGTTTCTCTGCGGCGCCTTCGTTGCCAAGGGAATGCAGAGGGTGTCACTGACTCTTAAAGCCCAACCCAAACACTGCAGGGTTACCCATCTGATGGCACAAACACACCGGAATATTTATCTGGTGTGTGCTCACAGGCTGATATTGATGTTTCAGCAAATGTTCTGTGACTGGGAGGGGCTTTGGGGAGCTGTGGAGACAAAGCCCCTGTGCTGGCCCTTGGGGCAGTGTCAGTGCCCCTTGGGTGCTCCTGCCAACTTTGGCCTCAGCCCCACAGGCTGATTCCCAACCTCACCCACAGCTGGGCCCTGGCTCTGCTGAGCATTTTGGGCTGAGCTGAGCTGGTCCCTTCACTCCATCCCTGCCAGGACATCCGTGCCTTGGGCTGGTCCCGCTGGGGAGCTGGGAAGGGCCATTGGGCTCCGGCTTCCCCCAGGGGGGCCAGGGCTGCTCCTGCCCCAGGAGGGTAAGAACCACCATCAGCAGGGCACGGGGGTATCCCTGACTGGGGGGAGAAGGGCCACACAGAGGAGGAAGTGAATTTTGTGGGTGGTGCCCTTTCCTTCAGGAAGCCAATGAAATCTGGGCTTTTGACATTATCTTTTAGTTAATAATTCTGGCTTTAGAGCAAATTAGAGCAAAGTGTTTGCAATCTGCCACTGATTTTGGAAGGGGAAGGGACAACTGCAAGGAGGGTAAGCCAGAAAGCTCAGAGCAGAGCCTCCAGGACTGACAGATCCCAGTTGGAGCTGCCTGCTGGGGTCCAGGGCTGGAGGACTGATCCTCTCCTTCTCTACTCTGTCCTCTCATTTTCTGGCAAACACTGAGCTCTGAACAGCCTCAGCCCAGTGATGTTTTCAGTTCAGGGCAAGAGGAACAGAGTCTCCTGCACGTAACAATCCCAGCCCAAAAGCTGTCTGTGGAAAGGAAAGGATGAGCTTAAACAAGATGAGATTAAATTCATAGTGAAATCAAAAACTTGCCCAAGTCAGTGTCTTCTCTGCTGCTGACAGCATTCCACAGCAGCAGAGAGTCCACAGGAGCAGGAATAATGCACAGAAACGTGACCACTTCAATGGGCAATAAGGAACTTTTAGTCAAAACAACACCTCTACTGCCTGTTTGCCATCCAGGCTGGGAGAGCTGGGGGTCTTCACCTGGGGAAGAGAAGGCTCCAGGGAGACCTCAGAGCCCCTTTAGTGCCTGAAGGGGCTCCAAGAGAGGTGGAGAAGGACTTGGGACCAGGGTCTGGAGGGATAGGACAAGGGGAGTGGTTCCCTACTGCCAGAGGGCAGGGATAGATGGGATATTGGAAAGAAATATTTTCCTGTGAGGGTGGGCAGGGCCTGGCACAGGTGTCCAGAGAAGCTGTGGCTGGGGAGTGTCCCAGGCCAGGCTGGATGGGGTTTGGAGCAACCTGGGCTGGTGGAAGGTGTCTCTGCCCATGGCATAGGGTGGAATGAGATGAGCTTTAAAGTCCTTTCCAACCCAAACTAGTCTGGAATTCTGATTCTGTATATGATATAGAATAAGGGGTAGCTGAGCTGCACCAAACCGTAAAACTCTCTGACAGAGCAATAGGACCATCATCTCACTGCACCCACAAAGACCCACTGTGTTGGCCATTGGACTTGAACTGGGGAGGCTTGAGCAGCTATAATATATATATATATATAAATATATAAATTTGTGTATATGCATACAGCTTTTCAGCTGTGAGTAAATTATTGTAACTGTTTTCAGGTGTTCCTAATAAGGGAAGAAATAGGTTAAAATGGAATCCAGCTGAGACAGTTCTCTTCTCAGTGGAGGTGTTTGCACCAGCCTGTCCTGAGCAGCTGCACAGTTGTAGTAGCTTCACGCTTGAGGTCTTGAGGAGGATCTTCCATTTGAAGTTCCAATATTAATATTAATGCATGGGGATATGATAATTTTTCTTCAAAATTTTTTTCCCCCTTATTTCTTCAAATATATTTGCTTTGCTGTATTTTCAAGAATTCAATCTTTAAGCCTGAAAGTCTGTCAGAGCATTGCCCCCTTCTCCTGATTTCTCACCAGGGAAAGGCAGAGCTGGAGACTCTGTGGGTGACAGGGATGTACCAGCAAAGACCTTTTTTTGGGTGTAGAAGGAAATACTGACTCACGATTTACATGTGAGGGATTTCTGGCCTCCTGGCCCATATTTTACTATTCCTTGTGCTTGTTTTTGCTTTTATTTCAGTGTATATTTCCAAAAGAGAACCATGAAAACTAAATGAAGAAGAGGAAGACATCAGGGCCATGTTGTGACTGAGATTTTACACACATAGAAGCCCTAAAGCACTGCTGGGTAATACTCTTGGTTTCACTTTGCAGGCTCTGAGACAAGATTTGCTCCAGCTTCTGCTCCCAGCCAGCAAAAGCTCCCAGTGTTCTGGGGGACTCAGTGCTGAACTCAGGCTTTTTCTCAAGGCCAAATTTAATGGGGTTCAGTTGGTTCAGACACCTCTGTCATCAGTTGTGCCTCAGATTATTGCCCTTCTCACAGGTTTTCTTCATGAAATCACATGTGTTTCTTTCAGCGATAACAACTCATTTCTAGACATTTTATGGACCTTAATTTAAAAAATTTTGAATTTATAGCAAAAGATAAAAGGCATTTGCATGACCCCACTGCTAATGGTTCAGCCTGCTGTGAGGGCAGTTTAGTCACAGAGTGTGTTTGTGCTCAGCAGGCAGGTGCCTCTCTGTGATGAGCTGATTTCTGGAAAATCAAGCCAAAATACCCATGGAAATTTCTGGATTTCCTGATTAGGAGTATGTGATATAACCCCTAATGTTCTATTTGTAGGCAGGGTATCAGTTTGTAGGTTGTGCAGTGCTGGGCACACAGATCTCCTATGGTTTCCTCCCTGTTCCCTCCTTCTCTGCAAGGGGAATGGCTTCCACAGGGCAGGGGTAGGTGGGGGATTGGGAAGGAATCCTTCCCTGGGAGGGTGGGCAGGGTCTGGCACAGGGGCCCAGAGAAGCTGTGGCTGCCCCAGGCCAGGTTGGACAGGGCTTGGAACACCCTGGGCTGGTGGGAGGTGTCCCTGCCATGGCAGGGGTGGGATTGGAGGGGCTTTGAGGTCCCTCCCAGCCCAACCCAGTCTGTGACTGTACACACGTGCCATGGCAGGTGACAAGTCAGTGCTGTGACCTCTCTGTTCCCTCTGCCATTTGCCACCCTTGTCCAGCTCTGAGCTGCTTTGCAATGCCTGGTAAGTGAGGCAGAACTCAAAGCACAGAAGTACATCATGGTAGGACGTGGGGTGTGGGTTAGCCCAGGATCTCACTCTGTGTCCCACCACAGTCTCCACCTGAGAGTCTGGCACAGAGGAACCAGTGGGAATCACATCTGGAAAGCTGCCAACTCATTACCTGGCCTCTGGTCTGGCTGTCAGCAAAGGTGACGTTGGAGAAAAACTGCTGGAAAATAATAAAGAAGTTTTTAAGTTGAAGATGTCAGAGAAGACATAAGAGATTCCCAGGCAGCACCTGGGTGTTTTCCAGTTGGGATAACCTCATGGCACTCATCAAGCAGCCAGAGTGCAGTTTTAATGAAAAATTCATATTGTTTTCCAGAGGAAATTGTTTTTCTTTCTTGTGAGTTTTTGTTTGCTTTCTGAGATTATCTACAGATAGACTTAATCACCTTTCCACAAAAGGCACTGCCAAGGCACCAAGTTGTGGTGCTGCTCCAGCCCCTCTTGTGCTGGGAAAAGCAGAGATGGAGGGGAAAACACGGGCATATGCTCAGCCATGGCTGAGACACAACACAGCTGAGCATGGAGAAATGAGGCTTCAAGGCACACAGGAAGAGGAAGAGTCTCAGAACACAGACAACAATTCTGTGCTTTTGGAAATAGAAAGAAAGTGTCAGCAATGACACTGTGAAAAACATGACTTCTGTCTTACCAAAAAGGGGAAACGTTTGGGAACGAGGAGGGAGTGGCAGCAGAGGGAAGACAGGAGGGCACTTGGCACCGTGTGCTGAGTGAACATGAGAAACAAGGAGGAAATGGCTGGAAATGCTGCCCCTGCGCCCAGCAGAGACAGCAATGAGGACATGGACAGCAAGATGGAAAGCAAGCAATGCTGATGGGCCCTTAGGGAACAGAGGAGAGTGTGGGAGCTGAAGGTGCCAGCTGGGAGAAGGAAGAACAAGGGAAGAAATGACCTGCATGTCTCAGTGACAGTCAAAGTCCAGTTGTACCTACTTAGGGACAGTGGCACTCAGAAACACTCGCAGTGACATGATCGGGTGCCTCATATGGAGGGGAATTAAATTAACTTAGTTGAATACTCCAAGCCATTAATAATAATTTTTAACAAACCCAGGTACAATGGGTCAGTTCCTAAAGAGGAGAAATCACATTACTCTCTGTGCTTAAAAAGTGCTTGTAACCAATGAGCAGTTGTCAGACCCAGAAATAATAATGGAAATATTTGTGTGAGAAATCCTCAGTAACGGATTCTTCAGTTCCATAGTGCAATTAATGCCAAGTGAAGTGGGTTTATGGTGCATAAGCCTGAAGGACATTTGCCATGGGAGATAACTACTGACTGAAGGTTCCTCCCACAAAACAGGTTTCCTAAAATAATGTGATTCCCTGCCCCAGGAACTTTGAAAAATTGCCTTATAGTCAGTAATGACTCATAAATTAAATGGATTAAAACCAGCTAAATGATCAAAAAATGTAATCAGACCCAGGAAGCCATCACTCTTGGGTGAGTTCCAAGCAAGTTGCCATAGGGATCTCTCTGTAACACAATCCTGCCTTGCAGAGGACATACATCAGTGAGCTCCAACAGTCAGGGTGGCCACATCTCAGCCCCATGGACTAGCCCTGATGGGAATCATGGAGCACAACCCATGGGGTAAGTGTGGGAAAGATGAGGGATGTTCCAGTAGGAAGGGGATAATGTCCAGGAACGCAGGAGGAGGAAGGATTTACAGGAAGGGCATAAGGAAGACCCAGAAAACCACAAACCTGTGAGTCTGACCCCAGCACATGGGAACAGGATGGAGAAGGTGCTACTCCAGAAGAGCATTGGGTGCTGCTGAATGACATTTAAGGGGCTGTCCAGTCATCAGGCACAGGGAAGTCCTCCAGAGATGTCTGAGGGGCAACAGGCCAGCACTGGTGCCACCCACAGGTGCCCCACGGAGACCAGACATGGAGGGTCTTGGGGCATGGGAACAGTCAGTCACAATGGCTAAAAGCCAAGAGCAGCAAACTCATAGAGGGAAGGAGAATATTCGGACTACTCAAAGCAATTGGGGGCCAGAAGAGGTAACCCCTGAACATGGGGACAGCACACCACAAAGCTCCCTCAAACAAAATCCAGGGAATTGTCTGGGAACAGTGCTGAAGCTGGAATGGGCAGTCTGTGTTGTGAAGAAATGAGTAGAGGAGGTGCAGATCACATTTGGATTATCTAATGATTCCTTCTGGGTAGGGATTTAATGAAAGAATATGTTGGGTTTATTTCTTTTATTAAAAATAACAGATTCACCCAATTTGATTAATTCTCATCATCTTTTGCACTTGGCCCAGCAGGTCCCTTGCAGGCTCAGCCACAGGGCAGCTCAGAGCCAGAGAAGATGAGCAGTTTCCCTGACTTCAGCCCCAGACAGAGGGCCCTGTCCTGCTCATCATGTGGCTGCAGCTGAGCCAAGAGCTGCATCTCTTCTCCCTCACAGCTGAGGTTCCAGAAGAAAAGCAAAATTCCCTGTGTGAAGGGAAGGGGAAGGTGCTGGGGTGGAAGCAGTTGCTGTGGTGCTGGGTGAGATGCTGAGCTGCCCTTCAGCTGCACCAAACCCATAGGGCAGGTGATGGGACAGGGCCCATTTGTACCCCTACAGTCCCACACTGCTCAGCACCCCAAGCCCTGGCCAAACCAGCACCCAGGCACTGCCACAGTGGTTGTTATTTACATTAAACTAAGAGGTTGTATGGGGCTTGAAACAACGTGATGTAGTGGAAGGTGTCCCTGCCCATGGCAGGGAGGTTGGAATAAGATGAACTTTAAGGTCCCTTCCAACCCAAAGCAGTCTGGGATTCTGTGATGATTCTCTGATGTGGCTCCACAGTGGAGTTTCCATTGCTGTCACTAATTATCCTTTTATATTTTGGCTGTTACATTTGGTTTATTTTCACAGGTTACTTCCAGTTGCAATAAAAAGTTGTCTTTCCTCTGATGATTAAAATACTCAACCCCAACCCTGTGGATTAATGATCATTACCAAAGGAAATGACAAACATCAGCTTGAAGGTGAGATTTCATTTCATGGTTACATAGCCAATGGTAGATGATGTCATCTGGGAAAGGACACTGAAATTTATAATGTGCCTTATGCAAGGCTGGAGGGAGAAAGCCCCAAGCAGTGAGTGCTGGCATGTGTTGCAGAGGTGTTGGTACCTGCAGGCTGGCAGGGCAGGGGGTGGCGTGGCAGGCCATGGCAGGGCAGCTTGGGGACGTGCTGCCCACCAAGGCAGAGTCAGTGCTGGGGGTGCCCACGGGGAGGGGTCTGGCTGCCTCCATCCCACGCCAGGGCTGAGAGCAGAGGGACCCTGGTGGGCACCCCCCTTGGCTCTGCAGGCCTGGGTTGGTCCTCACCACCCCATGAACACCATTTTGGGAGCTGCAGCTCCAGAGCTGCCCTGCAAGTCCCTGCTGAGGAGTGAGCAGTGATGGATCACTCCGACCTTGTCACACTCTCGTGTCACCACATGATGAATGTCCTCTGTCTGCTAATTAGGCAATGGAGACAATGCAGGGCATTCGTCTCCTTGTGAGCACCAAATTAGGAGCACTGTCAAACACAGCGAGCTGTGACAATTTGGAGTTATTTACCCAACAATAACATTAGTGGAGGCGTCACTGATACATTCCATGAATCTTTCAAGAAGTTGTCTGCATCTGCCTGCTGAGTGCTGTTCGTAATCAGTCACTCAGTGGCCTCTGAGGGTTCTGGGCAGCAGCACTGAGGGGCAGGAGCTGTGCCCTTGCCCCCTGCCCTTGGCATCTCCCCTCTCCCCCAAGATCCAGACCTGGTGCTGCTCCACACCAGCTTTGGCCACGTTCATTAGTGATGTTGTGCCCAGTTCTCACTCCCTCCCAGCTCTCTTCTGGGACCAATAGTTTTGCTGTCTGATTTTTGTTTTAGTTTCTTTTCCTTTTTTCTTTTTCTTTTATTTTCTTTTTTTTGTTTTGTTTTGGTTTTGTTTGGTTTTGTTTGTTTGTTTTCCCAAAACAAAAGGGAAAGGGAAACCAGAAGAGAAACTTTTTTGTTATTTTTCTGTGCTCACACTTTTCATCTGCAATTATTTTCTCACCTTGGAATGAATTCACACTGGAGTGGTGTGAAACAGCCTCCTGAGCCACAAGGCAATAATGGCTGAGGATCAAGAGAGGAGAAGGTTCATCCTGGGACACACCAGCACAGAAGGGCCAGCGCTCTCAGACTGGGGTAGCAGCACTTTACAGACCTCTGGCCTCAACAAACCTGCCACAAAGGAAACCACCACCACAGGAAACAAACTCTCTCTGGAAAAAAAACCCCAAACACAAGAGAAACCTTTAATGAAAGCTATCAGTGAACATTTTTGTGTTGAAGGGTAGAGGGGGATTGCTTGGGCTGCACCTGCCCTGGCTGGCTGGCTGTCCCCAGGGCAGGATGCCCAATCCTGGTGGCACTGCCATGCCCGTGCTGCTCAGGTGGGCTGTTACTCCTTAACATTCTCCTGCTGAAGGCAACTGCTTGGCCAACAAGTCCTGCTATTGAGTGGCTGACCCAGCTCCTTCAGGGTGGAAGAGCCTCAGGAAGGAGTTCTGTGGATCACACACGGCCTTTTGGGAATGACCTTTGGAGGTTTTTCTTTGCCACTCACACACACTCAAATAAAGAGTATTTTGTTTGTTTAAAGTTTCAGTCATTTGAATTTTGAAAATATTATTCCAAAAATTTTTCCAAGCCAGATTTCTTTTGACAATTATATCAAGAGGATTCGGCTGGTGCCAAGTTTTGGGGGTTTGTAGCTAATTCTCAATTGTGCTTTGCAGGCATTGGTTTGCTGACAACCATCTGTTTCAACCCAACGTTCTTGCTTCAAGTCAGCCCAAGAGAAATTAAAATATCAAAAGGAAATATTTCATAGGGAGAGGGGAGGAAGCAAAAACCCAACAGTACTGGAGCTGTAAACAGCTTTAGATTTTCAGTTTAACTTAAGTCAGGTTTTGCAGCCGATTTGCCAGGGCTGGGGACAGCTCAGCCTGGAGCAACTCCCGCTCCACCACCCTGGGGTGGGGCAGCTCCCAGTGGGCACAGCAAGAGCTGGGCACACCCACAGGTCTTCCCAAGGTCTGTCTGGGGTGGGCACAGCACTGTCTGAGGGGCACACAGCCCCTGCCCCTTCCCAGCTGAGGGGCACACAGCCAGTTGTCATTGCTCCTGCCCTGTCGCAGGTGAGGGACACACAGCCCCTGCCACTGCTCTTGCCCCATCCCAGGGGAGCTGGGCATTGCTCCTGCCCCAGCCAGAGGAGCTGGGCACCCCTCCTGCCCCAGCCAGGGGAGCTGGGCACCGATCCTGCCCCAGCCAGGGCAGCTGGGCACACAGCCGGCTGCCACCGCTTCTGCCCCATCGCAGGTGGGCTCCACACGCTCCTGCTGTGCCTTTTGGGCCACATCATCAGGGATGAGCAGGAACAGGAGCACAAGGACACGTTCCAGCCTCTTCACTGTAAGTTTGGTAGCGCTTTGGTTTCAAAAGTGATAAATCATGTGGCTCAGACCTTTCGCTAAGGAAAAAGGGAGAAGTAAGAGAAATGAAATTCATTCACCAAGCATGATTTTATCATAGCTACTGTCTCTCTTGCTGAAATAATTTTGTGAAAGTCAGAATTCCTGTCATTTGTCCCAAAGCCTAATTTCCCCTGTTAAAACAAGGTGCAATATGCCCCATCTTTGTGGAACAAGAAATCACAATGAAAGGTTTGTTTAGATAGATTTATTTAGATCTGTATATGTAACACCTGATTGTTGCTGCTGTTGGAACATATTTGTGTGAGCAGACAGGACTTCTGCACCAGGAGGAGAAAGAAGCAGTTTGGGTGCTGGGTTGCAGCAGGGGGGGCTGTGGGTCCTGGTGGTCACTGCCCCATGGCCGGGGTGGGATGTGTGGTGGGGCACTGTGGGTATTGCTGGGTAGACCCACCCACCCTGCTGCCCACCTGCCCACCCACCCTGCTGCCCACCTGCCCACGTGCCCCCCTGCCCACCCACCCTGCTGCCCACCCGCCCACATCCTCTCCAGGGTTTCACCAGGAAATGTGGCACTTCTATCGCCTTTCAAGATGAACCTTTTCAGTGTTATTGACACTCTGTCAAAAATCTGTGAGAATGTGGATTCAAGGGAATGAAGGAATGATGGAAATATCAGCTACATTTTCCTTTTGCAGACCTATATTGTTGTAAGCACTAAGACTTGCTGGTATCCACTCAGGGCAGGGAACAGTGGGGGGGTGTGAACAAACCACACACAAATACAGACCAATCTGGCCTTAAAATGACATTCCCAAGGTACCATCCCCCTTGCACTCACATTGTAATCTAATATTCTTAATATCCTTCATGTAATTTTACTGCCATGGATTGGCTTTTTCTTTTTGTCAGTGAAGACAAACTATCAATACATAACAATAATAAAACCAAACAGTGAACACTTCATCATCAATAAAGGGCAACAAAGACTCCTGTGCTCTGTGTAAGAATTAAATGATTATTTGGAATTCAGAGTCACAAAAATCAGACTGTGAGAGAAAAGCTGCTTGGAGACACCTCGGAGGAGAATGAAGGAGAAAGACCCCTGCAAATGGAGGGGGACCTCCTGACATATAAAGCTGGAGCCTTGTCAGCAGCCCCACGACAAAGCTGAACCTCCTGGTCAACACTTTGCAGCTGTGCTTAGAAAAACAAAAGCAGGGCAAGATGAACAAGACTGCCTCTAATCAGTGTGAAACTGTGAATTTTAATTGAATTATAGCAAACTTCAACTCAAACAGAGAAGACCTAATCCTGCAATGCTTTAATTTGCTTTCTAATATTTTTTTAATATTCCCAAACACCGAGTTGCTTACACTGTTTAATCAATTTCATGATGAATTGGTGGAACTTTGATAGTGTTTTGTTGTTTTTAAACAAAGAAGCAGATTGCAATTCCAAAAGATCCCTGTAAGGGCAGGGGCTGGGCTGTGCAGCCCTGCTTTGCCTGGGAGGGTGGTTGGTGGCCATCACAGGGGACACCTGATGTCCTGATGTGATGGCAAACCCCCACACCCCCTCCCTGCTTTATCCTGTGTCCTGTGCCACCAGCACAGCCAGGGGCAGCCTGTGCCAACCAGAGCCCACCGAAATGTGGGCACGTGGGGTCCTGGGGGCTGAGCACACACTCCTGGGAGCTGAGAGGCACCACTGGGGGCCACTGGGTGTTACTGGGGGCCCAGTACACCTTACTGGGAACTAAGCGGGTGTCAATGGGGGCCTGCAGGCATTACTGGGCTCCAGCAGGCGTTACTGGGAATTCAACAGGCGTTACTGGGAATTCAACAGGCATTACTGGGCACCAGCAGGCGTTACTGGGAATTCAACAGGCGTTACTGGGAATTCAACAGGCATTACTGGGCTCCAGCAGGCGTTACTGGGAATTCAACAGGCGTTACTGGGAATTCAACAGGCATTACTGGGC
>JAWWEV010000004.1:366265-388039 GCA_035583235.1 Hafferia zeledoni
ACCAGCAGGCATTACTGGGCACCAGCAGGTGTTACTGGGAATTCAACAGGCATTACTGGGCACCAGCAGGTGTTACTGGGCTCCGGCAGGTGTTACTGGGCTCCAGCAGGCGTTACTGGGAATTCAACAGGCATTACTGGGAATTCAACAGGCATTACTGGGGCCCAGCAGGCATTACTGGGGGCTGGGCAAACATGGCTGTAGGTTGGTATCACATCTCCATCCTCTGTAGATGGATGAGTTTCTGTTTCTTCTCAGTCAATTCACAAGTGGCCTCTGAGCCCGCAAAGTCTTTCTGCAATGAACCACTCCATGCTCCAGCAGTTGTTACTCCTTTTTCAGCTCTCGGATGGATGTTGTGGTGAGTCCTCTCCGAGCCCCCTCTGCAGCAGGGTCACAGCCACACTGTAAAACAACTCCCTCTCTCCCAGTTGCTCTCCCAGCAGGGTCACAGCCACACTGTAAAACAACTCCCTCTCTCCCAGTTTCCCTCCCACAGAGCAGTTTGGGGACTGTCTGTTGCCCCATTCCCAGTGACCTCAGCTGGTGCTTCCCTCGGTGGTCCCTCCCTGGGCACTGTTCCCCCCTTCCAGCCAAATGCCCCAGGTGCCCCCCATTCCTCATGCCCCGTGATCCTGGAGTGGGAGTGAACCCCCCTGCTGTTTGCTTTGCCTCAGTGGTGCTCCCATGGGCACAGGGGGAACTCGGGGAAGGGCTGCAGGTCCATATTTCCCTCTCCCAGCTGCTCATCCGTGTGTCACCTTAGTGAGATTGAACCTGCTGAGAATCATTTCCTGGAGTTTCTTTCCAAACCGTGTGTATGGGCAGTGCCCTCACACGACACCCAGAGATGGCAGCAGAGAGGGTGAGCTCTGACCAGTGTGACTGTGACAGTTCACAATCAGGCTTTTGGCTGAGCATTTGAAGAAGATTTTTCCAGTGCAGCTGTGCGTGGGATAAATACCAGGGAATGCATCTTTCCTTCCCCATAGCCTCCACCACAGATTTGGGGACTAAATTATTCATGATGTGATTTTCTCTTGATCTTAATCTTTGCCTCTCCTACACCAGGCAGCAGAACATGCACTGCAAAACATTTTTCAAGGCTGCTTCTACTGCACACAAAAACTTACTTGCAGAGACAGCCCAGGGTGGGAGATTTTTGCTTGGCTGAGGGAGCTGGAAGGGCTCAACCTGGAATAAAGGAGGCTTGGGGGGGACCTCCTCACTCTCTCCAGCTCCTTGAGAGGAGGATGGAGCCAGCTAGGGGTTGGACTCTGCTTCCAGGGAACAAGGGCCAGGGCAAAAGGAAATGGCCTCAAGCTGTGCCAGGGAAGGTTTAGCTTGGGCAGGGCTCCAGCTGTAGTTGAGGAACTGTGTCAGCTGTTGCTTATTGTCCATCATGTGGTGTCTCCTCAGGCACACCCACCACTGGAGCACTGGGACTGCATTTAGGTCCTGGAGGTTGATTTATGGACAGCATTTCCCCATTCCCGACATGGAGAGTCACAGGCTGGCAACCAGCAGGGACAAGGATGTTCCAAACGCACTGGAGCATGTCTTGTTAGGAGTGAGCCAGTGCTGGGAGAGCCCTAACACATCTGCTCAGGCATCCTCATGGGCTCTGCTTTCTGACAGCTGCAAGTTTATCTCTGGGAAGCTGTGGCTACCTGCAGAGGGGGAAGCTTCATTTTATTCAACACAGTGAGAAATCAGAGTGCATCCAGAGCTGATGCTTTTACAGACTCGACACCTCTCATCTCGAGGTAGCTCATTGCCTGTTCTGCTGCAGCCCAAGGATCTGGCATTTCCTGTGACATCCTGCCTGTAACATGACTGGTCTTGTTGGGTTCTGTTTGTTTGTTCTTTTATTTTCATGCTAAATGCCTTGAAAGGACTCTGAGGAGTGTCTGCACTCCTGTTACGCCACTATCTAATGATGTGGGATGTGGCACAATTTGTCAGGTAATACGGAAATCATGTCACGTTTGGTAAATTGAGGGTTTAGTTGTGTGAGTCAACAAATTTAAGTTTTTGGGCAGCTAACTGCACTGCAGTGATTTCTGACTCATCCCTTTCTTGCTTTAGAAGATGCATGAGGATGGCAGGGAACCCGTGTTGGTGGGGATCCTGCACTGGGCACGCAGGGACAGCCGCTGTACCCACCTGTGTGCCCCGAAGCAGCTGGTGTCACTCAGCCCTGGGGACAAGAGGAATTCACAGCCATAGGTCACCCTGCTGTGGGGTGGGTCTTCACAAAGTCACAGCAACTGAAGCCTGGGCTCAGATTTGTTCACCCCTCACCTGGGGTCTAGTTAATTCTATCAATGACTCCAGGTCTCTGCTCTTCATTTCACTTCTCCAGGCCTTTCAAGCCTTCTTGTGGCCCTCTTCCAGCCTGCTGCAGTGGGCAAACATTCCCCAGGGCTCAGGAAGTGCATCCACCAGGAGGTCAGTGTACGGTGCCTGTTGGAGTGTGGGACTGTCCTGCCCAGGCTACACATGGAATGGTGTCATGTGGAGCTTTCCAAGCAGAAGAGAGAAAGCCATGACAGACAATCCACATTTTTAACATGTTGCTGTAATACCCTGAACTTTTCTTTCTCTCCCTGTTTTTGTTTTGGGTTGTTTCCCCTCCATTTTCTACCTGCTTTAAAAAAGGTGATTTTCATTCAAGGCATCTGTGCCACCTTCCCCCCAGGGCAAGGCTGGCTTGGATGAGCACACCAGAGATGGAGGCTCACTCCTGACTTCCTGAGGATGATACAAACTCCTCCTAAAGTCCCATTTGAAATCCAAGCTGTCAGCTCATTTTCGGAGGTTTTGCTTTTCCCTGCCTTTCTTTCTGGTTTTCTCTCTGCTCTGCACTCATGTGCACAGACCATGAAGGTACTAATGTGGTTCATCACTGGCTTCAGACTGCTTCAAACTGTGCTGCTTTTCTCAGCCTACCTGTGTTCTCCATTCAAGATACTAGATGGTTTTGATATGAGGGAGAAAGACAGCTCTATGGACATGCAAAGAGAATTTGAACAGAAAACTAATTCTGAGGCACGTCCAGCTCCCACCTGCCCTTGACAAAGAGGCAACACCTTGCAGGGCCTGACATGGAATCAGGAACTTTCTATCTCAAGGTTCTTTAAACTGCTAAGGCTGTAACAGCATTAGGAACACATCCATCATCTCATATTTTCTCTCCTACCTTCACAGACATCCCAGACTCCCAATGACCTGGAGTTACTGATGGTTGGTGTGACCACCAGCCGAGTATGTGCCTGTAACATGTAATATCTGCACTGGGACTGTAACTCGTTCCAATTATCCATCTTTGCTCTATCTGCAGCACTGACACTTTTTAATATTGCTGCTTCTTATTCATCTTTGCTAAATTTATAGTAGTGACAGTTTTTAATATTGCAACTTCTTTTCCTGCAACAGACACTTATGGGTCTCCATCTGACTGAGATGAAACTCTTGAGAAGTGGTGAGAAAAGCTCAGCTCAGTCACTGACAGAGAGATCTCCATGCAAGGAGCTTCCCAGGGCAGATAATGAAGAAATATGGGTCTGTTTGGGCATGCAGCTGCACCAGCACAGATGACTCACCCTTTGATCAAGAGCAATTTCAAGTAAGGAGCCGCCTTTAAATGAAGCAAAGTATCAATGTAAATTAAAACAGGAAAAGCAGCATGACATGTTGGTCCCAGACCTACTATTGACTCCACTAAGAACAAGACCAGACTCATTATGTACCCATTAAGCAGGCCCAGCACTGGGAGCTGGTGCAGGGCAGAGGGAGGTGGCACCGGGTCCCTGTTACCACTGTGACTCACCAAGGTTCTCTCATGGCCTCTGGGGAAAGGCTTCACCCAAACTTACCTTCACCTGGCACCTGAGAGCAAGATTAACCTTCATCCACATTTTAAACATGCAGAGGATTAATTTAACCATAATTCAGTCTAACAGAATGTATGGAGAGACTGATGGACAGCGACATCCAGAGCACCAGGGGTGAGGAGGAAGGGTTGCACAGACCAACCATCTGCTCAAATTCTCTTTTGAATCCTGAATGCTGAAACCTCCTCCTCTCAGACATGCACCTCACATGCTCCTCTGCCCATGTTCTTCTGCCTTGACTGAGGCTTGGCTGATCAAATCTAACTGAGAAACTGCAATTAGGGAATTATTCTGTGGAGTTCATTTCCAGCACAGCACCTGAAGCTGGGAGGGCTGAGGTGACTTCTTTGTCCCTTGTGGATGTGCCATTTTGGTTTTAAATCAGCAGCAGAGAAACACAGTTGTAGGATTAATTTTAATACCAGAATTTCACTGAGGTCTCTTGCAAACCAGCACCAGAATGGAGAGCAGGTTCTCGCCAGCAGAAGGATCCCAAGCAAGGGGGACAGGGGTCAATGCCAGCACCAGAGAGGGATGAGTCTCTTATCATCATCCTCATTTTTCCATTCAGTTTTATAACTCTTCCTAATGGGCTCTGAAAACTTGGGAAGTGACAGCCCCATAACAATGGAGGCAGTTCATAGATAAATAGGTCTGGAACTCCTAAGGGGAAAAAGCGGGAACATGCTCTGTGCTGGCCCGATCTCCACACTCCTGAAGCAGTTCTGAATTCTCTCTTGAATTAGCTTTGAATTGAAAAG
The DNA here is from genome assembly GCA_035583235.1 of Hafferia zeledoni. NCBI lineage: Eukaryota > Metazoa > Chordata > Aves > Passeriformes > Thamnophilidae > Hafferia > Hafferia zeledoni. The sequence continues at coordinate 370,923 of JAWWEV010000004.1, forward strand.
TAACACTCCAGAACAAACCTCAGCCAAGGGTTGGATTATTTACAGTATCTTGTATTTAAATGTCAAAATACATCCCCAGCACGGCAGGGGGAACACAGATTTTTGAGGGATTTGGGACACTAACAGAGATGTAATGCTGATCAAGATGAATGACCCAGACTGATGAAATGCTTCTTAAAAACCTTTCTCAAGAACTACAGTTGGGAAACTGGAAATAAATCGGGTGCTCTGGCAGAAGTGATTTCTATGCAAAATACAGTAAACAAATAGAAGAGGTTACAAGAAAAAGTGAATTAAGTAATTTTTTTGTTCAGAGCCCCACTGAGGTATTCTCAAATATCCAGTCTAAGACACAAATGTTAAAAATATCCAGAAATCTCAAATGAAATAAACTGGAAGGCTGAAAAAAAAGTTTTAATGAATTCTGTTGTGCTAATGGAAGCACCACCAGGTAAACACATTCAGCTCAGGCACTTGAGAGCTTCAAGGACAAGTTCAGGTTGAGCTTATGTAGTTTTTGTTTTGAATTTAATCTCGCTAATTATTTTAATAATTAAAAATGTTCTGCTAAAGCAGGTTGTAATTAGCTAATTATTTGCTCTGTTTATGTTTCCTGCTTACTTATGCATCTTTATTATTCTCCTAAACTTGAAGAGAAACTCTTCAGAAGTGTTGGTGTCTCCATCCTGGTGTCTGGTGGGGAGGGGTTGGCACATCCACGCTTTCTCCTCTGGAGACAGAGTCCTGTCCTGCACGGGGACAGAGTCCTGTCCTGCATGGGGACAGAGTCCTGTCCTGCATGGGGACAATGCACAGCCACAGCCACGGCCACAGCTCTTGCCCCCACTGTGGCAGGAGTGCCCATGGCTCCTGTCCAGCAGTGAGGCTTTGGCAGGAGCTGCAGGAGGGCTCAGTCCTGCTCCCAGGAGCTGGTACCACGACGGCTCTATGAAGTTTGTGGCTCCTTATTTGTCTGGGGTAAATAAAACCTCACTGGGCACTGGCACAGGGTGCCCAGAGCAGCTGTGGCTGCCCCACCCCTGGAAGTGTCCAAGGCCAGATTGGACAGGGCTTGAAGAAACCTGGTCTATGGAAGGTGTCTCTGCCCATGGCGTGGCATGGAACAAGTTGGGCTTTAAGGCCCTTTTCAACTCAAACTATCCTGTGATTCTATGATTTTCTTCCAGTGGGCACCTTCCCCAGCCAGGGCAGGAGATACTTCCTTGTGGAAATATCTCCCTTCCAGCCCTGCAGAAAAGTCTCCCTGGAGTTACCTGTCCCACACAACTTCTAAGGGCTTTTTTGCTCTCTCTGTGCCAGAGAACTGGACATTGACTTGATAAAGGAGGCAACAAAGTGGCTCTCTGACTTTCCCCCTCATCTCCCTCCCTGCTGCTGTTGCTCCCCCAGCATGTGGCAGTGGTGCCTGGTGTGGGAGCAGAGGTGTTGGGAGGAGGGACACCCAGGAGTGAAGTGGTGCTCCACCTCAGCCCACCCTGCCCTTTTGTCCTGCTGTGAGGGCTGCAGAAGGCCTGGAGCACAGGGAAATCACAGCTCCCTGCCCACCCCAAACCCTCAGGGAAGGGCTGGGTGAAGCTGTGGGTCCCTTTGCAGCACTGCAGAGCTCCCACAGCCCTCCCAGTCAGAGATCAGTGGAGGAGGACTGGAAAAAAGAGTATGTGAATGAATTCTGGAGAAAATCACATGAAATAAAGAGAAGAAATGTCTCCATATACAGGAAGCCTTAGGACATTTATTGCTAATATGTAACAAAGACAGTCAAACATAGATAAATGACAGCTTTGATGAGCCTTTATTGCACAATTCTTTGTGCCTCATTAAATATGAAGAATAGAAGAAGAGTAGAGGACTCCAAAGGCAAATCTGCAGATACCACTAATGAATGACAAGGAATCTGAAGGCAAAGGACAGGTTTAGACACATCTGAGTCACCACTGTCATAACAAGCACTTGTGCCTTGCAGGAGGTGAGCACAAATGTGAAAGAGGAAGAAATACAGGCAGGAGGGGAATTTCTTGGTCACTGCTTGGGGGAATGGAGCCCAGTTGGTACTTAAATTCATTAGGGGGCAAAATCAGACACAGGCACCTTTCAGCACTGGGGGAGAAAAAACTGTTTCATTGATAAAATTCTCCTAAGCTGTGATTGCCTCATGCTCGTCAGCACTGAGCCCAGTGTTGGGTCTCATCTGTGCTGTAATGAGAGAGACTGTCAAGAGGAGGGCTAGTCAGGAGCAGGAAGGTACGAGGGAAGGGCTGCCTTTCACTGCCACTGTGTCCCTTCAGAGCTGGTGCCCTCTCTGCCCAGTGCCCCTGTCCCACTGATCAGCAGGTGCACTGGGAGGTGCTCACTGCACATGCCATGTCTGAGCTGTACATCTGGGCACGTGCCAGAGATCCCTGCAGGTGACAGAGCCACTGTGCCACAGCCCTGTGGCACGGAAATGCTCCATTTCCCTGGCAGTTGCCAGGACTGTTCCTGCCAGGGGATAATCAACACAAACCCTTTGCACCAGGGCTTGCCAGAGGTGGTGCCATGGTGGGGAATCCCAGGGGCCAGGGGGGCTGGTACCAGGCATGGTGATGGAACCAGAAGTACAGGAGATTCCTGGGACGCCTTGCAGGAGGGCTGGCTCACAGCACGTCCCTGGCACTGGAGAGACCCAGCACTGCCTCTCTGATTTCATGGAATTACAGAATGGGCTGAGTTGGAAAGGACTTTAAGGCTCATCTTGCTCCACCCTGCCATGGGCAGGGACACCTTCCACTATCCCAGGTTGCTCCAAGCCCCATCCAGCCTGGCCTTGGACACTTCCAGGAATGGAGCAGCCCTTTGCACCCCTTCCCAAGGGAACAGTCCCTGTTAGCACCACCACAGGATGTTTTGTCTGCCCCAGTGCAGCCTCTCCACCTGCACCTCAAGGGCTTTATTTTTTCTATTTTTTTCTGCATTTGGAGTTCATGTGTTTATTTGCTTGAGGAGATTAGAAAAGTCCTGAGGGAGTGAGTGTTCCTACACATACCCATTTCCTACCTTGAATTACATTACCAACACTTTCTGTAGCCTTCCTGGGGTTTAAAATTAAACCAAAACATGAATATTGACATCAGTACCCTTCTTAGTGCACGGACAGGATATGCTCCCACCTGAGGGGATGAGGAGGAGGAAGGCAGCCCAGCTGAGCCAGTCATGGCCAGCTTCATCTTCCCTGCTGTGTCCATTCACAGGCTCTGTCATGGCCCAGCAGTGGTTCTCTGTTGTCTCTGCTGTGCCAGCCCCCTGTGCATTCAGAGCCACCTTTCCTCAGCCCCACCATGGGCTTGTGGCCATCCTGGAGACATTCACCAGTGGAGACTGGACCATCTGAAAAGGAAAGAGTGCCCGGCAGGTGAAGGGGTGGCAGGACCCCCAGTGTTCTCCCTGGCTGATGCTGCTGTCCCTGACACTGTGGTTTCCATCCCCACTCTGTAGCAGGCTGCATCCATCCCTGACATCCCTGACAAACGAGGGGAGTGCCTGGTGTGTGCAGCACTCCCCATCTGTGGGAAAACAGAGTGACAGGATGAGCTACCCAAGACCTCAGTGATAAATTAAGGAGGAGAAGAGAGGGACTAATGACAGAGATACAGGAAACTGTAATTGCTGCTCCATGCACAACTGGAATGATGCGGCTGTCTAGAAGCAAAGCACATGCTCAGTTCTGTTCTCTTGCAGCTCATTTTGAGGACACACTATGCAGGAAAATGTCCCATGAGCTCATGGCTGCATTTCAGTGCAGTGGTGTCAATGTATTTCAGGAGAAAAAAAATCCCCTTTGGAGAGCTGTTCCTTGGGAAGACCCGTGGCAGTGGAGGATCTCTGCATCTGCCTGTTCCTCCCCCATCCCATCCTGAAGGGGTTTGCCCCGAGCACGCTGCCAGGCTCCTTTGTCTCTATAAACGAGCCCTGTCACAGGCTGATTCAGTTCCCTCGAGGTGGCAGCTTTTATTCCTGTTCCTAATTACTCGGGGACTCCCGTGTGCACGTTGCTCCTGGCTCTGCAGCTCCAGCCTGGCAAAGGCGTGGGGCACTGAAGCCTTGCCTGATTAAATCCACATCCTCGCTGCCTGTTCTGCACATTCCAGTGCACATTGTGCTTTCCCCTGTTCCCATGGCAGTTCTCTGCTTCCTTCCCCACCAGTTCTGTCCTTTACCTTAACCCCCGTGATCCCCCTGGCACCACTTGGGCTGCAGACATGGCAGTCATCGCCCTTGGGTCACCACCCTGGGGACACGCAGCGTTCTGCTGGAGCCCAACCTGGTGGGACACCAACCTGTGGAATCCCCAGTTTCTCAGGGCTTTTCCTTCTGCCTTCTCTTCCTTGGCATCCAGCCCCCCAGGCCCAGCACTCTGCTGATCCTGCTGCGGGTTCTCCGGTGCCTGTCTCCTCTCAAGGTAAGGAATTATCTCCTGCAATTATTTTCTCTCCTCTGACAGAGTTGCCATAACAATGTGCCTGTGAATTGCTTTTGCAGACAGACAGACCGAGCCTGTTCCTGAGGAAATCTTTGTCCACACCTACATAGGTGCTTCCCCCTTTATCTCCAGCGCTCGCTGCCTTCCCTCAGCTATCTGATGGGCTCCCCGCTGCTCATTTCACACTCCTCCCCCTTTGCATCCTGTTATCCAAGTTTGTTTTGCTCATTCTTCAGACAATCCAGTGCAGTTCTCTCTACAAGGGAGGGAAGAAAGGAAGTCCTGATTTTCCACAGTCTACTGTGGGCTCTGAAGCCCTTAAGATAATTCTGCTTGCTGAGTCTCTGCCTTTGCTCTCAAAACAGCTGAATAAGATTAGACTCCCCAAACACAGAGCTCTTCCAGAGGGGCAGGAAGCAGCATCTTAGGGTTGATGGCTTGGCAAGGGGGAACTCATCTGGAAAACATGTAAACTCATCAGACATTTGGGGGTAACCCAACAAATTGTCTCCCCTGGGTAAGACTCATGTTAGACCTTCCAGTACCCAGTGCAGAGCTGTGCCCAGCTTGGAGCTGAAGCTGCTGCCCCAAACCCTGGGATGAATCTTTGTGTGAGCCTCACTCTGGGCAAGCTCTCTGTGCTACAAGTGGGTCATGCTGAAGTTGAGCACCCAAGTGTACCCAACCATGCCCCCTGCCAGCATCCAGAGGTCCTGGGGACATCTAAAGGGAGGACAGATTCTTCCAGAAGCTGTGGCAGAAGTGTTTGAATTTTTAAAAAGATGGAATAATTTCTACCATGAGTTTTCTTCACCCTGATGGTCAGTCACTGCCCTCACATAACAACATGTTGCTCCATTTCCACTGCCCTGGGCAGCCTCTTCCAGGGGATGACAAACCTTTTGGGACAGGAATTGTTCCTAACATCCAATCTAAACCTCCTCTGCCACAACCTGAGGCCATTTTTTCTTGTCCATCATGTGGTGCACCCCTATCTTTGTGCTGCTTCAATTAAGTCGGGATATAGATATACAGATAAAATTCACTGGGAGCCTGAGTTGCTGATTCAGGCTGGAAAAGCCTGAGCACTCATTAAAAAAAAGATAACACTAACAATATGTTTCTCCTCCAAAGAATGACAGTCAGTTAATGCTGTTGGGGACCAAGTGCTCATAACACACATCACAAATACATCAAATTGCTGCTCTGTCTGTACTCGGGTTTTCCTCCATGGTGTAAGTGTATGACAGTGTTCAGAGGAGCATCAGTGCATCGTTCCTGTTCCTTCCACTAAAGGAGCAGCTGATGGGAGGCTACAAAACAGCACAGAATTCAATTGCTGGCACATTAGGTTTTTTGACATTAGGACTTGCACTATATATTTCAATTCTGTATTCTGTCAGTAAGTAACAAATGCTGAATTATCTCCTGCCTTAGACATACACCGCTGGAATCCATTTCAAGTGCTAAACGATGTATTAATAATGCCTGATTTTCCAGCTGCGTTTCTGAACTCCAGCACCGGCACCAGGACAAGCGCTGCCAATCAAAGGAGACTGTCCTCGCTCCTTGGCAAGGAGAGGTTAATTGGATGTATGGCATGAAAGGCTCAGGATTGTGAGGCATCTGTGGCAGGTTTGTTCTGGCTCGAAAGTGGAATCTCCCACCCCCTTTCCTGCCCACACCACTCAGATGCAGCCCCGGAGCCCGTTTGCACGGACACTGCTGTGTGAGTGTGTTCTTCACATCACTTGGGATCTTTGGAAAAGTTCACAGACAAGATATTTAATAAATTCATCACTCTTGCAACCTGCTGATTTCTACAGAGGGCAGGGATCTAAGGGAATTCTTGCCTTATGTCCCTGCCCGACCACAACAAGAACAGCTATGCTGGGGGCTGGAGCGCTGAGTCCAAGGGGGTCAGAGGTATCAGTGGGGGTGACAGTCCCTTCCCAGCTCCCCTGAGTGGAGTCTGGTCCCTTCTCAGCTGTACCAGGGGGAACAGTCTCTTCCCAGCTGCTGCCTGGCTAGGGGTCAAAGCACACCTCTCCACAGAGCCCCTTGTGCTGTGCAGCCATGGCAGCTTCCCAGGATTGCATCCTTTCTCTGGGACTCCCAGAGCAGGGAGCCCCTACAGTTCTGTGGTGGGGCAGTTCCTGCACTGTGGCTGCAAGAGGCTCCTTGTGCCCCTGCTGCTCAGTGGATCCTACCATGCAGCCCTGCATCCCACCATCCAGCCCCTCATCCCACCACCCAGCCCTGCATCCTGTCACCCAGCACTGCATCCTGTCACCCAGCACTGCATTCTGTCACCCAGCACTGCATCCTGTCACCCAGCACTGCATCCCACCACCCAGCCCTGCATCCCACCACCCAGCACTGCATCCCGTCACCCAGCACTGCATCCTGTCACCCAGCACTGCATCCCGTCACCCAGCACTGCATCCTGTCACCCAGCACTGTATCCCATAACCCAGCACTGCATCCCACCACCCAGCACTGCATCCCATTCCCCGTCACCACATCCCACCTCCCAGCACCACTTCCTACTGCCTTGCACCACATCCCACCTCCTGCCACCACATCCCACCATCCAGAATTGCTTCCCACTGCCCTGTGAGATGGGTCAGAGGGGAACCCACCTTTCCAACCCCCCCCAGGGACAGCTCAGGTGGTTCTCCAAGGAACCTGCTAAAAACCATAATTGAGTAAGCGCCCTAACAAGCACAACCCCATATTTACATTAAAGAGTGCAGCATGAGCTGGAGCTTCACCTCAGTGCATCAGAGATTTTATTATGGAAAAATCCCATCCTGCTTTTCAAAGTCCTTTAATGTATCCTAAGTGTTTTCTCTCCTTCAGAGACCTCTTCCAAACTCATTTTGTTTAGTCTTTCGTTGCTAATTAACCCTCCTGAGCTGTTTGCTCCCTACTCTGCTCCAGAGGCCTGACCTTTCATTGAAGACATCTGATATTTTAAAACTGATTAAAATATTTCCATTAAGTGCTTTTTCAATGAACAGAAGGCTTTTGACATGAACAAAAATGTATTATCTGAAATATTTGCTTTTGTTAATATGTATCAATTTGCCACAACATTCTATTAATGCATGAGCAAAAAATGTCTTTGATAAAAAATAGTTACCCCATAGCATTAAACGTTTTAGGTTTTCCCTGCTTATTCATGCATTTGAAATACATCAGAAATTACAGAAATGTAGAAAATACAACTGAATTAATTAATACAACTGTGGGACAAAACCACTGGAATTGGACTAGATGATCCTTGTGTGTCCCTTCCAACTCAGGATCATCTATGTCTGGTTTTGAGCACCTTTCAAAGGAGTCCCTGTGGAAGCCTCATGGTGGGTGTCATCTGTCATGAGTCCCTTTCCTGTTGGGACTTTAGCCCTTAACTCCAAGAGTTTGGCTTGTGAACCAAGACCCAGCTCTGGCAGAATCTTCTTGCTCTGACCCCGGGAAGTGCCCATGGCACGTGGGGCATTTAGGGAGAAGTTGTCAGAATACGTATGTGCCTCCTTTCCCCGTCACAGAGAGCAGCACTGTGGTGCAGGGGCACAGGGCACTGGGCTCGGGGCTGGAGGATGCCCTGCAGCACCACCAAGGCTGTGCCACACTGCCCATCGGTGCTGCACCAGCAGTTGCTGCCCCGGGAGCTCCCACAGACAGCAAGAATCGTGAAATCCTCCAGCCATGCCGGGAATGAAAAGAAAATAAGAAGAGTAAAGTAGAGTGGAGATGTTTTCCCCTACCACAGACTGTTTGGAAGCTGAAAAATTGACTTTCCTTTCATCCATTTTAATTCTTGAAGGGCAGGGGAGCCATGGCCTGGCTCCCACTCTCAGTGCTTTGTCATCCTGACAGTGCATTTCCAGAATGGATGATGGGAAATCCTATCCATGCCAGATCCCAGGGGAGATTCTGAGGGCACGAAGCTCGCAGGGCTGGGGGCAGGGCCCAGGGCATCCCCTCCTCTGCCCCACGATGGCAGGTGAGAAATAGCAAAGGATATTCTGGTGTGTGTGGTTAATTGAATGGTGAGACACCCACCAGCCCAGGGAACTGGCTCTTATTGTAAAGAAAGGCAAATGCCCTCCACTTCTCATTCCCAGCCAAAAGGCTGAGTGAGGAAAACAAAGACCTGAGTAAGAGAAACCTGCTGAAGTTTCCCTTTTTCTGGTTTTCCAGCTTTCCTTCAAGAAGACCCAATTCTCGTTTAGCCCCATCCAAGGAGGCTGCAGAGCAGCACCCATAGGGTTTGAGGTAGAAATGGCCCTCCAGCATCCCAGCCTGGCCTGACGTGTTCCTCTGACCATGGGTATGGTGGGAGCTTCAAAATCCTGGGGGGGATTAAGGAGGGAATTCTGTTGCTCTCCTTGCACAATGGAGGTGCTGCTGAGCACCCTTCCTGTCTCCCTCAGATAAGGGAAATCCTTTTCAGAAGAGCATTTCAGTATGATCCTGTTACCCCACTCTATGATTTCCCCAGTTTAACTTTATTTTACAATATCATACCTTTGTGTATCTCTTTTTTCAGCGTATGGCACCACAAGTGACAGGTAAGTCAGTGAAATTCTTTCTGATTTTCCCGATGATTAAAGTCCTGCTATTCCAGGGAACATAAAGCACAGTCAGAGAATGTCAGCTACTCCTTAACCATCATTTTGTGATCCTAATGCTGTCATTAAAGTGTGTTTCAAGTGTGTGTCTAACAGCCCAGGGACTGTCACCTGTAACAAATTCCTAGCTGGGACTTGTTTCAATCTAACAACCTGCCTTCCTCGATCATACTGGATTAGTGAGTGCACACTCCTCCTTGGAATAGACTTGTGTAAGGAAAGATTAGCCTTGTATAACATGATGTTATGTTTTGTTGTTCTGAGCTATACTAAATGTAAATCATGTCTCAGACACAATAATAATTCAAACGGGAAATGCAAAAGGAAAATCATCAATATGAAAAAGGAAGAGAGGCTGTATAGGAACACAGTGCATTTGGAACTGGTTTTGAAAGTCAAATGCACACCTTTATTTGCAATGCTCTGGTACTGTTCAGTTGTCCAATGAATTTCTGTGAAATAATGTCATATCTGCACCTTTATGAATGGCACAGCTGGAGGAGAATGGGAATGAGACAGCAGCGACTCCGAGCTGGCAGAGGAGCACCCTCAAACCCAGCCTTGCCTCTGCCACCTCCAGTCGGACTGACACGTGGAAATCTGGAAGATTATAAAAGTTCCCTCTGAGGAAAAGACTGAAGGAAGCACTTCCAAACAGCTCAGAAATAAGTAATGCAACTCTGTGTTTAAATAGTGATTATTAAAAACTGAATTAAGGTGGAATAAAAATACGACACAGGGACAGAACGCTTTGCCTCGTTATCTGCAGTGGAGAGGGAAGGCCTGCAGGCACAGGATGCTTTCTGAGAGAGGAGATCCTACTGTACTGTGAGGACACAGACGTTGTACCTGCCTGGAGGTGGAGAAGGAGGAATATGCTTGAAAATCCCCATGGGACCCAGGCCAACATCACCCATGGGCACTCCCAAGGGGAAGCAGCGGTGCCTCAGCCTGTCACAGGGCAGGCTCTGGGCAGGGAAGGGGCTTCTCCCAGGAGCAAAGCTCAGTGGAGTAACCTGGCTTTGGGCAGCTGAAGGGAATCAGCCTCCAGGAGGCTGCAAAAGGGGTGTAGGCAGGAGCTGGTGGGCAGTGGGTGCTGTGGGGTGGGCAGGGTGGGCTGTGGGGTGGGCAGCAGGGGCTGTGGGGTGGGCAGTGGGCAGTGGGTGCTGTGGGGTGGGCAGTGGGTGCTGTGGCATGGGCAGGGTGGGCTGTGGGTGCTCTGTGGGGTGACACAGTCAGCACATGGGGACATGCACTCAGGCAGGTGCATGGCCTCAGTTCAATCTGAATTAAACTATTCTTCATTCATCTTCAAAGTGTGCCTTAGCAACTGTGACAATGTTTGCAGTTCACCCATGAAGGTTCTCACCGAGTTTCTTCTTGCTGCTGCTTCTTGTCCTGAGCAGATCTGCTGTGTGTTGAGGCTGGTGCCATGACCCATGTGGCACTGGAAGAGCTCTCGCTGCAGCTGCAGCAGAGCTTCAGCTTCCAGAAAGCTCTGTAATGGAGGAGCTGGAGATGGCCCCAGCAGGACATGGGAAGGAGAAAGCAGTTCCCTGCAGGGAGCATGGGATTTTCATGGAGCAGCACTTTGGTCACTTGCCTGGCCTGCAGTGGCACAGGAATGGTTTATCACCAAGGCAAGACTGTCCTCCTGGGCCATGTGAATGATCTTCAGTGGAAGTGTCATGTCTCTCTCCCTTGCAGTGCCCTGGGCAGCCCCACTGGCAGCAAGGGGTCCTGTACTGGTGTCCCCACTGCTGGGGTCCATCCACTCCTGTGCAGCCTCAGCCCTTGTGCTTCCCCAGCTGTGCTTGGGGAGTGTGCAGCTTCTGTGCTCCAGGAATTTGTAACAAAACCAGGAGCAAAGGGTCTGGAGGGGGCCAGTGGGGCTACTGGAGGAGTCTGCACCAAGAACAAGGATGGTCCAACCCCTGCCCTGGGGAAGGGCCAAGTGCTGTGCCTTCCCTTGTCACAAAAACTGCTCCCTGGCGATGCTCAGTTTGGGTCAGTGAGGGCACAAACCGCCTCTGACTGAGCCACATCAGCCCTTCCCTCTCCAAGAGCAGCTTGTACAGACACGTAAATAGAAAACGTTGGTTTGCTTCTTGAGGGATCTATTGTTTGGTGGAACAATAATTACAGTTCCCCAATGTCCTTCCCCATTACAGTCTGTGTATTCCTGCAGAGATCTGCTTTTCTTACTGGAACACAAACCCTCCCAGTAATTACTGGGAAAAGCTGACTCACTCTGTGTGGCTTCTCCGCAAGAGCCAGGACAGAGCTCGCAAGTGTCAGGCTGAGAAAGCAGCTCTGACGCTGCCTCGTTACTGATGGGGCTTTCTAGATCCCTGAAATCATCCTGGTGTTCTCCTTTAATATTTCATGGCATGCTCCGAGTGCTGCCATGAAATGGTGGGAGGAGACAGTGCCTGGGGCCGGGTGTTACAGGAATAATGCAGGAGGTCAGCAAAATGGGATGATAGAAATGTTTTTGTGCACTCAGGAATCTGAGAGGTGGGATCGATTTAGGAGATTAATAAGATGCTGGAGGAGTTGTGTGGGGTTTAGGGTACTAAAATCAAGGCTGTTTAGGCTTGGGAAGGAGTCCTGCAACAAGGCTGACAGCATTTTACTAGTGATTATTTGAATTTCCAGCATTCCAGTTTGTCTGACTTTGGTGTGCAGTCAGGGTTTGAACCAGCTGGGGCATGTGTGGAACTTTCTCTTCATCTCTGAGCCAGAGCTGGTGGGATGGGAGTGTAGGTGTCCACTAGTGGAGCTCCTCCTGTAGAGAGAGCTTTTTGTCCAAGAGAGGAAAACACTAAAGCACCTTAATGCCACCTGTAGCAGTGAAGTGATGGGGAAGAAGAGAACTGCAGTCAGATTCTGAAGTTGGTAAGTTTTGACTTTGGGAAAGTTTAAAACTCGAATTTATTATTCCTCGATTGGATATACTGCGCTGTCTGAAATGAAGCTAAAATTTCAAGGGCATGGTTTGTTTGGGATATGGCTGGAGAAGGTCACACAAACCCTTCCTACCAACCCCCAGGTTGTTCTGTGCTCCCTGGGACAGCCTGACCTTGCAGCAAGCCGAGTCACTGCTGTGCTGGGCACAGACACCTGGCTGGGTACCCAGAACATCACTGAGTGTGGTCCCTCTGGCTGCTCTGTGGCTGCCACCCCCCAGTGTCTTGTTGAATTTCAGTGAAGCTGCTGTGCCTGCAGGCTCTGACTGTGTCCATTCTGCTCATTCTACTCATGGGGGGTAACCCCATCTCTATGGACTGGTGGGTTCATGGTCCCTCCAGAGCCCTCTTTTGAAGATTTCTTTCAAAGGAGGCTGGAATGGCTCTTCCCTATGTGGATGTAACTCTGCACAGTTGTGCATGAGCAAACCCACCTACTTTCTGTATTTCCCACAGGGTGCTTGTGCCAGTCTGCAAGATGGTACATGGGTCTTGTCCTGTCTCCATTGCCATGAGGTGTGGTCAGGGGGCTCCAGAGGTGAGATCCTTCTGTAGTGGGGCAGAGCACCTTCAACCCTCCATGAGATCTGGCCAACCCTGCCTCTGTATCAGACCTAAAACCAAATCCATTTTTTAGGCTTCAAAAGAAACTGATTGTTTTCCTGCAGCTTGAAACAAAGGCATGGAGTGGTATTCCCATGTTTGCAGACCAAATCCTTCTGAGCAGATGGCAGAGCAATAGGGGAGGCTTTGGGCAGCTGCTCCTCCCCTGTAAACCGGAGGGACAGACAGAAGGTGGGAGTCCAGAGAGTGAAGCCTGTGCAGGACTCCAAGGTGGTAATAAATTAGAGGCAAGAGTTGGAACAAGGCCACAAATGAGAATTTAATTGCACACTTCTTGTGCTTCCTGAGACTGGACTATACCAGCCAGCAGTGATCCTGGAGGAAATGAAAAGCTGATACCTGGTGAAATGCTGGGGGGAGAAACTGCGTATGATGAGTCCTGGATTGAACAAATTGCGTCATTAATGAGGGTCTGATTGTCTGAATCCACCCTCTGCAACTTGGATGTGTTGAGTCTTGGCTCAGCAACAATTTGTGACCTGGGGAGCACTGCAGAGACCAAGCATGGTCAGACTGTGCCCACCTCCTCCTCCTGCTGGTTAATGGAAGATGAGGTAGGCAGGGGGTGATCAAGAATAGCCAGCCCAGGTGTCCCTGAGAACATTGGGAGGTTTGTTGTGTTTGACCTCTATGGAGTCAACAACAGAGGAGACAACCTGTTCAGTCTGCTGAGCGCTGCAGACCCACGACCCACAGCCCTCAACAACCAACCCCCTCCAGGATCCATGTGGGAGTGAGTTCACTCCAAAACATTGGGGATTCTCAGACCTCAGTGTGTTTTGGCAACGTTTGTCAAAGATCTACATTTTCTGGCTTTAAAGGAGTCACAAAACAGAGGGACGGATTGAAATAACTTGTCAGTGCTAAGAAGAGCTGGATACTTGACTAAAACAACTCTCTTTGTTGACAGACAGACTAAAGAAAATACACAACATTGGATGTATCTTCTTACTGGTTGGCTCAGGAGTCCACTGGTACTTGAGAGAAAGCCAGCAACAAAAAATGTTTGCCATTTGTGTTGGTGCTCTCATAAGGTCTCACAGCAACATCATGTTATCCTGTTCAGCAAACTTGGCTAAGCATTTCAGACCATCTTAAATTCTGTTTTATTTTGAAGGATTAAAGCCAGTCAGAACTTCTGTTCAGGATGCATGGGAATTTTAGAGGACTGTGAAATAAGATATATGTAAGGAGGCTTTTTGTAATACACCAGAGAAAAAATATTCATATTAAGAAATGAGATGAATAAATGTGAATTCAAATCCAAGGTTGTGGAGTTGTTTGGAGATTTTTTATTTATTTATTTTTTTTTAAACATCAACTTTGAAGGTGATCCAAGCAGACAAGCATTATCTTCTGCTGCAGTGTGTCTCCTCTCTGCCTACCCTTGACTGGCTAATGCAAAAAGCAAACTGGTTGCAGGAATCAAATAACAACTGTTGTCCAGGGAAAACAGCCATGGACAATTCCAGCTGCTGGTAGAACATCAATGCTGTGAGTAGTGGTGGTGTAGCAGCCCACAGGAGGTGGTGGTGGGAGGTCATCCTCACATGAGGAGGGTTTGGTGCTCTCCTGCCCTGGGGGAAGGTGCCTCTCTGGGACTGGATGCCCCTGCAGGCTCTGGGGTTTGCTTCTTGCCTCTGGATTCTGGGCAAGTTTCCAATGATGAGGCTGGGGAGGCGGAAACACTTTTACCAGAACAAAGACTCTGGCTTTGGGAAAAGGCCACGGTGACAGTGGTTGGTGACTAGTGCTGAGCATAAAGATGGGCCTCATTTAGGAAAACTACCAGGATTTTGGGACAAGGAAATGATACTTAACAAAAAGAGGTGAAGCCTTGGGTTGGAGTAGGGGAATACTTTGTTCCCAAGGGAGTAACTGACCTCTGCCACTTCTGAATGTTTTCTGCTGGGAATGGCTTTGAACCTCTGTGCTGAAGAGCTGGTCAGGAACAGGCACAGAGAGGGGAGGGCTTGCAGACCACACCAGCCTGCACTGATCTGGGTGGACTTCTCAGCACATTGAGCAACGTTGTTTAACCTGGTGGGATAGAAGGTATCTCTGCCTGTGGCAGGGGGGTGGTACAAGATGGTCTGTAAGGTCCCTTCCAACCTAAACCTGTGATATCAGCTTCTTTCTCTCCAACAAGGACCAGGACATACTGTCTGAATTCCAGAGTTAGTCCCTGTAAGAGACCAAGTCATCTCCAGCACCTGATTCATCCAGGATCCTTGAGCTCCATGCAGCCTCCTCAGGTACCATCAGCAAAGCTCATCCTCATCTCTTGCTTTGTGTGGCTTTCAGGAGGCTGAGGGGACTCAGCAGCTCCTCCAAGGCTTTGCTCCAGTCCCCACTGCTGGATAGGGAACAACTGCTACTTTTCCCAGGCCTTTCTCTGCACCAGTTTCTCTTGCCATGTTGCTCACAGGTAGACCAAGAGGCACTGTAGGATCCAATAATTGAAAGCATTTGAGTGCTGTCATCTCTAATTGAAGGTGATGCCCAGAGCCCACCCAGTTCCTCAGGTCTGGGGCTGTGCTGCATTTTCTCTGCCTCTCAGGTTATTTCTGCAGTTGTCTTCTATGCTTTGTCTTCCCCCCTGGCAAGGAGGCTCTTGGCCTTTGGGCTCCTTGGGACAATCTAGGGAAGCAGAACTGTTGCTGTGCCACGGCCAAACGCAGAGGACCAGGGGCACTGTGGGTGGCTGTGTGCCCCCGGTGCCAGGCTGCTCCCAGGGAGCTCTGCCAGTGCCCATTTCCACCTCAGGCTGGTGAAGGAAACTTCAAACAGCCCCAAACCAGGGGAACACTGGAAATAACCTTCCTCTCCCTCAATCATATTAACTGCCCAAATCTACTTTTTTGGGGACCTCATCTATAAAGATCCTCATCCAAAGCAATTTCATAATAAAATGAAGTATATGCCAGTTCTGTGGGTTTTTTCCATCCAGACATAGAATAGCAACTGTAATCAGGGCTGTTTAACCTCAAAAGTAGTGCTGATCGGCAGCAAGTGTATTTTTACCTTTTTAGCACTTTGAATTTAATTATGTAGCAGCAATGCATTGTCCAAGTTTGATGCCAACTGATTGGAGTCATTTGGCTGGACCATCTGAAATGCTGGTTTGATTTTGGGGCTATTGCACCACTGACATCTGCCTGGTATTTTAAAATATATAAAAAAGTACTTCTATTTTGGCTTTTCTCAGTAGGCCTTTAATGGTTTGAAATTCAAGGTGTTTGGCCCAGCTCAGCATCTCTTCCTCTGAGCTTGGTTTTTGAGGGGAGTGATGGGACCCCCAGTGCCCTCCTGCGCCCAGAGAGAAGGGGACCCTGCAACGGGGGGCAGGCTCTGGCCTTGGCCACTGTGGCACTGGGAACAAGCCAAAGGCAGCACAGCTCTCTCCAACCTGGTGCACAGATTACTGTGTGTTACAGAGGGAAACATCAGTGGATTCACTTAGAAGAGCTATTTGTGTGAATTTTAATCCTTAATTGAGTGTAGTTGTAAAACCTTCATATGACCTTTTTATGAATTAGGTGCAGACAAGTAGGAAATGTTTTGCATTATCACTTAAAAGTCCCCTTCCTGCTGTACCTTACTCCCACAAATAATTAGAGAGGAAAGTGGTAATTATATGAATCAATTGATAGCAGTGTTTGGCTCAGACAATGCTAGAAGAGAAACTATAATTTAAGCTTAATATGTATTATAAAGTTGACGAAGAAAATGGAAATTTATGTAAATTCCAATAGGCAATTTATAAGGTTACTGGCTACGTGGGATGCACATGTTTGTGACTGTCCTTTAGGCTGAACTAGTTGGGGCAGCTTTCCAGGCTGAACAAGTGCTTTGGCTCCCATCCTCTGAAAATTTAAAAGCTTTTCAATTGCAGGAGGGTAAAACCACTTGCTTGTGGTTGGATTGGAACTTCCCTCTTATTCCTCTGCTTCCCCCAAGCAGAGGGGACACTCCCCGGGGTGCCTTGAGAAGATGCAGTGCCAGGACAGAGGGCTCACACATCCCCCTTCATCCTGTCTTTCCTAATAGTCACCTTGCTCTGAGGGACTGGGGGTGTTGAGCAGTTACTGATATGCTACAAAACGTATTATTATTTGAGTCATTTGCATAATTAAACACTGGGAGCCTTAACAGAAAGCAGAGCAGTTTCTCACAGTCAGGGCACCCAATATTCTCTGCCCCCCAAATGCACATTTCTTCTTTTGCAGGCTCTCAGGTGATGGCCCTGTAATCTGGGGTGTCAGAGGGAGTGAAGAACAAAGCCCTGAGGGCCCAGGTGTTGGGGAGGATGGTGGGGGGCTCAGAGCTGCTGGTGGGGGGCTGAGAGCTGTGGGGGGGCTCAGAGCTGCAGGTGGGGGGCTCAGAGCTGTGGTGGGGGGCTAGATC
>JAWWEV010000004.1:433177-444565 GCA_035583235.1 Hafferia zeledoni
GGCAGGGGTGGAGCAAAACGAGCTTTGAGGTCCCTTCCAACTCATGGTTTTATGATTCTCTGACTGAAACTCAGGAGGAAGGTCTGTCCTTTCCAGGATTTCTGTAATTCCTGATATAATTTCCTTCACTGAATTTGCTCACTCACTTTCTGGACAAAACCTGTCACAACAGAATCCTGCAGTGACTTTAAATCTACTCTGAATACCAGGGGGAGTCTCATAGTGAAAGTACTGGGAGAACAATTTGGATGTTGTGTAAGTGGATTATCCAAAAAACTCAAGAACTTCAGAGGTCTGGGTGCCAGTAGGAACTGCAAAGCTCAGGTTATCGACCACTAATCCTCCATTATCCTGCAAAAGTTGCAGATTTCCAATGCAAGTTGGAAATAAAAAAGCTGAACAGAGCGAGAATGAACAGCACAGCAGCACAGGAATGATGGTGTTACACTGAGGAGGAGGAAATGGCTTTCATTGCAAGGCTTGGACATGTGGATTACATTGAGGGAACTGAAGGAGAGGTCTCAGCTGTGCCTTGTCCCAGCAGTGAGTGTGGCTGAATTCCCTGAGAGATGAAGCCCAGCATTGCTGCCCAACCTCGGGGTGTGCTCACCAGCAAGGGAGAGCTGGAATGCAATTCCACTCACTGTTTACCTCTCAGTCAAGAATGTATCAATGCAGAAGTGATTTTTGTGAGGGTTCACCATGTGCTGCTCATGGAGAGGCCCGAGGTGCCAGCAGAGATGTCTTCTCCAGCAGGTGAGGTGGTGTGGAGGAGTTCTGGTGCTTTCATCACAGCCAAAGGCAGGGGAATGTTGGCCACAGAAACCTGGGCAAGGCTCAAAAGCCCAAGAGAGAAGCCAAAAGTGCATTATGAGGACCCCAGCAGGGCTCCCAGCAGGGAAGATGGGCTGCAAATCTACCTGAGGGGGAGCTGGGGGAGCCAGGGCAGCGGCTCAGCTTGGGCTCCTTCCAGCTTGAATCAGAAGGTACCAAACACTGCCCATCCCAGGGCTGTGGGCACCTCTGTCTCACTGCTGCCAGACCTGTCCCATGGACCAGCTGGGTGGGCAAAGGGCAAAGAGAAAGGTGGTTATACCCTTCTTACCTAAGGACAGATGGTGGGAAGTCAGTCCCTGTGGCTCAGCCTCCTGCAATCCCAACAGCTGCTGAACCCAACAAAGGATGTGCTGCTGGAGAGGAAACAGAGAAGGGGAATCTGGCCTGAGGTGGGACTAATTCATGGGTTTCAAACATGTGTGTGTGTTCAGACAGGGAATCAGAAGCAGGACGTGCCCCCCTGTTCCCATGGCAGTGACTCTGCCCGTGCCAGGGGACGTGTCCCTGCAGTGCCCACCACACAGGCAACACCTCTGTCAGCAGCTGCACACTTGGACTTAACCAAGCCAAATATGAGAAGGGGCAATGCCAGAGACACAGAAAGCTTGTCAGATCTTGGCAAATATCCTAAGATTTGGCTGTGAACACACACACAGGGGATAGTCTGTCGGTAGTTCATGTGAGGGCTCATGGTTTGGAGCACACCCTGTGGGGGGACCAGCTCCCCAAGTGCTCCCTCCCAGGCCCTGCCCTTTGGACAGTGATCCCAGCAAAACCCCCTCAAATCTACAGGCTCAAAGATGAGATTCTTGCTGTTTGCTTGAGATCATGAATGGGATACCTCCCTGAGATGCAGAAGGACAGGCTGGCATTGGGAATGGTGGCTCGAGTCAGAATTCTGAAAGCATTTGTATTTCTACAGTCATAAAGCATCAAGGGAATCCACTGCCACAGTCTTTATGCAAACACTTTTTAGCCTGAAACATAATGAAATGTAAAAGAAAGGAAATGAGAAAATGTGAGGAGTGTGATTTGCCTCTTGCTCATCTCTCCAAATTGCTCAGCACAACCCTGTTAGTTACTCCAGGAATGTGAGTGTGCATGAGTTTTGCCTGGTTATTATTATTTCTAGCAGAAGTCAGCCCTGCCACATGCAGAGCTTGGGAGTCCCAGGTGATCATCATTAGCAGATCCAATCCCAGCACTATGAGGAGCATATTAACACCACAATTTTCAGGTACATCTCTAGTAACACTTTCTGACAGCCAGAGCCATAAAGTGCTGCAGCTCCCGCCCCGATAAACTGCTTCCTGAAGTGTTTTATGGAATATTCATCACTCTGTGGAAATAATGTGGCGCTCAGAATATTATTATCCACCTTTTTCTTTTGAGCTTCTCCAGACAGGGTGGTTTGTTCTCACCAGTTGGATCTCCAGGCAGCACAGTTGACCAGAGAGCAGCTGACCAGTCTGTGCAGCACTCCCAGTGTCCCCAGGGCAGCTGAGCTTCAGGGCCTGCAGCTCAGTCACAGGATACCAGTTAAATGGCACCTTTCAGTACCTGAACAGAGCTGCAGAACCTCAAAGCTGGAGTGAAAGAACACAGTAAGGTGGAGCAGAGGTGGTGAAACAGCCTGTGTGAGACACATTCGAGCTGGAGGCTGCTAAAGTCACATTTCTCCCCATGTTATCACAGAATCCGAGACTGGTTTGGGTTGGAAGGGGCCTCACAACTCATTTCCTTGCCATGGGCAGGCAGAGCTTCCCCCAGCCCAGGCTGCTCCAAGCCCTATCTCACCTGACCTTGAACACTTCCAGGTTTGGGCCATCCCTCAGGTGAGGAGGGAGAGGTGCCCACCCCTGTGTGGCTGCCACGGGCTCTCTCATTTCCAGATCTCTGTCTGGGCAGGGTCTGTGTGGGGCAGATTTCCTCTCCAGCTAACGAGGTTCACACGGTGCTCACACTCATTATAACACCTCTCTTGGTGCCACAGTTGGTGTCCTGGCAGCCCTCACACCCCCCCAGCCTGTGAGCTCTGCTTGGCCACCAGGCTGAGTGAGGGACCTTTGCCATGTGCCACCACACACTGGACTTCTGATTTTCCTTCCCTTGAATTTCCTTCCCTTAAAAAGCTCAATTTCTTGGCAACTCTTCCAGCCTCTGCAGATCAAGGCCATGGGGGATTCAGTGGCAGCAGCTCTGCCTGCACAGGGCAGGCCATGGGCAGGCACAGGAGGGTGCCCATGCCCTCGGGTTTGGCTGCCCTGGCTCTCCAGTCCAGGGCTGGCAACTGCACTGTGGTGCCAAGTGCTGCTGGAGGAGGTGTGGAACCTGAGCAAAGGGGAAGGACAAGCCATCAGATGAATATTCACTTGCAATCAAGACCCAGAGCAGAACTCACCTCTCCAGAGACAAGCAGTGACTGTCCACAGGCACTGTGGTTGGTGTCCAGCCTCTGTCACCTGGTGATTAATATCATTCTGCTGCCACCAGTTACTTGGTGCTAAATTTATGTCAATAATTTCCATTCCACATCTTCCATCCAAAGCCAGAAACCTGTCCCTGTGCATTCCCTGTCTCACCCCCACCACTGTAAGGGCTCCCAGACTGGCAGGAAGGGATGACTGACAGCTGCCCATCAGAAGTGCTGCCCACAATTTGTCTGCTGCAGAGAATGGCCCATCCTGGAGTTCTCTAGAGCTTTCCATAATGTATGAAAGGATTTTAATCTTCCTCGGTTACTTTTATGTGACTGAGGGAATAGCTCTCTGAAGGCTTGATAAGTCAGAACTGAAATAATTCCTGCCTTGAATAAAATCTGTGAAAATCTACATTATTTTTCCCTGAAGTCCTGGCAGGCCATTGGTGCAAACAGTGTCCACAGTGTGGTCCTGAGCTCCAGCCCCTCGTTGTAGAGGGAGGTGGGTTTTCTTGCACCACTTCTGGCAGCGGAAGGAAAATGGTCCACAATTCCCCAGTTTTTGTAAAGCAGCATCAGGTTTGTTCTTGAGCTGATGAACATCTGAAGGGCTTTGCCATGAGCAGGATCAGCTGGGAGTTTGCAGAGGTGCCCAGTGGCACAACACTATGGAAACCACCCTGAGTGGGTTTGGGAGGGTGTGTAATGTTCTAGATCTCATGTGCCATCAGAGGGAGATCTATGGATGGCACCTGCGTATCTGGAGTGACAGCTGGAGGATGGATGCTCTGACCAGCTGGGTTTTCACCTTCCCATTGCCACTGATTTATTCCAGTGTCTCAGAATGCACCACTGAGTGCACTTTGCTTGACTTGTTGAACAAAAATCAGATTTGACAGGAAACCTCATATGAAAGGAAAGCTGGCACAGCAGTAGTAGATTTGATCTCCATAAGCATTTGGAAACCCAAGAAATACTAATATAGAGACACTTTGAATTGTTGGCTTTGTTTTCTCTGGATGCTGAGGCAAAAAATTTAAATAGCAAATGTTTGAGTTCACCACAGAACAATAAATCTACATGTTAGAGGAAACCTCCCTTTCTTCCCAAAAGCTGCAGGTAGAGAGTTCTGTGTGTTTTACACATCACTGGACGACACCTCATTCAAAATGTGGCATTGGGCAACACACAGTGGCATTTATTTATCCCTATTTCCCTTGGTGCCAGGCTTCATAAGAACCCCCACATAAAGTCTTGGCCATCACTTCGGTCAGAAAACAAAAGTACAGCTCTGGAGGAGTTGTGCTGAGAGCCCAGGGGCACTGCTGGCCCCAGAGAGGAAGGCACTGCTTGGTGCAACCACCCCTGCCTGGGCAGCCCAGAGGTCGAACACCCAACTGTGGGGCAGTGGGAACAGCTTGGCCAAGGCCAAGATGAAACTGGGTGGAGGTGAAAGAGGAGGATGAAAAGGCGTGTGCAGAGAGCCTGGCAGAGCGTGGCACTCCCGAGTGCCCCAGGGCTCCAGGGGGGTGGGAGGGCACGGCACAGGGCACAGCGACCACCCTGGCACTGCGTACAGCGCTGACAATGCCAGAGAGATGTCTGTGTCCTGGCTGGTGTCCTTCCCTGCTGGTCACCGGGCCCATAACTCAGTTCTGGGCTGTTGGGGCTGCTCCCTCCTGGATCGTGACTCAGATGATTTGAATGCTCATCCAGTCCGTGCCATTATGCAAATTATTATCCAACATTATGCCAGACAGAAATACAGCAGCATATAAGGAAAAGTGGATGCTTTGTATGAGAGGGTCATGATAGATAAAAATGATAATGGACACTGTAGTGCCGTAATCAAAGTCTAATTGTCTCATTAATTAAGAGCAATATTCAGTTATGTATTGGGTCCTGGAGCGATTATGACTCAAATGCCTATGAGAACTCATGGATTTATCCTCTGCCTTGCAGTTTGCAGCCAGGCAAAGCCTTCTGTGGAGGTCAAACTGTTCAGCTGCTGCTCTGAATGTGGTTGAACTTCAGGCATGGAGAGTCCTGGCTGTGCCACTCGGGCTGTGGCCATGGGACACCTCTGTCACTGCACCCAGCAGGCACAGCCTGGCACCAGCTGGCACAACCTGGGCACGAGCGGCCCAGGCAGCTGGGGGGGCCCGTCTACCCACCCTTCCTTTACCCACCACTCACAGTGCAAACACCCTCATGACTCCCTCCCCTCTCATTTTTGACACCAATCGGGCACATTTTCACAAGTTTCCTGCCAAATGTGAACCACTGGTAACAGTGGCTGTTCTGGGGAAATTAGATCAAGATTCAAGCAATTTGCTGTAGGGCCTGAACTCAGACCATCTTTCACATGTCTCTGTGCTAGATCTGTCTTTAAATTATATTATAATGAGCTCGGCAGCACTATTAATAATCCAGCAAATCATGGGAGAGTGTGGTTTGATTTCATTGCTATAATGTGTGCAATCCAAGTTGGTGACTGCTGCAAGTTTCTGCCCTTTTTAATCATAAAAATCAAATAGTAAGATACATGAGCTTCTAAAAATTAAAAATAGTTGAGCTCCTTTACAGTAATAAAATGGATTAAACATGGGAAGTTTAACAATTTATTGCAAGGTGGTGTGATTCATTTAAATGTCATTAGGGCACTACCTCTGGGGTTATTTTATCTAAATGTTGTAGTTTCTGGTTTGAATAAAGGAATATTTGCCTCTCTTCAGGTGGATGAGGTGGGTCTGGAGCCTCTTACAATAGGAGGAAAAGGAGTTTGATTTCCACTTTCTGTGTTTCTGGGAGGTTTTCCCACCACAGGGTGAAGGGAGGGAGGAGGAGCAAAGAGAAAAAGTCTCTGCTGGGTGGTTTGGGGACTATCTCCAAACTTCATGTCATTTGGTGCCTGAAAGGAGCACCAAGGTTGAGTTTGCTGTGCTTGGTTGTGCAGGCGGATACACAGGGAAGGGGCTGGGCAGGATGGGGAGGATGGAGCTGGGCCAACTATTGGGGAGGGCCAGGCTGTGGGAAGGCACCAGGGACCTTCCCCAGGGCTCTTTATTGAGGCTTCTTTAAAATTTTGATTAATGACTTGGACAGAGAAAGAGGGAAATTTGCTGAGAATGCAAAGAGGAGAGATCTTGTCAATGCAGGAGGGGCCTGGACCATTGCACAGAATGAACAGGATACCCATCAGAGCTGCAGGAATGTAACTGGGATGGAGCCTCCCATTGGGGAGGCAGGAACGAGCACCTGGGGCTGAGCCAGCAGGAGAAGGAGGGGCAGCAGAGCAGCCCTGCCAGGCTCTCGGTGCCCTCCGTGCCCTGTGCTGGCCCCAGGGGGCAGGAGGAGGGGGATGCAGAGCCTTACTGGGAATAGGGGGCTGTATGGGAACAGGACAGGCTTCAGGAGGAGGGGGATACAGAGCCTTACTGGGAATAGGGGGCTGCAGGAGGAGGGGGATGCAGAGCCTTACTGGGAACAAGGGGCTGCAGTGGGAACAGGACAGGCTGCAGAAACGTTGTTTGCTTTGTTGGTGGTGATTGGCTGATGACATGGGGACAGTACTGGTGATCAGCTGCAGATCCCAAAGAGATGCCCATTAGTGTTGTAATTCTTGTTTCACATATTATATTCTATCCATGGAAAGGAAACATAAATGATATGGGTTCTTCTTCTCTTATTTTACTTTCATTTAAAAATTCCAAAGGTGCAAAGTTTCACTGAATTTCCACTTTCTGGAGCTGCTGAGCAGCCAGCACCACTTCACAAGCTGTTTCTGTCAGCCTGGATCCATACTGCTGCTGGAGACTGAATCCTGCTTGCAAGTCCTTTTGGAGCACATCCACTTCTCATTCCTTTTCTTCTAATAAAAATGTCAAGAAGAGAAATAGAACATATGCAGAAATGTTCTGGATTTCACCCTCTCTACAGAACAAATGTAAATGAAAAGTCCAGGTATTTGGAGGCCAAGGAAGATGCAATCCCAGCTCTCTGCTGGTGCTGGAGGTCTGTGGGCAGCAGTGGGGTTGGGTTGGGGGCTGTGAACTGGGAGAGCCTGACAGGAGGAGGAGGAGCTGCCATGAGGTCTGTGGGTCTGCCCTGAATTTTGAATCAAGGGCTGAAGAGAAGGCTGATGGTCACTGGTACATCTCGTGTCTCCAGTGCTCTCCAGAGAGGGCCACAGGAAAGGCTGTGTCAGCCCTTGGAACGTGTCCTTTGATAGTGCATGTTTGACAACCCAAAACATCCTCCTCAGCAGTTGGAGAGACATAAACACCAGTGTAAGAGATCTTGTTGTTTCCCTTTTCTCACGTACAGGGATAAATATAGATTCAGTGAGGGTGAGAGACAGTAAATTAAAATTCTGAAAGAAAATGTTTCCTTGCAAGTTGTGCTGCTCATTGTGATGAGCAAACATTGAGAGCTTCCAGTAACAGAGAGAGGAGACTGGTCCAGGAAGGCATGGGAGCAGCTTGGGAGCAGCTTGGGAGCAGCAACAGAGAGAGAAGACTGGCCCAGGAAGGCATGGGAGCAGCTTGGGAGCAGCTTGGGAGCAGCAACAGAGAGAGGAGACTGGTCCAGGAAGGCATGGGAGCAGCTTGGGAGCAGCTTTGGTAGCAGCTTTGGGAGCCAGGGTTCTTTGGGAAAGGGAAAAGCCTCGTCCACCTAAGACCCAGTTCTGGGGCAAAGCAGGTAACAGCAGGCAGGGACCCTCCCCTGGAGGAGAGAGGGGCTGGGGACAGAAGGCAGGGATCCTCACCCCTCTGAGGGGCTGGGACAGCAGGCAGGGACTGTCCCCTGTGGGGGAGAGGGGCACAGCAGGCAGGGACTGTCCCCTGTGGGGTAGAGGGGCACAGCAGGCAGGGACTGTCCCCTGGAGGGGAGAGGGGCACAGCAGGCAGGGACCCTGCCCTGGAGGGGAGAGGGGCACAGCAGGCAGGGACTGTCCCCTGGAGGGGAGAGGGGCACAGCAGGTCCAGCCGCCCCCGCTCTGGCAGCACAGGGTACTCACTGGGGAATGTGGCACAGCTGAGTCCTGACATACACATAGGGCAGCTTTCAGCTCCCTCCCTGCTCTCTTTTATCTTCCCTTCCATCACACAGCCAGTGAAAAGATAACTTGGTCTTTCACAGCTTGACCTGAATCTGCACGACTGGCAGGAGTAAACATCTCCTGCTTCCCCCCCCGAACAATTTGATATGCAGCTCTGAGAGAGGCTAAAAAAAGATGCCTTTCATCTTCCTTTCCTAAAGTAATTTTTTATCATATTCTAAATTCACAGATAAAACCCCAGGCGATTTTATTGGATTAAGAATGACCACAAACATCACAGAGTGTCTCCCCATGACATTAATATGCTCGTAATTGATATATTCGCTCTGGTTTCCTCCTGGGGTTGAGATCACTGCCGTTCCCCTGGTGCTCACCAGCTCCTCACACCTCCCTGCACACACATGGGCACAGGTATGTGTTTATCTCCAGTGCCAAAATCCAGCAGAACAGTAGATTATGCAGCTCACTCAGGAACAAATCTGCTCAAGTGGGGTGTCCTCTGATTGTTTTTCTGGAAAGCAAAACGTGGCCCAGGCACGAGTCACCAGGAGGATGAGACACCAATTCCATGAGGTGCCAGCCGGGCAGTGCCCCCACCACGTCCCACAGCTGGAACTGGCTGCAGTGCTGGAGTCCTGCTGGGAATCCTGCTGGGTGTTTCGGTGCTAATCCCAATATTCCTAACTATTAACTCATCCTGCTGGCTGCAGCCCAGCTGCAGGAGATGTTTATCTGCTCAGTTGTGAAAAACCAACTGCTGCACTTAATTATATGAGACACTAACCCCAAACCCTGGGTGTTTCTTGATGTGCTTTTACATACTTTGAGAAAGCCCTGGTGCCCTTTGCTGGCAGGACCAGACTCCTTGTCTACCAAAATAGTCCTGAATGGGCAGTGATAACCTGCTCAACTAAAAGTGTCATGTCCAGCCCTCCCAGAAAAATAAATTACCTATCTGAGGGAAAAGTAAATCTCTGGATAAAAGTGAAAGTATGATAAAAAGTGGAAAGTGATAAAAAAAGCATGATAAAAAGAAGTATGATAAAGTCAGGATAAAAAGTTCTTAATTCAACTTTGCCAGGCAGGAGGTGGATCTAATTTTCACCTTAAATAGACTCTGGCTCTAGTTTTTATTCTGTTGTTTAATGACAAGAATAATTCCTGTAGGAACCTACAGTAAGTCTCTTACTACTCACTGCCTGCACTGACTCAGCCCCACAACTGGCTCTGGACAGGCTGGACTGGGGGGCCAAGGCCAACAGTGGGAGGGGCAACAGGGCCAGTGCCAGGTCCTGCTTTTGGGTCACCAAAGCCCATGGAACACTCCAGGCTGGGGCAGGAGCGGCTGGAAAGCTGGAAAAGGCCCTGAGGGTGCCCATCAACAGGGGCTGAACACAAGCCAGGTGTGCCCAAGTGGGCAAGAGCCCAGTGGCACCTGAGCTGTGCCAGCACTGGTGTGGCAGCAGGACCAGGGCAGTGCCCATCGTGCCCTGTGCTGGCATTGCTGAGGCACCTCCAGCCCTGGGGGCAGGTTGGGCCCCTCAGACAAGAAGGCAGCTGGGGGATGGATCGTGTCCAGAAGGCAACGGAGCTGGGGAGGGGTCTGGAATGTGAGTCTGGATCCAGAGTTCCCTGGAGGAGACAGAGAGGTTGAGTACAGGGAGGGTTTGGGTCCTCTTACTCTCCTGCTGAGGGAAGGGTTTGGGCATTAATGGCAGTGCCCTCCCTGCCTTGGCAGCTGTGGAACACGGTCTGAGAGGAGGGGAGGGCAGGGCAGAGCTCCTCTCTGACCTTTGCTGGTAACTCCTCCTGGGGTGTGAGGATTTGTGCACCCCCAGCCTCGAGCAGGGACTGCTGATGATCACCCCGAGACAGCCCCTGGGCTCGGGGGTTTGTTCTGCTTTTTTTGCTCAGTAACAATTTTCCTGCCCAGCTCTCACAGCTGAAATTACATTCGACTTGATCTTCTTGGATCTTCACAGCACTGAAAACCAAAGAAAATTAAAGGACAGGGATTTTTGCATAATTTCACTCGTACTAAGAATTTCCAATTACGGAGGCATAAATTGATCCTCTTTGCTTTAATATCTTGGGCTTTTTCCCTCTGCACACAGATAGCAGCTGAGTTTTAATTCATTTTAATTCTATTACCATGCCTAACTTCATGCACTGTGATAAGTATCTCTCCTGTACACAAATGCCTTTGAGAACTACCCATCAAGTACTTATTTACCCTCATTGTGGAAGGGAATAATGGCATTTCCTGTATGTGTTTATTTTGCCTCATTTATAGAGCAAATTAACTTTTTTATACAAACACACTGGTATTTCTTTTTTCCATTGACATTGTTCCCAGTGAGGCTCCACTTTCTGGGCTGCATTCCCCAAAGGTTCCCAGCATCTCTGTTAGTGCTCCCCTCAGTATGTGTAGCCAGATTTTCATTCTTAGCATTATTATTAAATGTCATTACAGTGTGACACAAGTTCTACTGAGGTGGGTGAGATCAAATTCTTACAGGAAATTCAGCATATTTAAATTATGATTTGGATGAAAATTCTGTCTTTTAGAAAAGAAATGTCAAGTTGCTCCATAGAAACGTGTGTGCTGTGTTGTATTTGCTGCATGTGCTAAAGTGGATAAAAGATCTTTTTATTGTTGTTACTCCACTCCTTTTGACAGCCTTTGCAGGAAAAATTATGTAAGCTAGTCCAAAGTACTCAAAAGATCCTCCAGTGTGATGGATATTTTATACTATGGAAATAAAACTGCTGCAGTCAGTCAGAATTACAGGCCACTGATACAAACAAAACCACATTTCTCAGGGTAGAGGACGTTGTGACAGGGACTTGGAATTCAGCAGGAGGAGAGTACTGAGAGGTGGGAAACCGTGACTGACACTGGTCCTCATGGACAAAGGTACAGAATGGTCCTGAGCAATGCCAGAGGCCTGGGGGGTCCTGCTGGGGGTCCTGCTGGGGGGTCCTGCTGGGCGGTCCTGCTGGGGTCAGGGCACTGCCCAGCTGGGTGGTCCTGCTGGGGCTCAGGGCACTGCCCAGCTGGGGGTCCTGC
>JAWWEV010000004.1:466605-478803 GCA_035583235.1 Hafferia zeledoni
CAGCACCACTCCCTGGGAGCAGCATCCATCCCTAGAGCAGCACCATTCCCTGGGAGCAGCACCATTCCCTGGGAGCACCACCCATCCCTGGAGCACCATCCATCCCTGGGAGCAGTGAGGCTGCACAAGCAGGAGCAGGACTGGCCCCATGTGCCAGGGCAGAGCTCCCTCCACCCCCAGCACCCTCCCTGGCCTGGGAAAAAGTCCCTTAAAACTTCTGCACCCCCCAGAATACCCCATGGGACATTCCCTTTCTCTCACATGCCATCGGGGGTTTATTTTGGTGGGGGACATTTTCATGGAGTCAAGATATTTCCAACAGCCAGCCCTTCCTTCTCAGGAAATAATCCAGGTTTTGGCAGGCTGGGATTGCAGAGCAGCCACTGCCTTTCTCCACAAAGCCTTTGGGGACAAGGAGCCCCCATGGAGAAGCAGAGATGGAAATTTCCAGCAGAGCTGTGGGAAGAGCTGGGTTTTTGTGCTTGTGACTTTCAGAGGCTCTTTGACAGACCCTGAGTTGGAGAGCTGAACCTTGTTTCCTTTTCATACTACCCACAGTAAAAGAGAAAAAAACCCCAACAAACAAAAAAAATCCAGTCTTCAGATTTTCAGAACTATTTCTTTACCAGCAACAGTGGGAGTCGTGCACCAAGGTGAGGAATAGGGGATGATCCTACAGTACTATTAACTTCTGAGACATAAGCAACTCTAATTAACATTCTTTAGGAAGTGGAATTACAGCAAGAAAAGCAATTTAGTCTGTAAAACTCTATTTGTCACAATGATGATGATAAACAGAGAGAGAAAACATCAAGGGAAAAATAGAAGAAGGAATAAAGAAGGAAGGGTGGGGGAGATGCAGCTCCAAGAGTTGTTAAGTGGCCAATAAAATTATTTTTGGAGAATGATGAAGACAAAGTAAACCCAACTGAGCACTGGTTGAAGCCAGACATGGGGAATTCCTTTCTCCAGGTCCTTCTCTCCCTACTCTTCACCCAGAGTGAAACAGAGATGGGAACAGTAATGCAGGATGCAAGGAAAGGACCCCAACTCTAATCCTCCTGTTTGCCTCATACTGAATAACTTTGTGCATCAGTTCCTTGAGCCACAGAGTTCACAGCAAAGATTTCCTTTACTGGTTTCGAGGAGCCTCAAGGACACAGTTGGCACTCGGGAACCAGGGCAGTGTTTCTATATAACGATTGTTTCTTCCAGCCCCTCTCAGGGTGGGCTCAGGAGGGGATGCTGGGCAGGGGCTGCACTGGCCACAGCAACAATCCCAGGCAGGCTCAGGCCATTGGAGAGCAATTTTTGTGCCCCAAGAGGCAGGAATTGTGCTATTTAAACAGATTTTCTTTTTTTTTCATTTTTTTTTCCCCTGAACATGACTTCAATTCCTTTTAATCTCAGGCTTCTCTGTCCTGAATTTGTTCTCACCTGAGAGCTAAACTCCAAATGGAAAAGTAGGGATTTTTACATAGATTTGGGGACATTTCTCTTCAGCTCTTGCAGGTGCCACCACGGTGTTTATTCCAGTGGTGTCTCCATGCCCCATGCATCATCTCCAGATAGAAAACTCTGCCACTCTTTTATAAATATTTTGCCTCTAATGTCTTGGAGTGAGAAGATTTATGTGCTGATTAGTTCTTTCATCTTGTTTGTTTAAGGAGCTGATGTTTACAGAGCCCCTGACAGAGCTGCAGGGATGGCAAACTGTGCAGGGCTTTCATCTCCAGCAGCCCCCACCTGTCCCTGCTCTGTCCCACAGCAACCTCCAGGGCCTTAGGACTCCTCCTCAGCACCAGGGAGGGAATGGAGAGGGGGCCCTTCCCTGTAATTATCACAGAAATGTTTTAACATGTTACTCCTTGTTATACCCTGGGTTTGTCAATAGTGGAGCAGATACTGCATTTTCTAGTTTAGATATAATGAAATAGGAAATGCTACACCTTGTTAGGGAATGTGAAGCAAAGGCTGGACTTAGGCCACAGTGTGAAAAATGAAATAATTTATTATCAATATTTTTAAATGCACTGTCACAATAGTTTCAGTTTCCAGCAAAGAGGCAACAGAGATCACTCCAGCTATAGGGACACCAATGAAGAAAAACCAGTTTGTCTTCCCTCTTTTCTCCTCTGCACATTCCCTGGTGGCTGACATCCCTCCCTTCTCAGGCTTGGCTGTGCTGGCAGTGGGGCCTCAGGGAGGGCTGGGAAGGGAGGAGGAGGAACCCACCTTTATTGTCCCCCTCTTTATGTCTCTGCTGACTCGTGGGACTTGTGTTCCCTGTCCCTCCCAAACAGGGGGCACCACAGTCAGGTGGGTGTTCGGGGACCCTGTTGTGATCAGAGCCCCCCAGGTGCTGCTCAGCCACAGGGGGATGCTGAGGGTTTGGGGACCCTGCTCTGACCACAGCCCCCCAGGTGCTGCTCAGCCACAGGGGGATGCTGAGGGTTTGGGGACCCTGCTCTGACCACAGCCCCCCAGGTGCTGCTCAGCCAC
Source organism: Hafferia zeledoni (assembly GCA_035583235.1). Classification (NCBI taxonomy): domain Eukaryota; kingdom Metazoa; phylum Chordata; class Aves; order Passeriformes; family Thamnophilidae; genus Hafferia; species Hafferia zeledoni. The sequence goes on from JAWWEV010000004.1 coordinate 469,108, forward strand.
AGGGGGATGCTGAGGGTCTGGGGTCCTGCTCCAAGGCCCATCTCCTCCTGCAGGACTCCCCACAGATCCCAGGGGAGGTAGGTGGGACCCCCAGCTCCCTGGGGCTCAGGGACACAGGGGCTGCATCCCTCATTTTCAGCCACATCCTCCTGTGGCATCCCCTGGGCACAGGGTACAGGACACCTCCCTAGCCCTCCCTTGGGGGTCCCCTGGGTGGGCACCCCGAGGATGCTGCTCAGAGGGTCTCTCCCCATGGATGGGGCAGAGTGGGGCAGGGGGTGGTCAGTGCTCAGTTCTCCCCATGCTGCTCATTCCAAAGTGACTTTTGCTCCTGGGAGCTGTTTCCAAGTGGGAACAGGGGGCTGTGGTGCCCTTTTTGGTGGGAGTAGAGGGTTGTGGCACATTTTTTATAGGATAAAGCTGACAGGGTAAATCCTGTGCAGGTACCCCCTGCAAGCACCAGCTCAGCCCAGGCTCACATCGAACCCTCCTCTCAAGTGCAGGGTCTGCCAGGGCCACTCTGACAAGGACAAGAGCCCTTCCCTGCTGGGCACACCCCATGCCTGGTAAGGACCAGGCAAAGTGGCCTCAGACCCCTTGGCAAAGCTGTCTCTGCTTCTTGGGCTCTGCATGTTCACAGCAGAGGGGACTGGGGGGCTTTGCAAACACCAACCAATGTAAGTGCCCGTGGATAGAAAAAGAACATTTTGTCTCAAAAAGCTCCTCGTTAGTTTGATGGTGCATGACGGGATGTGGTTTAGTGCTCTGTGGGTTAATTACTGAGAGTCTCGGGTTTCATTCAGTGACCATTGATTCTTCTTTCTCATTTACAACCATAGAATAATGTTTGTCAGTGTAAAGTTAAAAGAAAACTGAAAAATTGGGGGTATTTTTAGTTTGCCTAACAAGGCACCAGGGGCGTGATGAGAGCTCTAAACACACAAGTAATGGCAGGTTAATGATCTCATTCTCACCATCGGGTTAATCATACAGACAAATAGCAAGGCAAATACTGGAATATTTATTCACTGCTGGAGTAGTGGAGGAGCAACAGATTGGAGCTCCCAGAATGCTGTGTACCAAACAAAACCTGCCATCGAGGTGCCTTTTGCCTTGGGTTTTTGTGATTCATATTTTCTGTAGAGTCAGTATCTTAAAAGACTCTTATTTATTGTTTTGTAGGTTGAAAATTAATTTACATCTATTTCTGCAAAGAAGTCCCCATTGGTGAGGCACTTGCTAGGAAAAGGTTATTTGTAATGACCAAATTTGTCACTGTTTGGGATATCATAAAGGTCACAATGGAAGGTTTTCTCTTGCTTTAAATAAAATTCTGTATTTTAGAAAGAAATGTGCTTAACTTTCATTTCATAGAAATATCAAACCTGTTTGCACCATAATTTACTTTGTGAGCTCTTGACATTTCCCCAGCTGTCTGTCTGTGGAGAACAATCTCTTGATTTGCCTGGGAAGTGCTCCCAAGGAAACTGTCAGGGAGGAATCGGAGGGCGATGCTGTGCCAGGGCTGGATCCTCCCCAGCGCCCAGAAGTGCCCACCCACTCTGCCTGCCCAGAGCTGGGGCTGCCCCTGCCCCGGGGACACACAGGGGATGAGGGTGGGCACTGCCCTGGGGTGGGCACTGCCCAGGGGACACACAGGGGCCTGGGGGGGGCACTGCCCTGGGGCGGGCATTGCCAGGGGACACAAAGGGGCCTGGGGGGGGCACTGCCCTCCCAGGACCTGCACGTGCCAGAGGGCTGGATGGGACAAGCTCTAATTTCATGGTCATCCCCCCGAGCAGATGGAAAAGGAGCACCATCAGGGGAGTAGCCATGAGAACCTCATAGTACTTTTCCCATGGGAATAGCAGCTTCCACTCATCTACTTCTACATGATCTGCTGCAGATCTTCTGTAGAGGAAGTGACTGCTGTAGATCCTCATCTACTCCTTCCCCATCTACCTGCCCCTTGTGCCTGAGGAATATCAACGTCCTTGGCAGAGAGCTCAGCCACCATCGTCTCCCACTGCCTGGAAGTCATTAGCCCATGGGAGGTTTTTAAATTCATATTTCCTTTTCCTGGCAGACACACAACACAAGGTATTTTGCACCTTGTACCACTCAGAGCTCAATCTTCAACAACTCATCAGCTTTTGAGACCTGCTATTTACTCCTTTGGTTATCCAGACCTCAGGGTCCAGTTTAAATCACAGACTGTTGAGATGACATGGGGGGGGTTACAGCAGAATAAGCATTTTATTCCTCTGACACCTCTATTTTAAGGGGACACTCACCCCCTTTGATGGGCCCTTGCTGCTGAACTGTTGGCAGCAGAGCCGGGTGGTGCCTCAGGGAGGGGCAGCACCAGATCCCACTGGGGGGACTCCAACTGCTCCACAGCAGCACTTGGTGTTGGGGAAGGTTCCTCCTCCTCCTCTACTAATGGAATTATTCTTCAGGCAACCTGAGCTTTTCGAATTGCCAGTCGAGGTATGAGAGGTGCACACATCAGGGCTTAAACTGTGTTATTGATATTGGTATTGATAATTGATATTGGTATTGATGTGCACAGGGAGCCACTCGCAGTGCAGTCGGTGCTGAGTTACCAGGAACAGCACCACAACCCCAGAGCTTGGCTAAGGAAGCAGCTGAGCTAATGGGAGACTTATTTAGACTGCACAAGCAGCTGAAAGAATGGGATCAGCCCAATTAATTCCAGAAATACACCTGTGTAACATTTCCATCAGCTAACGAGGGAGAAGGCAGGAGTGTTATGTCACCACCCTGCATCTTCAGTGCCAAAACTGCACTTATTTTCCCAGGGCACACATTGGAAGGCAGCTGTTAATTAACCCTTCCAGGGTTACTCCTGTCCCTACTCTACTCTCAAAAGACATTCTGAGCTGCTTCCTGGTCAGGCCTTTGCCCTTCCTCCACTTCCTCCTCCCAAGAGCAAAGCTGCTGACCCAGAGCCCCCACACCATGTTCTTGCTCCTGCACTTGATCATGGCATCACCTCAGCATCCCTCCTGGGTTCTCTGTGCCCCTGTCTGCAGGAGCTGCCCCAGGAGCTGCTGGAAAGAGCAGTACAATGTGGGCATGGGCTGTAATGTGCCAGGCTGTCCCTAGCCAGGCAGCCCCTCCTGCCCCATACTCTGCCTTTAGCCTCCACTCAGAGAGAAGGTGGGGGCTGCCTCTGGGCCAGGGGCCCCCCAGGGGTGAAGCCCCTGCAGTGCCAGGTGAAACCCATCACTTCCAGGTGAAGCCCCTGCAGGGCCAGGCTAAGCCAATCACTCCCAGGTGAAGCTCTTTATCCCCAGGTGTTGTGCATTAATAGAATGGGGACAGCCCCTCCCCGGAGCTTTGTTCTGTTCCATCAGCTCTTCAGCCCCAAATGTGAATCAGGTGCAGCTCATTAATGCTGATTGAAGGTGCTATAAATTGGGACGTTTTGGGCCAGAGAAAGCGTGGTGGTGGAAGTGAGGGGTGTGAGGTGCTGGAGCTCGTTCTGAACTTCTGGAGGGTGAGTGCTGTGTATTATTGTCATTTTTCTGCTGTTGCTGGACTGGTCTGGGTGCTCAGATGGATTCTAAATAATGAGTGATGTTCAAATTGCCTTTTCCTCGCCTGGAATGAAGCCTTTGCTGCTGTGCATGCATGAAAGATGCCAGTGAAAAGGAAACTATCATCTCTCATAAAAAAGAGTCGGTTTGAGGCTGTGTTTTAGAACATAGTTGTGTTATATAAAAGCATGGGGGAGGTGTGTGCTGGCTGTGACCTTGTTTGCTTTGCTGGGAGGTTTATAAAGCACTGATTGCCCCTCTCTTGTCTTAGCATGGTGAGAAATGGGTTGGTTTGGAATTTAGACAATGCACAGCCAGGGAACAGCACACGCATGTGCTGTAACCTCATTTAGTCGTTGCTGGGAACGTGTCCCAAAGGATGATTAAGGGTCGTCGAGCAGATGACGTGGGCAGTGAGTGCAGGAGCCTTTTATTAACAGCTGCAGACGGATCTCGGTGCGGGACCTGATGTCGGGATTAAAACTGCGGCCAAGGGGCGACTTTGTGCGTGCACAGCTACTGCTCCAAATTGTGTTTTATTTGTTATGTTCTTCGACAAAGATAAAATACCTTTCAATGTTTGTAGACACAAGTAAAATGCAGGCAACTCTCCTGGCGGATTTGCACGTGAGAGTGAGCTGCAGCTTTGCGGGTGCTGAGCCCGCAGCATCCCGGCCCGCTGGAACCGGGGCAGGGGCCGAGCCCCCGGCCGGGAGCGAAGCCAGAGCAGCCTCTGGTTGGTGATGGGATGTTGGTGCCCGGGGAATCTGCTGGCTCAGAGCAGCAGCATTTGCAGCCTCTGCTCGCGGTCCCGCCGGGATGGACGGGGCGCTGCGCTCCCGCTTCTCCCAAGGGAGCGAGGGGAGCGCTCGGCTCCGGCTCTGCCTCACCCGCCTCGGCTCTGCCATCTCTACTGCAAAGAGACTGGGCTCAAATCCTCCCCGCTTGACTCCTGAGGCGATCGGAGACTCGGGAGGTGCGGGAAGGGCTCTGGGGCTGAGCTGGGCGGGGCAGGAAAGGGCAGCGTTGCTCTTTGGTCCTCTCTGCCAAGCACTTGGAAGAGCTTTGCGGGGGATGCAGCAACGCCCAGCCAGAAAAAATAACACTTAAAGCAAACCCTATACCTATAAAAAGGACTCTCGTGGCTCCGCAAATGAGCGATGCGCTTCCTCCACGTGGGAGATGGGCTCTCCGTCTGAGGAGGCTCCCAGCGGCCTCTTGAGCGCTCTCATTAGTTAATTCTTCTTCCTAAAGCGCTTTCTCTTGGGGCATTCCCGGGCTCTTGGCTGGCTCTGGGCAGTGCCCGCCTCCCACAGCTGGTTGTTTCGGGGAAAGGCTCCCTTGGCCTGGGCACGGGGGTACCCTGGGGGTGTCCCGGTGCCAGGAGGGGCCGCAGGAGCCGTGCCCGGGCGGTGCCACCCCCGGTGCAGCTGCGGGATGCGCGGAGAGAGGGGAGGGAATTGTGGGCTCCCCTTGGTGCTTTGGCGTGAGTTTCCCGATGAACTCTTGACACAACAAGGACCTGCCGCGTCTGTCCCGATGTGCGGGAGGGTTAGGGGAAACCTCAAGGAGCGCTTTGAGGGGGAGGGAACTTCTCTGGCCCCTGGATCGGGGGTGTCTTTTCCTTTCCTGCCAGGTTTGTTCCTGGGGCTCCTGGCGCTGAAGGGCTGGATCCAAAACAACACCTAAAAGATTCCTCTTACAGACGTTATCTCTGCGGCACTTTGCTTAACAAAGTCTGCAAGTTTGTGCATGTAACATCCCTCTCGTGTGTTTGTGTGGATTAAAATCATGGCCCCAAAGCTTTTCAGGGAATTTCAAGATAAATATTTTCACTTGGGAACTTCAATATAAATATTTAGCAAGAGTTTCTCTGCTCAAAGATAGAACATACGATGGTTCCTGCTCTATCTTGCTGTACATGCACTGCTATTTTATTTCCTGTGAGCTGCTGAGTGTTTTGCAGATACAGCTCTGGAAAATTGTTTTGGAAGATGGAGAGAGACTGTTTACAAGAGCATGGAGGGAGAGGATGAGGGGAAACCCCTTCAAACTGCCAAGGGGCAGGCTTAGAGGGGATGGTGGGAAGAAATTCTGATCTCTGAGGGTGGGCAGGCCCTGGCACAGGTGCCCAGAGAAGCTGTGGCTGCCCCAGCCCTGGGAGTGTCCCGGGCCAGGTTGGACAGGGCTTGGAGCAGCCTGGGCTGGTGGGAGGTGTCCCTGCCCAGGGCAGGGGTGACACTGAGTGGGCTTTGGGGTCCTTTCCATCTGAAAGCAGTCTGGGATTCTATGACAAGGAAAGCCCTTTAGGAGAAGGTGACTTTGCCACCAAATAAGCAAACAGGTCCTGTGCTCATATTACTGCTCTGCAGAGGTAAAAGCAACCTGTGAGCAGAGGGAGGCTCGAGGCTTTCCCCTTGGATTTGCTGCTGCACACCCTGTGCTGAGGAGTGGGGATGGAGAACAGATCCCAGAGCCCCAGCGTGTCACAAGACTCGGTGCTGCTCTTCCCCAGAGTCTCCTCCATCCATAGAACACAACATTCTTAATAACATGCAATGGGCTTGTACAGGGCCATCAAATGCAGAGTGTTTTGTTTTTTTTTCTCTCTAAATTGATGTGAAAATCTGTTTGGTTTATAACTGCCAGACTTAAGAGCTACAGAAAGTCTTGACAAGTTTGTAATGGCGTTTTTAATCTAATAATTGCCAAAACAAAGCCAATACAGAAGGACTTGTCATTGTTTTGAACAACACAAATTTAATATGTTGGGAATTGAAGTTTGAGCTTAATGAGGAAAACTAATTTAGATGTAAACAACTGGTCTGAGTCAAAAGCCTGGGGATTTCAACAGGCCATTATCCAGCACAGAGTGTGCTTTTAAACCCGGCTGAGCTGTCAGAAGGCTTTACAGCAGCTCCTGGAATGCCCAAACCGACCTGCTTTAGGCTGTGTGAGCCTCGGCAGGGGGAGGTGGAGCTCAGCCCCTGGAAAGGACCTCACGTCCTCTGTGCTCTGGGCTGTCACCTGGTCCCCCTCAGAGGCCACTGGCATTAACTAACATGAAAAGTGGGGAATATATGGAGAACGAGTATAATGGGCTGCCATAGCTATGAATACCTCCTGTCTTTAAGGAGATTGTATTGGCTGGTAATGCACAAGCTGCCTCACTTCCATCTCTCCTCTTGGAGAGGCTCCTGTGCTGCAGGACTGGCTGGACAGGGATGGGGAGGGAAGCCTGGTTGTTCTAAAAAACCCCAAATGCAAACAAAATACTGGCAAGATAAAGTCAATGTTTTGTGCTTCGCTCCTTGGAGGTGGCTTGGGGCTTGTGCAGAGCCAGTGGGACACGACTGTTCCTCAGCTCCTGGGTCTGCTGTTGCATCCTGAGGGCACCCTGGGAGCTGCCTTGGAGCAGCCCAGGAGCCTGCCCTGTGCTGCTGGTCCATGTGAGCATGGCAGGCTCAAACCAAGCTCCTCCAGGCCTCTGCGGTGGAAACTCTTGCTGGAAGCCTCCCAGATTCCTGATCCACAGGTGCTGGAGGAGACCTGCTCTGCAGGCAGCAGCCTGACCCAGGTTGCTCAGGAGCTCTTTGCTTTCCTTTCTCTGTCCAGCAGTTTTTCCCTCCCTGTATCTTGTTATTTTAGAACAGGAAGTTTAGAGCAAATGATGTGCTAACTATAGCTCTGCTTTGCATCTGTGCCTTCAGACTGTTACACTCAGGAGTAAAAGTGTTAAAATTATGTTGAGAAATGAGAACGTGTCACAGGAAAAGAGCTCTTGTACAGGTTTTAAATAAAATGTGTATCTTGTAAGTCATCATTTTGGCTAAGAAAATGGTTGCTTAATGCTCTACCATAAATTAAAATAGGTGAAGGTTTAAGGTTGAAACCAGGAACAGAAAGCTGGATGTCATGGTGGGCTGTTGGTTTCAGTGAGTGCAGTTCCCTCCTGCAGGAATAGCCATGGAGAGGCCCCTTCACAGAATGGCTGCAGAAAGAAGGCACAAAACCCTCGTGCTGGGAGTTAAGTGGCTCCAGCTGAGCTCATGGTCACCATGTATTCTCCTGGTTCCATATGGTCATAATTATTGAGATCAAGAGAGTCTGATTGTTCCTGGATGAGAAGTTTTTATTGTTTGGTAGGAAGATTGTTTTCTTAGTGTCTGGTCAAGTGGGTTTTGAATTGGAAGGGAAACTAGGGAAGAGTTTCTTAAAATGGAGAGAATTTATCTTCAGAAGAACTTTAGGTATTTGGACACTGCTGAGAAGCACAGAATGAAGTCTGGTGGGAGGTGTCCCTGCCCATGGGGAGGGGTGGGTGGTGGAATGAGATGAGGTTTAGGGTCTCTGCCAACCCAAACTATGCTATGAATTGAATGAGGAGCTTAGTGTTGCTCATCTCTTGGGTGTCAGTGACACTTCTGCTCATGGCTGGGAGCACATATTGATCCTGCAAGAATGGCTGAGCCTCTGGCCTGACCTGGGGATGGAGGAGGTGCAGCTTTGAGTGGGTCCCAACAGAGGGGACTCTGGGAATGTGATTTCCTTGCTCAGGCAGGACCCAGAGCTGCAATTCCCTCCCTTGTGCTGCTGTTCTGCACCCAAAGCCCAGAAACTGCAGGGCCAGCCTGCTGTGCCTTTGCAAATATTGCCTGTGCAGAAGGAGCACCCAGGGAAAGGAGCAGCAGCCCTGCCAGGGAACTCTGGGCTGGGAGAGATGCCACCAACCAGGCACTGCCACTGTAGGAACAGGGCAGGGTGGAGCTCTGGCCCTGCTGAGTGCTGTGATGCCAACACTCTTTGCACATTCCTGGCTGGATCATGGACTTCTGGGAACAGGGACTTTATTTGCAATGGGCTGTGATCCCTGCCAGGGGCACTACAGTGAGGAGTAAAGGAAAATTGGGAGGGTGAAGCTGGGCTGAGTCTCATCAAGGCTTCTGTGGGATAAAATCTGTAAATTCTGATGTAAATTTGCCAGTTGTCTTAGGCTTTAATGGAGTTTTTTATTCTCTCTATAAAATGTGTGTGTGCAACTCCTTCTCTTGCAAACTGAGCACTTGACCACAAATGGGTCAGGTCCTCTAAATTTCTGCTCCTGTTAATGAGAATATTATTGGATTGCATAAGCTTTACATAATAAGAACAAAAATGAGCCTGGAGTCATCTGGTCTTGCCCTAAGGCATGATCAAATATGATGAAGCTGTTGTGGAGTGATGTCTCTTTAAAGGTCTCCAGACATTGTGCAAATCCTTCAGTCCTCCTGATCCTTGCAGTTGATGCCTTTTAGGGGACTTTGCAAAGACAGGTGTGTGATTGGAGATTTTTTATGTACTTTCAGGGCTGTTTTTGTAAATATTTCTTTGGTATAAAACACTTAACTTGCACCCATTATCAGTATTTTCTATAAATCCATGTATGCCCTTCTTCTCTGCTGGGGTAATTCCCTCCAGTGCTGAGGGAAGTGGAGACTTTCAATTCCCTTTTTTATGTTTATGGATTGGTATATGGCTTTCCAGCCATATGTTTTTATGGAAGCAGAATAAATATCTACAGATGAAAGCTCTAAATGCTTGAAAGGCTGAAACCTCTGACTCTGCTCTCTGGGTAGTTTCTCTGTGAATGCATTTTGGGGCTGTGTCACCCTCCTCCTTGACTCTCATTGTGACAGAGAAGAGAAGGGTTAATGCCCTGTGCTGCCACTGCATAATGTGCCTGGGAGCTCACTTAGGGATGTGGTTGGGGTTTTTTTCCAAGGTAAAGTGCTGCAAAAGGCTTTTATGACTCAATCCCTGGCTCAGCAACTTCATCGGGCACTTTATATTAATGTAGAGGCTGCAGGTGGTGAGTGCTGGAGGCAGAACCAGCAGGAGCTGCATCAGGGCAGGTGGGAGGGAGCCCAGCCCAAAGCATCCTGAGAGCTCCTGGGAGCTGTCCTGGGCGAGCCCAGCCCAGCCCAAAGCATCCTGAGAGCTCCTGGGAGCTGTCCTGGGCGAGCCCAGCCCAGCCCAAAGCATCCTGAGAGCTCCTGGGAGCTGTCCTGGGCGAGCCCAGCCCAGCCCAAAGCATCCTGAGAGCTCCTGGGAGCTGTCCTGGGCGAGCCCAGCCCAGCCCAAAGCATCCTGAGAG
>JAWWEV010000004.1:483065-498829 GCA_035583235.1 Hafferia zeledoni
CCCGAGAGCTGTCCTGGGCCAGCCCAGCCCAGCCCGAAGCACCCCGAGAGCTGTCCTGGGCCAGCCCAGCCCAGCCCAAACCATGAGCCAGCCCAGCCTGGGTTTGTGGGCTCCATCAAACTGGCCAATAACACCCTGTGGGGCTCCGTGCCCCCCATCCTGCCCCTCCTGCAGTGCCCCTCAGCAGGATGCTCAGCCTGGGCTTTGTGGGCTCCATCAAACTTGTCGATAACTCTCTGTGTCCTGCCCTAAAACAAGGAGTAAGAGAAGTGTGTTGGTTAACTGTGCATCTTCTCTTTCAGCTCTGATGTGCCCTGTGAGTTTTGCCATATCTATTGAACTTCCTAGAAGCCATTTTTGGTTAGTTTAGGCTGCAGTCACTTCCAGCTGCTGGGCAGGGGACTCATGTGGTACCAACTGCTTTTCCTGAGAGGTGCTGAAGTGCTCTGGGTTTTAACTAAATGAATTCCTTCTGTCCTGAGTTGTGCCTGGTACAGATCCCAGTTTGCATCCCCATTCCTCAGCTCCCAAGCTTGAAGTTCACTAAATATTACAAGCAGAAATTTTATTTATGTACAAATGAGTGTGTATACACTCCAGTAGAGTCTCTTCAGGCTGGGCTGGGCTCCAGGGGCAGACAGGGCTGTGGCTGCAGCAGCTGCGCAGGGGGAGAGGCAGAAAAGCACTGGCCGTGCCCCAGTCTGGGAAGAGGGAGCTCCAGGAGGGATGTGGGTGGGCAGCCCTGCTCCTCCTTCAGGTTTCTAACGCTCAGGACTGCAGAAAATTTGGGACTGTGGCCCCAAAGAGCTGTGCTGCGTGGTGGCACCCTGGAGGGTGCTGGGCAGGGCAGGAGCACCCCAGGCATGGCTGGCAGGATCCCCTTGGCTGAGGGACCTTCACTGGCATCTCCAAACACTAACTCTGCAGGAAAGGTTAAAACACAACCAAACACTCAGCAAACAACAAAACATGCAGTCAAAATGTTGGGCAAACCGAGGCACTTGGAGCTGTTTGCTGAATCCCTCCTGCTCCCTTCACAGATGGCTTTATTTAGCTCCCTGAATTAGTGCAAAGTGATAAGAGAAACACTTGCTGGATAAATCAGCACCAGAACTGGGACTGTGTGAACTCTCCAATTAAACTTGACAACTCCTTAAAAACTCGAGTCCCACAGATGCAACATGACAATTCCCAAAGTGCCACATGAACGTGGAGTGTCACATTCAGCTGTTTTGCCATCGGAGTGCTGAGCTGGCATTGTGCTTGAGCAGGAGAGGGTGGAGACAACTCAGGGAATATGTTGACACCATATGTGAAAGCCTGGTTGTGTCACTGGGGTGCAAACTTCAGTAGTTTGGGACTTGCCTGTGTACCAGTGGGTTTTATTCTCCTTTCCTGTTCCTCCTCAGTCAGGGCACAGCAGCAGAGCTCGAGCCTTACAGGGGCTGACAGACTTCCCTTATCAGAAACTGTAAAGAAAAACAAAGGAAAAGCCAGGAGATGAGTTGTTGCCTCTCACTGGACAACTGCCACTGGTTTTTTCAAGTGCTCCTTAGTTTATCTCAAGTGTTTAAATTAGACTTGGCTGCAGTGGTGGGTTTGCCTCTCCCCGGGAGCTGGGGCTGCTCAGCTCTGTGATTAATTGGGCAGGTGTCCCTGCCTGGCTCTGGAGCCACTTGAGGGGGAGAAATGAGCTGTGCCAGAAGGCTTTGGTCTATTTTTATTGATGGATCATGACAACAACCTTCTGATTCGTAGGAGTCCCCCTGTAGCTCATCAGAGGCTGTGCCTGCTGAACAGCCCCCCAGGCAGAGCCCCAGGGCTGCCCCAGCTGAGCTGGGCACGGGAGAGGGGCTGGTTCCAGTTCAGCTCTACACAGTCTGGGGAAAAACCAAGAAAAGGAGCAAAACACCTCTGTGATTACAACACTTGTGTGATAAAAGCACTTCTGTGCTTGTCAGTGGTTTTGGTACAGTTTCTATGGGAGAACTTTTCACTCTGCTCAGAACTTGAACATGTGTAGGGGAACTTTGCTGCTCTTGCCTCCTCCTCTATCCTGTGTCTGAATGTTTTGCTCACTGGAGGGGAGATGAAACAAAGTGTTCAAAAAAAAAAAAAAACTGGGGAGAGGGGAAATAGTTTCCTGTTATCCAAACATCATTGATGGGAAGGAGTTTGCCTCCTTCAGTAGAGCTTTTCCAGGTGTCTGAGAGAGGCCACATGTGAAGGACTCAACATGTATTTCTGAGCTGAAAAGTGATGACAAAGGGTGGGGGAAAGAGCCATAGCTCAGGTTTTACTTGGATTTATTTCTCAATGGTCAAGTGACTTCATCTGAAATTTGAGTATGACAATAAACCACCCCCAAAATCATCATTTAATAGGCAAACCCCTCATTTTTCTTGTTACATCTTCTCTTCTACACTCATGCACCAACTTTGACTCAAATCCAACTCTTTTCCAGCTGTGGGGAGAATGGTGTGAGCTCTGTTAAAAGCAGGGAGGAGCACAACATCAGCTCAAATCTGTGGTCAGGTTAACATTCAATTTACAGGTAGAAGTGGTGTGAAATACCTGCAGTGCCACGTTTCTCTCTTTATGTGTTTATTTTAAATCTCATTTTTGTTAAATAAAGCTCCTGGAGGTCAAGCTGAGCAGCTGTGTGACAAAATGAGACCTAAAATAATCAAGTTTTCTCCAGTGCTGCAAACTCCAAAATGCTGCTAAATGCATCTCACAAAGTGTCCCTCTGCTTTTGGGAGCAGCTCTGGAAGGCAAATCTGGGACTTGAGGAGTATTGGCTTGTTCATCCATCTCTTTGCTGCATCAATTAAATCACAACAATGTTTTACCCATCTTAGATTTAATGACTTAGTGGCAATCAGGATAATTTGCATATTTAGCATAGAGAAATGAAACTGGAGAACTACTTTTTCAAATCCAGGATGTATTATAGGTTGTGTACTTGAGGAGTTTGTGGGCCCCTTTCTGCTGGAAGCAGAGCTTGGCTCTGGCCCTCCAGCTGCAGGTTGGGTTGGGATCTGAAGGGGCCAGACCCTGCCTGCATTGGGCAGGGTCACACTTATCATGGGATAGAGTCCTGGCATGGTTTGGGTTGGGATCTGAAGGGGCCAGACCCTGCCTGCATTGGGCAAGGTCACACTTATCATGGGATAGAGTCCTGGTATGGTTTGGGTTGGGATCTGAAGGGGCCAGACCCTGCCTGCATTGGGCAGGGACACACCCACCAGTGGGATGGAATCCTGGCATGGTTTGGGCTGGAAGGGATTCTAAACTCGTGCCAGAGCAGACCTGTAATTTGGGATAGTTTCAGGATGGGATATTTATCCTCTGGCAAGATAAAATGTTTGTTGTAACCAACACTGTGTCTTAAAACGGGGCCATGAAGCAATAAATTGCATTAATGTGAAGTTGTTATGACACTTGAAAATGCCCTGCAATTACTCATGCTTGTTAATGAACTGCAAGGAGTGTAGTTTTGCAATTAGTTATCAGCATTGCCAACCCTTTCCAACAGCACCCAGGGAGCTGTTTCCATTGGACATGGCACTGGCACAGGTGCCAAGGCCCCCACCCACCCAGAGGGATGCAGAGGGTGCCCCCAGTGCTGGCAGGAGCTGGTGGTGTTTTGGGGGTGACTTTATGTGCATCCAAGAGCAGTGTGGGGTGGGAACGAGCTCAGGAACTGTGCCCAGAGTGGGGTCACTCCTTGGTACCCACCTGAGTACCTGGAGGGTGTTTGCAGGGGCTGCTGCCTTTGCTCCTCCCTGATGGCAAAAGGGGAGGTGGTTACCAAAAACAAACCTGTTCTGCAGGTCAGAATGTACCATCAGTTGGAAACCATAGTGGAAAAGAGGGAAAACCAGGGGATGATAAAAATGGAGATTTCGCAGGACCTTCTCTCTGGACTCAGAGTGGTCCAGTTCCTTATGTAACTCTGCTTTCATAAAATCCCTGAAAGGTTTGGGTGGGAAGGGACCTCAGAGCTCATCTCATCCCACCCTCTGTCAGGCACTGGGACACCTTCCACTAGCCCTGCCCAGCCTGGCCTTGTGCACCTTCCCTGGGAGCCCATTGCTGTGGGTTTGGGTGTGCAAAGGGCTGCACCTGAACAGAGGAGGGGGACAGGGCTTTGGGGGGGTGTGAGTGGTGATGGATGATCCAAAAAGTGGGAATAAAAAATGGAGAGGACCAGAGATGCCAGGTGGGTGTTAGACCTCGTTGGGGAAACTCCTGAGAAGCTGCTCAAGGAATTGGTTTCTCAAACACTTGCTGGAAGGCTGTGAGGTCTGGGTGGGGGATTGTCTGTGGGAACATGGTGGGACAGTTGTGGTGCCTGGCAGGTTTGAGTTTGGCCCCGACTGTGGCAGGTTCTCCTCACTGGTGTTTGTGTCTCCTGCTCCTCAAGGGTGGCCCTTGGCCCTTACATGGAATGAGCTGCAGCATTCCCAGGGTTTAAACGTGGCCATGAGGCCCCACAGTGACCTTGCTCTGAGCTGTCCCCACATGAGGGTTGTGCTGACACCCTCTGTGTCACCGGGACACTTTCATGTCTGCACTTGGTGATTAATTGCTGTAACCTCCCCTTTCAAAATGCAAAGGCAATTAAATAGATCTTTTTATGTTTGTTCCCTTTCATATGAACCAATAGCTGTGCCTCTAAAGCCCAATTTATCTTGCATTAAATCAGCTGTAATTGTAGAAATATTCCAGAGCATCTGTGATGCAAACACTGTTGCCAGTTTGATCTTTTTGGTTGCTGTTGGGGTGCAAAGGTCTGTCAGGCACAGCTCTCATTTTCTGAATCTTTGTGGCTGTGTTGGCTGTGGACACAAACATTAGAGAAAGGGGGGAATGGACGAGAAGAAAGCCTGAAATGTGCTTTCCATGTTGCATTTATAAGACCTCGTGAAATGAAATGAACAATACAGACAAATTTAAGATTTCAACCTTGTTTCCAGGTTCTTCTGTTTTTATTACCCACCTACCCTGAGTAATGACAGATGTAAGAGACTGCAATAGAATCCCTGAACCTTTAAGGCTGGAAAACCCCTCCAGAACCATGGAGAGCAGCTGCTTCCCCAGCACTGCCAAGGTCACCACTAACCTGTGTCCCAGGTGTCCTTTCCATCTCTGTCCAGGAGATTCTGAGCCCTCCCAGAGATGGTGGTTCCCCCATGGCTGGTCAGGGCTCCTTAAAGCACTTGTGTGCAGGAGATACAGGTTTCTCTTCTTTGGAAAAATATCTTAATGCCAAGTAAAAGCTCCATTTCAATGAGTTTACTCTGCCCCAGCATGGCAACCCTTGGGGAAATGGACCCAGGGGAGGGCTTGGCCTGCTTCCAGCTCCCCAGGCCCCCATTTCCCCGGTGCTCTCTGAGCTGCTTCCAGCTCCCCTTTCTCCACCCCTCAGTCGCAGATATTTTTGGGTTTCAGTCCTTTGTGCCCCTCCTTGTCCTCTGCAGTTGTTTGTCTGCTTTGTAACTCCCTTGGAGTAGAAGTCCTCAGATTCTAAAGGATGCTCAATGTGTTCCAAACTGTTTCCCAGGTCTGGGCTGGGGCTCTGCAGGGAAATGATTTGGGTTGTGTGCCTGGTCATGCTCCACAATTCTGTCATTGAGGAGTTATGTTAAAAAAGTGCAGGTTACTTTAACCCTCTCTGGGCCATGTCCAGGCAAGGTGGGACCCACATTTTGCTTCATCTCTCTATTCTAAAGTGTTCACAGTTTTGAAAAAAGTGGGTTGAGGCACCAGGAGCAAACCAGGCTCAGTTCCCTGGAGCTCAGTAGGATGGAATGTGCTCCCTTTGCAGGCTCAGGGCTGGTGCTGCTTGTGCACCCTCCTGTGTAAAGAGGCACCAAACAGCACTAACATGTTATTTTAGGGGGTGAAATAGTCTGGGGTAGAAAATAGACACCACTATTGAAGTCTTGGCAATGACTGACTTCCTCATGTGACACCTGCAAATTGGAGCATTGAAGATTTTATGAAGATGAGACACAAATAAGGGCTTTGAGGAGAAAAGTGATGGATTCTTTTGTAGAAGGCTTTCACACTGAGATTTGTTCACATTTACCTGCTCCCAGGGAGCATTTTGAGGCAGGAGGTTTGGGCTTCTGCTGAGCCCCAGAGCAGAGGCTGCTGGTTAGAAGCAGATAGGCCTGTTTTAATATACAGAGTCAATAACCACAAATGTTGTAGGAATGATGTTCTGCTCTTACATCTCTCCCCATGATGTTCTCCCAATCAAGGCTTATGAATGAATTACACAGAACCCTCTAGAATTTGTGTGGGCTGACTCACCCAATGCTTCACATCTTTACTAGCAAAACCACTCGGTGTTTTCATGAAGAACCCCCACCCAGCTCAGCCAGGAGGTCCAAGTGGCTTTGTATTAAGCAATTATGGAGTAAGTATTTAGTCGTTAATGATTTACTCAATTCCAGATGAATAAATGATAGTAGTGGAACTTAAACACCCCTTTGAAATGCTGAAAGTTACTCAAACCCTTCCTGCAAGTGACTGCACATCTGACAGGTGAGCAGTTGGTCTGTTATGGGGAAATATTGGGTGTTGTTTTCCTCTTAACTCAAAGAGAACTATCTGGAAAAAAGAGTCAAGATGGGGAAAATCCTGTGAGCAGGACTTGTCTGCTGCCTCCTCCTCTTCTGGGAGAGAACCCTCACGTGATGGGCCAAAGCCACTTGGGGAAATCAGTGTGAACTGTCCTGGGAACTGTCCTGGAAGCTGCTGCGGAGCTGCCTGAGCTTTCCTGCAGCTGCTACACAGAAACCTGCCTGGGTCACCCTGCTCTGAGAGGGCCCTCCAGGAGAGGTGACTGTTCTCAGAGTGCTTTCAAAGAGCTCTTCCATTTGTTGTGATGTTGCTTTGAGAAATGATTTTTTTTTTTATCAAACCGTGTAATGACTCTATTTCTGGCCTTTAAATCCTGCCAGAGTGGGCTGTGAATTCCAAAGCTTTTTGGGAATGGGATTGGCAAACAAGACCCAAAGGAGTGCCACAGTCTGAGTGCATTTGCTCCATGATGAGATGCTGTTTTACAGTTTTAGGAGTGATGTTGGAGCAAGAGGAGTGGCCTGAGCCATTTTCCCATGTCACATTTGATGGAAGTGTGACCATATTATTGGGATGTCAGTTTTTAACAGTTTCTGGAATTTAAGTCCTGAATTCAGTGAGAACCCCAGAAAGGGCTGATTTCTTTGAAGCCCCCTGAGAGCTTGAACTGTTCTTTGCATTCTCACCTGCAATTGTGTGTTTGAGGCAGCTCAGTCTGTGCTCCCAATTCACAGCAAAAATCCTTCAAGTCTGAAATGGGAACTGACATATATCAATGACTTAAAGAAGCTCCTTCTGTCTCTCTTCCCTGTCCTGGCTCACAGGAGGTTTGGGGCAGCAGAGGGTGCAGGGAATCCCCTCCCTCTGGGTGTCCCCTCTCTGTCCTGGCTCACAGGAGGTTTGGGCAGCAGAGAGTGCAGGGAATCCCCTCCCTCTGGCTCTCCCCTCTCCTGTGAGCCCACCTGGCCTGGGCAGTTCCCCTCTGCATTTCCCTCATTCCTCAGGGATTCTGGAAAGCCCTGCTGGGCTCCAGCCCTGGCCTCCTGTCCCACATGGAGACACTGCTCTGCATCCTGTGCTCCCTGAGGTGCTGGCTCTGCCTGCTGTGTGGGGAAGGATTTGTATCAGTGACCCTCAGTTCATCCTCCCAGCTGATAAAACTCCAGCTGGTTTTCCAGTGGACTCAGAAATACCTGTGCTAATCATATGCTTCACATGGTAAAATTGAAAGCCTCACTTTAAGGAAAAACAGAAGTAGTGGAGACAGTTGCAACTTTCCCCAAATTTCTTCTTTAATCTGCAGCTTCTTCTCTGCATCAAGGGCCACGTTACCTCACCCTTTTCTAACAATTTATGGAAATGTGCCAAGATTCAAATTGTTGCCTTACAGTGGCAGGATAATTTTACTGTATTTCCCTGATTGCATGTTATTCTGTATCTCCTGGAGTATCTTTATTTGATCTCTTGAATGATAATTGCTATCAGTTCCTCATGTGTTCATCATTCATGTGTTTCTTCCTCAAATCTGTTTCAAGCTGCTGAAGGAAAAGAGTCTTTTTCCCTCCAAAACTGATGTGAACTAAAAGCCTAATTTAGCTGTCTGAGGCTAAATTGCATTCAGTGAACCAGTTAAAATCTTTTTTCTCTTTAAACCAATTTTGAGAAATAAATAATACTTATCTATTGCTAGGTGTTTATTTTTTATGTAAACTTGCCAGTTTGCTGCTTTTAGATGTGCTTTCCTGAGAATTCTGGAGGATGCTCAGGTGACTCTGCTGCTGTTCAACACTCCTGGTAAAAGCTGCCTTGGTGCTACAGAACTCAGGCTCACAAACAGGGGAATGGCAAAGGAGTTCTCACATTTTATTGAAATTATGAGCTAGTCCCCCAAATAGGAGAAGGAATAACTGCCTGTGTTGGAAGGATTGGCTCTTCTCAGCTGCTTTGGTTCCAAGCTGAAGGTTAAACTTGAGGAGGACTTGGGGTATCCCTCCAGCCCTGCCCTGGGTGCTGTCCCTGCCCTGGCACAGCTCCAGCCATGCCCTGGGTGCTGTCCCTGCCCTGGCACAGCCCCAGCCATGCCCTGGGGGCTGTCCCTGGTCCCCCAGGGCAGAGCTCAGTGCCTGTACCTGCACTGAGGTCTCCCCTCAGTCTCCTCCTCTCCAGCTGAACAGGTCAGGGTCTGTCTGAGGTGGAGCATCATCTGCCTCCTGCTCTCTGCTTGTGCCTTTCTGTAGGTCCTGTCCAGAAATGCCCCTGAGGGTGTTTCCCAGCCCTGCTGTGGGGGAGTCCTTGGCACAGGGAACCACAGAGGGAGTGTGGGATTCCTGTTAAAGATCTGTATGTGGCATTGAGCAAACCTGTGTAGGATCAGGAGAAACAAAAGCAGGTTTGTACCTGCCCAGATAAATGTAGGTCATCACAAACGTGTTGCTCTTCATCCACTTGAGGAAAAATAAGACAAGACAACAGGAGTTCAGAGCAATGAACTGGGGAGCAAATAATTAATTTATTCCTCTTAAAATAGCTTTTATTAAAACTGGCTTTTAATCTTGCTTTTGATAAGAAAAAATAGTGGTAGCAGTGTATGATGTCTGCTGCTCAAAATCCAGACTTGGGGGACACAGAGAGGGGAAAACCATTTGTAGGCTTTTATTTTGTCCAACATTTCCCTTTCTGCTGTTAACAATCACACCAAATTACAGCCTCCACCAGCAGAAAGAATACTCCAAGGAATGCAAGTTTCTCTGCTCCCTGTCATCTATTGGGTTTATTTTAAATGCTGAGAGCACCCCTGTGAAAAGCTCACCCCATTTTCTCCTGCGAGTCATTATGAGTCATTCCTGGCCTCCTTTTGCTGAAGGTTTTGTATAAAATCACATCTATCTATTTTAACCTCTCCCTCAGATTTTGGATGGCAGCATTTAAACCTCAAATGTGAATGGGTGAGTGATGTGAATTAGAGAGCACAGTTGGAGTCAGGCACTGAAGGCAGGCAGACCATTCTTAGCTGAAAATACTGTTCAAACTCTCATATCTTTAAATTATTTTATTCATCTGGTATGTTGTCTTTGGCCAGAGTAAATTATGTTATTGTGGATCTTTGCTTGGGCCATTCCTTGGGGTTTTTTGGCCAGAAACTGCTCTGGGTCTGTCAGTCCTGCCCTGTTTGGAGGGTTTTACACACACTGGGGGAGCAGCTTGTCCTGTCTGTGCCAGAGTTCTCAGCAGCCTTTGGGATTCTTTGTTAGGAAGTTTTAAACAGTAAGATAAGATTTCCATGGAGCCACCCCAAGGCTCCCAGAGAGGCAGAACTGCTGCAGCAACCTCCGAGAGCCCGAAGAGCTGAGCTCAGCAGCAGCTCTGCAGGTGCTTCAGGCACCAGAAAGGGACACAGCAATTGCTTTGCAAAGAGATTTGGGTTCTTTTCCCCATGTAATTAGGGTAATTAAATGGTATTTAATTACAAGACTTCGTCTGAGTCTTTGTTACATCTCATTACCTGATTTATTTGGATTATCACATTTGCTTCCACCTTGTGTAGCTGCTGAATTCTGGTGTGTTGGTGGCAGGTTGTGCCCACCCAGGAGCTGCTGAGCAGCACCAGCAGCTTGGCAGGAAATTCCAGTGGAGGGGCTGTTTCCAGTGCTCAGTCAATAACCTGCCCAGGTGTGGCCCCCACGTGTTTCTTACCTTCCCTACTTGTGTCTGAGCTGTATTCAAAAACTTCTGGTGTCTGTAGGTAGAAATGTCCCTGTGCTTTACATTCAGGGGTGATTTTCAGCACACAGGTGTCCTTAGCTCAGGGACTGTGCCCATTTCCCCTCCTTAGAGGTTGCTCTCCAGGTGCTTACAAGTTGTCATACTACTCCAAATGTTCCTTTTGTAGAAAATGGAGCCCCTGCCACTGTCTCAGTCTGAGGTTCACAGGTAAAGGGCAGGTTTGGGTTGGGTATTAGGCAAAGGTTTTTGCTGGCAGGGGTGCTCAGAGCTGGCACAGCTGCCCAGGGCAGAGGTGGAGCCCCTGCCCCTGGAAGTGTTCAAAAATGGACGTGGGACTTCCTGGGGACCATGTTGTGCTGGATTAGTGGCTGGACAGGATGATCTTACAGGGCTTTTCCAACCTTAAGGACTGTGTGATTCTGAATTAAGAGCAGGTCAACCCAGAAGTCTCTGAAGTGCTCGTTTTTCCAAGGCTGGACTGTTTTTTAGGAGCTTCCTTCACCCCCTCAGTGTTTGCCCATCTCCTCTGAGCCTCCTGTCCCCTCCCAGCCCCTGTGCTGAGAGCCAGCTCAGCCTTTGGGATGTGCCACCCTCTCCCTGGGGGTGGGAATCGGGGACAAAGGGGAAAGGACCATGTACACAAATGCAGGCACAGGCTCTTTGCCTCCTGTTTTGAAGGTGCAGGGATTCTTCAGGACTCCCACCATGTTTTGAGATGAGGCTGCAGAGGCTGCTGAAGGCTCAGAAGGAACTGGGGACTCACAGCAAACCTGCCAGGATTCAAGAGTAGCTTAAATGATGAAATCAGGGTTAGAGATGGAACAGATTTTCCATGTGGTCTGTCCAAGTTCTTTGCAGGAAGCTTGAAAATAGACAGGTTTTAGGTTTTCACCTCCCTGGTTGATTGGCTGATCCTCTTGAAAATATTCTGGCCCTGAGTTCCTGAGGCCTGTTTGCTCCCCAGGACCAGGAGGCTCAGGTTTTTGGATGGGTATTTCACATATATCCTGCAGCTCTGCTTGCTGCAGCTTTCTGTTGGTCTTTGAGCACCTCTTTGTCCAAGATGAATTTAAAGGATTATTGGTGGAGCTCTGATGACCTTTGCTGGTGTTTGGTTGAGAAATTGAGTCAGTATTTGATTCCCCCACTTCTTCCATGATGAATCACAGAATGATGGAGCAGTTTGGGTTGGAAGGGACCTCAACGCTCAACCCATTCTTGCCCAGCCCTGGCCAGGGACACCTTCCACTGCCCCAGGTTGTTCCAAGCCCTGTCCAACCTGGCCTTGGGCACTGCCAGGGCTGGGGCAGCCACAGCTGCTCTGGGTGACTTACACATGGAAATAGGTCAATAATCTGCATCAGTTGTTTAAGTCTTAGGTAAAGAGTGAAGGTTGTCTGCAAAGGGACACCTGGTCTGGTAAGTCTCGTTCTGACCAGAGCTCTCTCAGAGAGGAGGAGCTGAGAGATCAGTGGCACAGGAGAAATGAATGACACTCAGGGCCTTACATGATCAAAGGCTCCCTTGTAAAGCCCATTGTCAACTCTTGATGTCACATCTCTTTGTGTCAGTACTGAAGGAAAAACAAAATAGAGATGATTTTTGGAGATCTGAGCAGAAGCCTCCAAATGTATAAGATATAAACAGAGCTGCTTGTGAGGAGGGTTTTTCCCCTCAATGATGTCTCTCAGCCCTGTTGCTGTGGCTGCAGGGAAGGTAGAGCCTGCCCACACTGCCTTGCCCCTGGCAGGCAAATGTTCCTGGGGTGCCCAACGTTTCAGGCAGGTGGCACAGCCTGAGCCTGCAAGTCAACCTGCCTATAACTGATCAATTATTCACAGCACACTTGTGGCAAAATAATTTTATGGAACGGTCACCTGCCAGTCACTAACAGGCATGCAGGCAAATTAAAGAAGTGATGTCTATAGCAAAAATAAGAGGCTTACAGGGTGATTTCTAATAAGAAAATCAAACCTTGCTTGCTAAATAGAACTCCAGTCCATGCACCTGCTTGCTAAAAAAGCTCCTCCAATTGAGTGTTTTTAATAAGGTGACAGATTTGATGACTCAGAGCTCTGGTTTGTGAAGAGTTTTAGTTTCAGCTGACCCAGACTGGGAATTTGGTCCCAGTAAGCAGTTTGCTGCATTTTGCCTCGTTTTGCCATTCCCAGAGTGGGTTTTGGGAAGATGCTTCTCCTGGTGAAGGCTGGAAGGTTTTCATAGGAATATCTTCAACAAATCCACCTGTGCCAGAGAACTGAGCCCTTCTCAGGCTCAGACTGTTTGGAAGGGACCTTGAAGCTCATCTGGTTCTGTCCCCTGCCATGGGTAGGTCCTTCCAGCCCAAATTGTTCTGGGATTCTCTGATGAGGGTGTTGAAATACTGGCACGATGTATCCTCACCAAGTGTGGTTCTGTCAGCCTTCAATAATGGCCCTTCTTTCCCCAAGAAACTAAACTGGTAAACCATCATTAATTCCAGGTTAGAGACATTATTGCCAGTGCAGATCTGGCTGTTATGGGTCAGTACCTTGCCAAGAGATCAGCTCTTCCCCCAGTGTCTCTGGGTGGGTGGATCAGGAGGTGTTTGCTGCCCTGTGCTCTCCTGTGAGATGGTTCTGCTGACCAGAAGTGGGTTGGAAATGCTCCTCCTCCTGACACAGACTTGTTGAGCAGTGAAAGACAACAATCCA
This sequence comes from Hafferia zeledoni, assembly GCA_035583235.1. NCBI lineage: Eukaryota > Metazoa > Chordata > Aves > Passeriformes > Thamnophilidae > Hafferia > Hafferia zeledoni. The sequence goes on from JAWWEV010000004.1 coordinate 496,079, forward strand.
GATGTGAATTTTGGGGAATTCTTTTCCAGCAGCTGTTGTTAACTGTGCCACCAGCTCAGTCCCAGCCTGGCTGTTCTGGCTCCATCCAAGCTGCTTTTGTGCAAACCAGTCTGTTCCACTCTTGGGATCCCATTTTATTTATCTATATGTTACTAATGGCTCTTTTTACTCTCCTTCCTACCTTGTTTTCCCTGGTGCAGCTGCAGAATTCCTCTCTTTGCAAAGATTCTTTCTGTATTCCACAGACAGAGGTGGTCACTGCAGAGTTTCTGTTGGAGCTGAAAATACTGAACTACAGTGAGGAGGTTTGGCCCAAACAGCCGAGATCAGTGTTGGAGTGGAACCAGTGAGGGAGCCTGGACCAGTCTTGTGCATTTCTGGAGTCAGAAATGCAGCCCTGGGAATCCAGGGGGTTCCCTTTCCCTGCTGGGGCTGTCCCAGGGCTCCCTGGTGGGACTGTCTGCTGCCCACCCTGTGCCCCAGGAGTGCTGCTGCCCACCCTGTGCCCCAGGAGTGCTGCTGCCCACCCTGTGCCCCAGGAGTGCTGCTGCCCACCCGGCACACCATTCTGGGCTGCCCTGCAGAGGGCACAGCAAGGAGGAGCAGCAGGACCAAATCCATCCCTATTACAGGCTCTTGGTCATGGCTGTGCTCAGGAACTTCAGTCTGAGTCCCACCTGTCCCAGAGAGAAGTGCCACAGTCCTGGTGCCAGGCAGAGGGTGTGCCCACCCACAGGGGGACACTCATCTTAGGAAGCAGTTCTTTCAAAACAGAAATTAAATTTAAAAATATAATTACCATTCCATAATTCAACTATAATGCCATAGAAGTGATAGAATTTTTCACTTTGTTTATTGGATGTCCTGCAATGCAAATCCTCAAAGTGCTGAACTGAACAAAGTATTTGGATAACTCCTGGTTTCAGGTTTCCCTGAGTGAGGCAGCCATTGCTTTACTGAAAGGTCTCTCTGGTTCTTTCCTGGCTTTTCTAGAAGTAACAAAAACCACAGGCTCTGGTTCTTCATGACATCTTTATGCAGAACACTTTTCCTGTGTAAGTTCTCCACCAAGAGAAGGGAAATAACTTGTCAGCTTAATAAATGATGGATTTTGAGAACAGGTTTTGACACTTAGTTGTGTTTAAATACATATTGATGCCAAAGATCAAAATCTTTCTGGAATTCGAGGAGGGGGAAAATCCATTTTGAGCTTCACCTGTCAAAGATCTCAGAATTAGGAATTTTAATTTGGCATTAACCTGAATGGCACCTGAGAGAGACAGAACCAGCCTCTGGTGACTCCCTGAGGTTCTGGGCATGGACCCTTCTGGATTTTAAGCTGTGGGACTTTTCCCAGGTAATTCGTGTCACAATCTTGATGCCCAAAGGGAAATTCCAGAGGAGGGTTGTTGTGTCTCAGACAGGCAATGCATTTAACTTGTTCTGGAACAGGGAAACAGTTTCTTGATGTCAATCCCAAACTAATCAAAGTCAAAAGACAATTTGAGCAACATTTTCAAAAAAAATAGGTGTGTTGTTTTTTTCTGTTTGGACACCTCCTGCAGAAGAGGAATGTGACAAATGGAGTGTAAAGCCAAGAAAATGATAATGTTGGCTGAGTGGAAGCAAAGCCCATTCACAGGTTCATAATACAACGTGTAAATGAGATTGCAGCCAAAGGAGGATCATTCAGGACCTGAATAAAGCTAAAGAAATAAAGCAGCCTTTGTGCTGGAAGCTGATAACCCACAGCAAACTGAGTTAGTCAGAGAAATGGTGCTGGTGGAGTTGCACCCACAGTCAGGGAGATGCCCCTCGATGTTTGGTGCCCACACTGGGGAGGAACGAGGTGGTGCCACCCACTCAGGGCAAGATCAGCCTTTACAGCAACAGCTCCAGACAGTGTTTTACTCAGAATTATTACAGCTTTTCTATATTTGCCACTAAAACTTGGAACAATCTTCATCAAAAGCTCAATTTTGGTAGAAATATTTTTCTCTAAAAGGGTAAGGCACCTCTGTTTTATGTTGGAGCTGCATTTTGCTCATGTAAATCATTGCTATTGATTTACCTTTGCACTCTTTGGAAAAAAATTTTTATTTCATGAGTGGCTGTGGCTGCTGCTCATTGTGGTTGGTTTGTATTTCATAAATATATTGCAGGGATTATCCTGTGCTAAGGGTCACCTACATAGCCACAAATGGCAGATTTAAATCTCAGCCATACTGGAGACATTTATCCAGCTAAATATTAAACAGCCAAATTCCAGCTTTAACCAGAATAATGGGGAAAATCAGAGGCCTTGGGTATTGGCTGGCCATGAAAAGCAGTTCAACCTCCTTTCTTGTTTCCTGGTGCTTTGCTTTGGTATTTATATTTGCTTTTTTAAAAGTAGTTCAGCACCCTATATTAAGGGTTGACAACTTAATTATATGTGATTGATCTGCTTATTTTGAGTGAGTTGTTACCAGAATGTAAAAGGCAAATGTTATTTTTTTTTTGAGTTTGTGAGCGGAGGCAGAGAAGGGACGTGCTCTGGGTCTGGAGCATCTCTTGGGTTCCTGCAGGAGAAACCAGGAGAGGAGGTTCAGCAGCAGCACCAAAACTGCCCCTGGCAACAATCAGAGAACCACGGAGTGGGAAAAGCCCTGCCAGCCCCTGGAGCCCGCCCTGGGCCCGATGCCCACCTTGGCAAAGCCCTCCCAGCCCCTGGAGCCCACCCTGTGCCCGATGCCCACCTTGTCCCCCAGC
>JAWWEV010000004.1:688469-708130 GCA_035583235.1 Hafferia zeledoni
GCCTTGGACACTCCCAGGGATGGGGCAGCCACAGCTTCTCTGCCCAACCTGTGCCAGGGCCTGCCCACCCTCACAGCAAACAATTCCTTCCCAGTATCCCACCTAACCCTGCCCTCTGGCAGTGGAATCCATTCCCCCTTGGCCTGTCCCTGCCTGCCCATGTACAAAGTCACTCTGCCCAATTTTTACAAGCCCCTCCAAAACCAATGAGTGTAATTGCTGCCCCCAGCCCCACCTTGGCTGTTTCCCCCCATGTCAATATTTTTGACCCATGGTTCTCACCAGCCCTTGAGACAACCCACCCTGGGCTGCTGGACCAGCATCCCCCCCACCAGCCCAGCATCTGCAGACTCCCAGGGGTGGGAAGCTGGTCCCCAAATCTCAGAGTGTCACCACTCCACGCAGGAGCCTCAGCCCTCTCCAAACATCCCTTTCCCCTCAGTAAATCCCATTCCACAAACAAGTTGTCATCATTCCCCTTCCAACACCACTCCCTGAAGAACTGAACACCCGGGCAAGAACAGCTCCTCTCCCAGAATTAAATTACAACCTCAGCTTTATCAGCCACAATTTATTTCCACTAAACTTTCAGCTGGCCTCAATTAAATCCTGCCAGCCCGGGGAGGGGGAGAACAAACGGAGGCAAAGGCGGCTGTGGAGCCTTTTAATTACTTTCTAAATATGCTCCCTGCAAAAATGTATTAAAGTGTATCAGGGATTTTGACCTCCTAACATAAATGAGACCTACGTGATTCACGGCTAATTGTGCTCATTAGAGGGAGTGACACACGTAGGATGGTGGTGGTTAACAATAGACCTGCTGTTTGCAGGAGGGAAAACCAGCGAGGCGGGGCAGGGGGGCAGGGGAAGGGACCCCCTGCCGTGAGGAACAACCCCAAGACTTTGGGGAGCCTCGGAGTTAATTGGCAATTCTCTCCCCTTTAACCTGCACAGTGAGATTCGCACCGGGAGGAAAAGCGGGTTCTCCCATGATTAAATCAGGGTGAAGGTGGAGATGCAGCAACATCCCCCGAGGCAGCACAGGGCGAATATTCTCAGTGAAACCCCCCCAAATTGCCACAATTTGAGATAATTGCAAGAAAAAAACCACAAACGTGAGCACGTCTTGCTGCTGCAGGGGGGGCCGGCTCTGTCGTGGGGACCCTGGGATGGAGAAGTGCCAGACCCGAGACAGCGAGCTCAGCTGATCCTCGCAAGCTTCGGAGCGTGACAGCGGCTGCCTCTGTCCCTCTTTGCCTTCCTCCCTCTCTCCCTCCTCCTCCCCGCACCAGCGACCCTGAGCTGCCCCCGACTATTGATGTCTCCCGACCTCCCCCGCCCGCGTGTCAGTCATTACTTAAACCTTCATCACCACCAACCTCCTACACGGCTTGAAAATGCAGCCTCTCCTCGCTCTTCCCTTGGCATAAATTCCCCCCCTCTCCTCCTCCGGGATGACATGAACGGGCACAAGTGGAATTTCCCAGGGAAGGAGCAGCCCAGTGGGGACCCCCCGGCTGAACACCCATCCCTTTCCTGCCTCCTCACCACCCAGAGGGGCTCCCAAAAGCCAAACCCTCCATCCCTTTCCTGCCCCCTCACCACCCAGAGGGGCTCCCAAAAGCCAAACCCTCCATCCCTTTCCTGCCCCCTCACCACCCAGAGGGGCTCCCAAAAGCCAAACGCTGCTCCGCGATGTCGCGGCACTGCCCGACGCCCCCCCAGCAAGTCAGAGCCGCGCAGCCCCCGATGCCAGGGGATGCCACCCTCCACCAACACCCCAACATCTCCGTGGTTCCTTCACCACGCCATCACAGCGGCAAAAAGGTCACGGCTCCTGCTCCTCACAGCACAGCTTATCCTTGAGTCAACAGCCTGTGCTTGATGGGATCAGATGTGCCGGGAGGAGAGCGGGGAAGGGGGAAACCAGCCGGGCAGAGGGTGACAGCCACCTCCGGCGCGGCTCTGACAGCGACACGGGAGAAGAGCCCTGCCAGCCGCCCCCACCCCAACGGTGACAGGCAGCTGTGACAGCCACCGCCGGGCCCTGAGTGGCACCCGAGCGCCTCGGAGGTGACGGGGACGGCGCTGCTGCCGCGGCCGTGACGCCCTCCTGGCCCCGCTGCCATCCCGACAGCTGCCAGGGGGGATGTTTCCCTTCACTCCCCAGCTGCGAGCTGGGATGTCTGGGCATCTCCTGCATGGAGAGGAGCAGCCGGAGCTTCCCTGGCTCATTATTTTGGGTTTCCACCCTCGCTGGGGGCAGAGCAGGAGGGCAGTGATGCCCTCAGTGAGCAAACACCCTCACCAAGGTCACCAGGAGCATCATCTGGGCTTGGCAGCGGTGCCGAACCTCGGTGGTGGGGACCGTGTTTTGTCCCAGTTCCCCCTTCTTCATCTCCTGGCACCTCTCTGGATGGCCAGGGAATGGTGTGAACAGGTTATCCATCACAGTGACAGCCTGATAAACATACCCTCGTCCTCCTACTACAGCAAACAGCATCAGGAGATGTTCACATTACGAATGGGATGGATAAAATCGATGGAAGTGAACTTGGAAAGCGTCCCAGGATGAATCACTGCAAAGCCAAGGAATGGCCAGGAGACTTTGCACTGTAGATGTCCTACAGACCTGCGTCTACCCCAGGCTGCCACCAAATGGTCCCAGAACCAGCCCCAGGGTGGTTGAGTCCCACAGAGAGATTAAGGGGGGACAACACGGTACAGCCTCCTCCCAAAAGAGTTCAACAATTGAAGAGATCCAGTGGCAGGATTATCTCCACCACCACAGCCCCAGGCAGAAATCACATGGACTGGGTTGGGTGGGAAAGGAGCTTAAAGATCATCCAGTGCCACCCCCTGCCCATGGGCAGGGACACCTCCCAGTGTCCCAGGTTGCTCCAAGCCCTGTCCAACCTGGCCTTGGACACTCCCAGGGCTGGGGCAGCCACAGCTCCTCTGCCCAACCTGTGCCAGTTCCAGGAACACTGTTCCAGTGTCTCACCCCCATCCTGATGGCACAGGTTACTTTCCACATGGTGCCAGCTGGGGAGCCAAACACACCAGGGAGATGCTCTGCAGCAAAGGGTTCAAAGCCCCTTCAAGAGACACCTCAGTCCTTGCTCATGCTGGTTTTAGGGCCAAAATAGGATGGGTTTGATCCCTGAACAGCTCAGCTGCAGCAACACTCAGAGCAGCAGCTCCAGCACTTTCTCTCTCCAGGACAAGAAATCCATGCAGGATTCAAACCACCCTGTTCCCTCTGTTAGTGCACATGGCAAATACTCTGCACAGGATTTGGTCTAGTGGAAGGTGTCCCTGTCCATGCAGGGGTTGGAATGAGATGGTCTTAAAGGTCCCTTCCAACCCAAACCGTTCTGGGATGCTGTGGGATCACAGCCAGGTCCAGACCACGTGCTGTGGGTGGAAAGATGATGCAGCAGGATGGAACAAAACCTCAGCCATAGCTGAGGGGATTATCCACAGCAGGCAAAGGAGGCAGAGCTGTTCTCAGAGCATCTCTCTAGGAAGAAAACAGAGCTGCTTCCTAATCCCAGCAGCTCCTCTTTGCAGCGTGACAATCCTATTGAAACAGCTGGAATGTCGTGCTCAGCCTGAGAGACTCACACTGGGATTTCTGCCCCCAGTTCTCAGCCTTGCAGGCTCAATTAGGCTTACCCAGACAAAACTGTTTTCTGGGACTCCACACAGCGTTCCTGGGGTAGGGAAACCTCTGGAGCTTCACTGCTGGCTGGAACAACACTGTGCTGAGGCAGCCAGATGTGGGAGCTCCCAGCTGGGCTCTGCCAACACACCCCTGGAGTGCTCACACCATTGGAGTGGCAGCAGGGCAGGGTTGGGGAGGAGAAAACCACCCATGGTCATGAAGAAATTTGGGGAGTGAAGGTGGTTTGAGCCAGGACGGTGTTAAGGAGAAGTCTCTGCCCACAAAACCACCCCCAGCACTGGGGATGGGATGCCCGTGGTGTGAATGGCACTGACTGCTTGCACATGTGCCCCACAGCACCTTCAATGCTCTGCCTGGTCCTTTCCAGCAGAAGGGCTGGATTTAGAGCTCCTGGATTCCCACATGGATCCACTGGATGTTATCCCAAATCCTTCTCCACCAGCCATACCCACCCAAGGTGAGCCCTCCAGGAGCTCTTTCAGAGACAGTCAGGGGCTGAGGGGGCTCAGAGAGCTCTGGTGGCATCTCAGCACTTGCCACTTGCTTGGCCATCCCTGGTTGCCCACCCAAGCCCCAGGTGGGCACAGCCAGGCTGTTTCCTGGGGCAGGAGGTCGGCACCATAACCTGCAAAGTCCTTGGCCACAAAGAGGAAGAGCCAGGACCAGGACTGAGGAGAAGTGACCCACCAGGGACAGCACCAAAGGGATGATGCAATGGAGCTGATGGACAGGACTGGGCTGATGCCCCAAACTGGGAGTTGGACACCACTGGGGACCACATTAAACCATGTGACTGTCTCTCCAGGAGACAGCAAAGGCTTGGAGGGGTCACAGCTCATGACTCCACATATCAGGGTGTGCTCCATGGCTCTTGTCTTTCTCCTGGGACATGGAAGGACCCTCTGTGCTGCAGGAAGGTGTTCAGCAACGTCCCTGCACAGAGAGACTTCACACACATCTCCAGTTCGTGGAGCACTGGGGACAAGGGGCGGGTTGGTCTCTCTTGGTGCACAGCAAGGCTTGAGTGGAGGGAGGGAGGGAGGAAGGAAGGAAAGGAAGGAAGGAAAGGAAGGAAGGAAAGGAAGGAAGGAAGGAAAGGAAGGAAGGAAGGAAGGAAAAGAATTTATCTATCTATCTTTGGGTGTGGATATTGAGTCTGAAAACTTTTCTAGGCACTCATTTATTTGTCATTAACTTCATTAAATAACAAAATGTGAGATTTCATGTGCAGCCTTGGCAGGGGGGTTATTACTTTGAAATACACATTTTCGGTCAGTCCTTAAAATTTTGTGACCTCATTAAATTCAACTTAATTTTCCAAGGTCGGAAAATACAAATAACCCGTAGAATAAGTAAAACCCACTGAGTGAAGACAGATAGCTGAGGTGTTGGGTGTGTGTGCCCTGGCAGGACGAGGACGAGGACGATGCCGACCTGTCCAAGTACAACCTGGATGCCAGCGAGGAGGAGGACGGGGCCAAGCAGCCGAAGCCGCCGCGGCGCAGCCGCTCCAAGTCCCGCTCGTCCCGCTCGCGCTCCTCCTCGCGCTCCTCCTCCCACTCCAGCTCGAGGTCCAGGTCCAGGTAAACGGGTACAGGTCCAGGGGAACGCCAGGCAAAATGTCAGTATCTAACTTCCTTCTTTACTTGTTTTTCTTGATTGCCTTACAGTTAATGATGTGAATAACTGTGTGTTGGGGTTTGCAGAGGGGGCCGATGCCATGCCCTGTCTGCCCCGTGGGTCCTGGTGGGTTAGGGAATTTCAGCTGATGTTTGATGAAATCCTTCAAATCGACTGAAAAATCGAGCTCATTTTCACGTTGTTCAGGGCTGTGGGCTGTGTGTGGTTCGGTGGTTGAACAGAGGGGGGCACTGCTGAGTGGGAGGAGGTGGCAGGAGGGGCAGTGACGGTGCAGCCCAGGCAGATTCAGTGCAAGGACACAATTCCTGGGAATAAAGACAAGAAACTTGAACTTGGATTGAAGGCAAGTGAGAAAGGCTTAAGTACAGTGGCAGTGTTGTCAGAGCCTCCCCATGCTGGGAGTGGCCAAGGCCAGGCTGGACAGGCCTCAGAGCAAACTGGGCTGGTGGGAGGTGTCCCTGCCCATGGCACGGGGTGGGATGAGCTTTAAGATCCCTCCCAACCCAAACCAGTCTGGAATTCTCTAATAACACTGAAGGTTTATGTGGGAGCACACAAAGGTCTTCTGGACAGACTTAAATTCTCTCTTTAAATTAATAAATGAGCAATCAGGGCTCTGTAAACATATGATGGAAATTATGCTGTAGCTTTTGAGCTGCCTTAAAACTGACACAAGGAGGATGGTGATGGGTTTGAGGCCTGAAATCTGTACTAGCTCACAGGGTTACACATAAAATTCATAAATATATCTATAAAGTTCAAGTTTCTTCTCATCTTCCCAGCTCCGTAACTGCCTCTCTCTGCTCTCACCACAAATGTCAAGTAAAAAGTAGCTTATCCTACGATTCCAGCTTCCTGTTGAGCATTTTGCTTCTGGCTGCAGATAATTGGAAGTATCAGTGGCCATTTGTGGATGCTTCTTTGTGGTTTTTAAAAGGGTTTTAATGTATTTTCTAGTTAGTATCTGTTCACCCTGCTGGTGTCCTGCCCAGCAGAGTGAGAAGGTGGTGGTATGGTATGAGAGCAAGTAGAATATGTTTTTCCTGAAAATATTATTAGAATTTGATTGCAGAGCCTCCTTTAATTTAACAGTGATTGCTGCAAGTCCTCTGCCATTGTTACATATCTCTTGTGGTTTGTGCTTTAATAAAAAACTATCAGTGAAAAACTGGAAAATAATTTTGGCTGGTTACAAGTCTTGTTAGATATGGCTGTGGTTTAGCCCCAGAATTACTACTTAATGTTTAGTTCAGGGGAAAATCTTTCTGTAAAACAGAAGCTGATTACAAAATGCTTGTGAAAGCTGACTGGGGGAACAATAGAGCTGGCCAGTCCCAGTGCTCTTTATGTGCTTTGCTTTTCAAAGAACCTGATGGTTTTCCAATTAAGGCACAAATTAAGGCATTGATTTCATGAAATAATGAGTAGATAAATAATGAATAGATAAGCAGTTGCTTCTTTTTGCCAAGTAACTGCTATCCTGTTTAATTGCTGTGCTTTGTTCTAGGAAACACAACCTAAAGCTGACTTGATAAATATTTCATGTGCCATCTTACTCTGTAAAGTGTCTGGTTTAGAATGTGCTGTGGTGATGCTGGGGGGGAAGGAGGAAAAAACTGTCACCTTGGTGACTCCAGCTGTGCTGCTGCATCGTGGCTCTGCTCACAGGAGCAGCTGCTCTGCTGCAAGCAAGTCAGACTCTGGAAAAAAATCTTCCATGTTGTTGCAGGTCCCATTCCAGGAGTTCTTCCAGTTCCAGATCAAGATCTCGCTCCAGTTCCAGAGAACAGTCGAGATCTCGTGGGTCGAAATCCAGGTGAATGAGGTACCACTCTGTCCTTGCAGAGAGGAAAGGGCAGAAGGACCAGCCCTGCTGGGCTCATGGTAAAACGGTCAGAAAAACATGAACTGTTTTTGTCTCAGAAGTCAGAATGCCTGGGGGCTGTGCACGAGGCTGTGGCCCCACAGAGGGGCGTGGGTTGGTGCAGGAGGGTCAGAGTGGACACCACCCAACTGCAGTGAGGAGGAAGCAGGACTGGAGTGCCTGGTCCTGCTCCAGGCACTTGGGGTGCTTTCATTGGTTCCACTTGGGCTGCTGGATGTGGAAGAGCATTAGAAATTGCCCTGTTCTCCTGGTCTTGTGTTGAGTGCTCATTCCACACCTTCCACAAGGCACTGCAGCCGTTGTTACCTCTGAACTTGGGGATGTATGGCAGGGTTGGTGGTGAATGTGTGAGGAGCTGAGAGCAGTCTGAGCTGGTTCTCTGGAGCTGCCACTGGGCTGTGCAGGGCAGAGTAACCAAAGCACACTGGAGGTGTCCTTGGATGAAGAGCTGTCCCTTCTCCAGGCGTGCAGAGAATCCTAAAACTAAGTAAGAATGATTGAACTGGGAAGAAGGATCACAAATGGTGCCACCACCCTTTGGTGGCAGGAACATGCTGTGGATTGTCATGGGATGGTCAGCATGGGGTGGAATCTCCTTTTGGGAAGAGGAGAAGGGTCCCTGTGTCCCCACGAGAGGCTGAGGGGGCTCCTCAGCTGAGCTGGATTGTTCGAGGTGCCACATGGCCACTCACAGAGTGCATTAGCTTGGCCTTACAGGCATTTTATATCCTTTTGAAAGGACAGTTTAGGACTTTGTAGCTCTTACTTTTTCCACAAGTGGGTTTTTGGGATTTTTTTAGAAAGCCAAAGTGATTCTTGAGTGCTGTAAGTGAAGATGGTTCATTTTAAATTTTTTATGCCAAAATTACTGTATTCTAAGGGGGTTTTTTAAAATATTTTGACTGTATTCTAAAAGGCTTTGTGCATTATTTTGGTAGAGGAAGATTTCTATGTCTACAGTTTTATTCTGAGATGTGTAAATATACCTGCTGAATTGTTTACTTGTTTAGTCAGATGAATATTACAAATCTCTCCTGTGAAATACCCATTAGGATATGAAATGGAACAGGGTTAAATCAGCTTTAGATCTCTGGGGATTTTTGCTTTGGGAATTTAACTGCTGAGGAAGGTCCTTTCAGAGGCAATTTCCTGGCTCAGTTTCCCAGCGCTTTTTTGTCCAAGTGGGTTGTTTTGGTGAGTGCTGGGAAGAGCTTTCCAAACCATTGATGGCCCATTTATCAAGTAACACTATTTAGCAAAATTTATTCAGAAAACTACCTGGCAGTAGGAGTTTTTTGGCAGAGAACTCAGCAGTAAGTATGGAAGAAGCCCACAGGTTTATTGTACAGAGCACTGCTTGGTGTAGAGTAGTGAGTGGTCATGAAAACTGTCTCTGTCTGTTCTTTCTTTGTGCTTTCTCTATGATACCAGAATTAAATCTCATTTATTTCTTAATCAATAAAGATCCAGCTCCAGGTCCTACAGGGGGTCTTCCACCCCAAGGAAAAGATCTTACTCAAGCTCTCGCTCCTCGTCCTCCCCGGAGAGAGGCAAGAAGAGAAGCCGCTCTAGATCCTCTTCCTCTGGTGATCGCAAAAAAAGGCGCTCGAGATCACGGTCACCCGAAAGGTTTGGGTTTATGTAGAATAAGAATGGGTGTATTGAAATGTGTGATTTTTTATTTTATTTGTTCTGAAGGACTGAGATGCGCTGGGAAGGAATTGAGTCTGATCAGTTATTCTGATAGTAAATGTAGTTTTCTGACTTCCCCTGCTCTTACTTCCTGTTAAACCCTCTGTAATTGATTTTTTTTATTATTATTTTTCTCCCCCCCTCTAGTGAAATTCCTCCTAGTAGGAGCATGTTCCATAGAAAGACCTGGCTCACCCTTCTTTCAGTGTGTGAAAGTGTTACTGTGTACATTATTGAATTATTTTCATAAGTAAATACTGCCTTTAGAAATTGTGTTCTACTCTCAGTATTAAACTTAGGCTTTAGTATTAAATTAGTGATTAAAGTTGCTTGCTAAGGCCCCTCTCAGATATACTTGGCTTCCAGCTATTGTAGGGTACAGACTGCTCCGAGTGGGTGCCAGAATCCGTTTCCACTCATTTCTGTGCCTGCTTTCTCCGTTTGTATCTTGCAGACGCCGCAGATCCTCCTCCGGCTCCTCCCATTCTGGTTCCCGTACAAGTTCTAAAAAGAAATAATGTATTAAAGCTCACATTTACAAAAAAACCCACCAAAATTCCAGTCAGTGCATGAGACATTTTTAAGAAGTTGGTGTCTTACTTGGTCAGAAGTGCTAAATCTGCTAGTAGAGGTGCATGTCTGTCCTTGCTTTCTGGCAAACTGCAGCTTTGTTCATCATCACCCAAATGTCAGGCAGCATTTTAAGCCATAAACTCCCGGCAGAGGCAGCAGGTTCTGTGCTGGGGGTGAGCAGGGCAGGTGGTTGTTTTGAAAGATCAGTTCCTCCAGTCCTGGCTCCCTCAGGTGTAGGAGCAGGTTGGGCATGTCCTGGTCTGGCTCTGCCGTACCAGAGGAACCCCTGGGTTTGTGCAGCCGCCTCTGGAGCTCCCGCAGCGTGGGGAGGGCTGGAGTCACTGGGGACAGAGAGGGCTCAGGGCTGGGACTGGTTCTTTCTCCATGCTGAGGTACCAGTGTAGATGGACACCCCTCCAGCAATGCTCAGTGCAAGCTGCTCTTAGACCCCCCAGTCCATCATGATTCCACAGAGGGAATTGCCCTTCCTTGCTGGGCAGTGAGGACACTGGAGACTGGAAGTTCTTTGCTGCCCCAGCAAAGGGCCCGCTGGCTGTGGTGGTTTCCTCACCCTGAACTCCACAATCCCCTTACAAATGGATCACTTGGGATCTGCTCCTGCCATGGAGGAGTTTGGAACTAGCTCTTGGAACCAGGGGAAGCTTCCACAGGCCGCCTGTAAAATTCCCTTGGGGGCTGACTAAAATTTTCAAGGTATCTCAATTTTATTTTTCTTTCAAAAAAATTGAGAATGAATAAACCGTGTAGGAAGTTCTGGCATCCTAAATGTGTTCTTCATCGATCATTCTTTTTTCCTTCAACTAATTTATGGCTTAAAATGCTTTGTGGAATCCATTTTAGTATAAAATTTGGTCTATCTTGAACTCCGTTTTGTTAAGAAAGGTTTAAGTCTCTTCAATGCCATCACAAGGTAAGTATGGTAAGGAAAATTCTTCATTCTGAGCAAGGAAAAAGCAATATGTCTGCATTTATTTCAGTAGTAAAACTCCCAAACTCACATTTGCTGCTTTTTTCAATACACTGCCCAGAAGCAAATGGAGCAACATTTAAACTCCATTCTGCTCTTTTTTTCCTCTTTGTATTTTTTTTTTTTTTGAGACATGTCTTTTGGACTGGTCTAGAAGCGAAATGTTTTTGGTGTAGAAGTATTTTGATAATCTTTTGGCAGAAAAAAATGCAGTTTCTTTAATGCTTTCTTTTCTCTCTAATTTCGATGCTCAGTGTGTGTAGGTTGCACAAGAGCAGGTTAGTCTGTGACTGTGCCTCTGACTTCAGCCTCCAACTACTCAAGTGTACAACCAGATCAAGTAGATGCTCTGTTGTTAGCATTGGGGTTTTCTTGTGCTTTGTATTCCAGTTGTTGCTGTACTAAACAGATGAGAGGGTTTAAAGTGAGCAACTGATAGGCCACAGGCAAAGGAGAGCGAGGGGTTCACTTGGCTTAGAGAACGTGTAAGGCAAAATGATGCTGTAGACAAGTGTAAATAAAACCTGTGAGTCGACTGTGCAGTGAGTGCTTTGTCTTGGGGCCACACCCACACCCTCCCTGTCACCTGCCCTGGCTGTGCTTACCTGGCCCATGTGTTGTGTGCTGGTTCTTCAAGGACTGAAAATACCTTGGGGTTTCATCAGCAGTGCCTTCAAAATGACCTTTTACAAAAGGTCAAGGTGTTTTCATAGAGCCAGAAAATATCCTGAGTTGGGAGGGACCCACAGGGATCAATCAGGAGTCCAACCCCAGCCCTGCACAGACATCCCAACAATCCTCCCTGTCCCATCATCCAAACACCCCTGGAGCTCTGGCAGCCTCGGGGCTGTGCCCACTGCCCTGGGGAGCCTGGGCAGTGCCCACCATCCTCTGGGGGAAGAACCTTTCCCTGAGATCCAACCTCAGTGCTGGAGAGGCCTGAGTAGGGTTCAATCTGTTCCTCACCCTCTAAGAATCCTCCCAAGTCATTGCTGCTCCATCCCTGGGAGTGTCCAAGGCCAGGCTGGACGGGGCTTGGAGCACCCTGGGCTGGTGAGACTGGAGGGGCTTTATGGTCCTTCCCAACCCAAACCAGTCTGGGATTCTGGGATAATTGGTGTTTTCCACTCAGGTATCAGAAAAGGCTTCTTAAAAAATACATTCTGAACATCAATCGCTGTGTCGTGAGCTCGGCACTCCCGGGGCTGGGGGGACTGTCAGGGGAGGGGATGGAGGTTCCATTCTCTGCATCCACCGTGCTCAGCTGTCCCCACATGCCCCCTGGCCCAGCCTGAGGCCGTGCCCTCTCCTCCTGTCCCTGTTCCCTGGAGCAGAGCCTGACCTTCCCTGGCTTCGCCCTCCTGGCAGGGATTGCAGAGCCAGAAGGTGCCCCCGAGCCTCTTTTTCTCCAGGCTGAGCCACCCCAGCTCCCTCAGCCCCTCCTGCTGCTCCAGCCCCGCTCCCTGCCCGGGACACGCTCCGGGGGTGGTTCCAGCCGGGGCCGCTCCCTCGGGGCGGGCGGGGCCGCCCCCTCCTTATCCCGAGCCGCGGAGCCACTGCTGGAGGCGCTGCCGGAGCCGCGGGATGAGCCCCTGGCAGCGCTGCGAGCCCCTTCCCAACGCCACGGGGCGAGCGGCCGAGCCGTGCGGGGCCGTGTCGGTGGCCATCCCGCTGGCCATGATGCTGGCGGGCATGGCGGGCAACGCGCTGGCCATGCTGCTCGTGTCCCGCAGCTACCGCGCCAAGGGCAGCCGCAGGAAGCGCTCCTTCCTGCTGTGCATCGGCTCCCTGGCGCTCACCGACATGCTGGGCCAGCTGCTCACCAGCCCCATCGTCATCTCCGTGTACCTGGCGGACCGCGCCTGGGACGCCGTGGACCCGTCGGGCCGCCTGTGCGCCTTCTTCGGGTTCGCGATGACGGCGTTCGGGCTGTGCCCGCTGCTCATCGCCAGCGCCATGGCCGCGGAGCGCGCCCTGGCCACGCGTGCCCCGCACTGGTACGCCACGCACATGAGCCCGCGGGTCACCCGCGCCGCCCTGCTCGCCATCGGCGCCGCCGCGCTCGCCATCGCGCTGCTGCCGCTGGCCGGGCTCGGCCGCTACGCGCTCCAGTGGCCCGGCACGTGGTGCTTCATCAGCACCGGCGCGGGCAGCGCCGCCTTCGCCGCCGCCTTCGCCGCGCTCGGGCTGCTCTCCCTCGCCGTCACCGTGGGCTGCAACCTCGCCACCATCGGCGCGCTGCTCGCCCGCTGCAGAGCCAGGACACCCCGCGCCGGCCGGCCCTGGGGCCGCATCGCCACCGACACCCTCCTGCAGCTGCTCGGCATCATGTGCGTGCTGTCCGCGTGCTGGGCACCGCTGCTGGTACGTGCGGGGCAGCGGGGACGGGGGGGACAGCGCGGGGACAGGAGGGGACAGCGGGGACGGGGACAGAGGGAGCCGGGCGCGGAGCTGGCAGGGGAGAAGCGGGGACAGGTTCCAGAGAGCACAAGCTGCCTGTTTGGAAAAGTCAGATGGAGGAGCGGGAGTCGAGAGGAGAGAAAGAAGGGTCTGGAGCAGAGGAGGACAAGAAGGGTGTGGAGCAGAGGAGGTGGGCAGGACGCGGGCAGTGGGTCCATGAGCTGCCACTGCTGCCGACTGTCCTTTAGGATCTTTTATTTACTCCTACCCTGTAGCAAAACTTGGTGTTTTCTGAGGAAATGTGCAGCCCGAGCCCCTCCTGGCCCGCAGCCGTCTGGTCTGATGAACAGCTGCCTCCCGGGCTGCTCGGCTCTGGGTTTTAAGGAACTTTGCATTTCTTTCCACTGCTTGGTTATTCTGACCCCTCCTCACGCTGGAGGATACAGGAGGCACAGTCCTTGTCCCTCTGCCCTGTGGGAACCCCGTCCCAGCAGGCTGGTTAATCTGGTGCCAGGCAACAGCCAGTCTGTGCTTGGCATCTCTGAGCAGGACCAGGCTGGGGCTGGCTGTGCAAATGCTGAGGTTACCTGAAAGGTCCTTTAGGGCTGGAGAAGGACTTTTCTCCCTCCTTGTCCTTGAGGCCTCGTGAGTGGGGCTGTGACGAGAGAAAGGGCTGACAAAGCCAATGGCCAGTGGGGATGAGGTGGCAAGAGAGAATAACTCAATTTAGTAACATTATCCTTGTCAATGAATTAAAGTTCCATCAAACCCTCAGAAAAACACCACCCTGAAATGAGTCTGAAGCTGTAAGTTAACTTTCTGGAGATCACTAGCAGTGATGGAAGTAAAACATGAAACCACCCTGAAGGCTGGTGGAAACAGCTGGGAGCAGAGCACAGTGTTGTTCTCCTCAAAGCCCGTGGGATGGTCAGTGTGGTCAGTGCAGGCAGGACCTGCCTCTGCCTCTGCCTCTGCTCTGGCTCTGCCTCTGGCCGTGCCCATGCAGTGCTCCCTTGCACCTGACACTCCTTGACCTGGCTGGGCTCTGTCCTGCTCTGCCATCCCGGGGGAGTCCCTGGGGGTTCTCCCTTGGCCAGGGCTCTGCTGTGCCCCCATGAGGAGGCTGTTTCCCTCTCAGGCCCTGCTCCTGAGGCAGGTTCTGCCCTCTCCCTGAGGCAGAGGGACCCATCCTGCTCCCTCAGGGCTCGGAGCTGCTGCCCCAGCGTTCAACCAGCCTCACCATCAGAGAAGGTCCCTGGGGGAACTCCTTCCCCTCCTTCCCAAGCAGAGTTCTCAGAGAAATCAGTGAGGAAGCAGGGAATGCCCTGGGTGGTTTGATTCCCTGGGTGGTTTGATTCCTGTGGGTTTAGCAGGCAGAAGTCAACCCAGAACCCCAAGGGGATCCAGGAGCAGTTCCCTTCCCTCCATGGCAGCAACACTTTGACGTGTGGAACTTGTTCCATGGAGTTCTGCAGAATCCTCTGCCTGGTCTGTGTGTTCTCAGGTGTTCATGTGCTGAAAATCCAGTCGTGGCTGCAGGAGCATCTTTGTACAGACACATCCTTTTTTTCACATGCCCCTCAGCTGTTCTATCCAAGCACAGAGCAAGGGGTGGGAATTAGAGGCCACATTTTTGGAGAAGTGACCGTGGAGAGTTGAGGTGCTTTTTCAGTGAAAGCCACATCTTAGAGCTCATTTACCTGTGGCTGCATCACTCAGCAGGTGTAAGAAATTGAGCTGAAATAGAAACGCAGGGAATTACAGAGGAGTTTTTTGGGATGTGTGTTTTTCTTCAAGACATCTGAGTTTTGTAACACAGAACTAATGGATTCTGACAGCTGGTGCTGTTGGGCAAACAATGCCCTTGTACACAGACAGTATTTTTAGACCTGATGTGTTATGTAAACAACAAAAGCAAATGTGACTGAGCAGCAGAGTGGAAGCTTTGAGGGTCCTGGCTGAGCCCTGAGGGCCCCATGGAGCCCCCCTGGCTCTGCTGGCTGGGGCAGGAGGGGGGCACAGACAGTGCAGGCATTGCCTCCTTCTCTGGGCACCCACAGGGCTTGGTGGATTCAGCCCGGAGAGCCTGGGCAAACACCCCACTCCAGGAAGATCCTGTTTCATCCTAACTGGTTTCCAGTTCACACTGATCTTCTGTTTGTCGTGGAGCATGTGGTGACAAGGGGACAAGGGGAATGGCTCCCACTGCCAGAGGGCAGGGATAGGTGGGATACTGAGAAGGAATTCCTGGCTGGGAGGGTGGGCAGGCCCTGGCACAGGTTGCCCAGAGAAGCTGTGGCTGCCCCAGCCCTGGGAGTGTCCCAGGCCAGGCTGGACAGGGCTTGGAGCACCCTGGGCTGGTGGGAGGTGTCCCTGCCACGGCAGGGGTGGCACTGGGTGGGCTTTGAGGTCCCTCCCAGCCCAAACCAGTCTGGGATAACCACTGAGCTGGACTGGCAGCAGACAAATGACTCTGAGGGGAAATAGAGGAGGAAGCTGTTCCATAATTACACAGAAACACCAGTGCAGAACAAACTGGAATTCTCGTAATGACTCTATTGGAGCTCCAGGCTACAAAATTATTCCCTCCCAGAGTTGTTTCAAGGTTATTTAAAAGCAAAATGCTCAGGAATTTCTACTGCTTTTCCTGTTGAAATACTTCTCCTCCTTAATCCTCCTGGCAGACAGAAATTAAAGACATATAAAACCACAGTCATGATAACAGTAGAGCTGAGGCACTCTAGTTGAATAAATACAATTATCAACTATATTACTATGTGCATTTTGAGCCAAATTTTTATTGGCAGAAATTGTGTAGCTCCAGTGCCTTTTTTCCACCTGGTGCTGTTCCTCTGCCTTGTGCAGCCTTTCTTTTAATTCATTTAGAAGACCAACACAAGCAATGACAAACAACCTCTAATGATATCAAACAAATAAAATTTCCAGTAGAGCAACTGTTGGTCCAACAAATATTCCAGTAAGGGAGTATTATGTAATAACCCCCAAAATAAGCAGCAGTTGTCTGCTTGGGAAATGTACTTTATTAGCCTGATGTTTTTGTAGCTCCTTGGGTTCACCAACCAAAAACAAGATGCAGAAGAGTCTGCAGAACCTGAGGCCTTGCAGAGGTCCCAGAGGAGGAGCTGGAAGGGCTGATCTGGGAGAGTGTGATGTGAATCCTGGGAATGCTGAGTGTGGGGTGGGTCCCTTTGGCTGTGACGTGGGCACAGCGTGTTCCCATCCCACTGCTGCTCTCCCTGGCCTGGGAATGCTGCAGGAGCTGGATGTGCTGGGTGGGGTGGGCATGGGGGGCAGATGCTGGGACAGGGACAGTGTCCTGAGGAGCTGGAGGTGGCTGAGGAAGTGGTTGGGCTGTGGTTTTGTGGGTCTGAGGCCCAAGTGGCTGTTTGATGTGGGCTGGGTCTGATCTATCCAAGTTTTCACAAAGCTCTATCCGTGGTTTCTCATGTAAATGAAATGTGGTGGTTGGAATCTTCACCCACTGCTATTTAAAGAAACACAAACAGTTGTGCTTTGCTGTCCACTCTGCTCTGCCTTCCGGACTCATCCCGGGCTCCCGAGGTCAGCATGTGCTTATTGATCTGGCACCCAGAGTATCCCAGGGAATGGGAACTCCTCCCCTGGAGCCTCTGCTGCTGCTCACTCTGGCCCTGACTGTCCAGTTTGTGGGGGCAGCACAGCCCAGATGTGACCCTTGTGGTGACTCTGCTCCAGAGAGGCTTCGGGTGGGACAGCCCTGCTGGGACCAGTCCCCTTGTGCTGCTGGTGCTGCTGGTGGTGGTGCTGGTGCTGGTGCTGCTGGTGCTGCTGGTGGTGGTGCTGGTGCTGGTGCTGCTGGTGCTGCTGGTGCTGCTGTGCAGGTTGTCCTGGCTCTGCTCAAAGGCTGAAGCCAAGGAGTCGGATGGGGCTGTGAGTACCCTGTGGGGCTGTCCCATGGCTGTTCCAGGGTTTCAGGGTGGCTGCCAGTCTGTCCAGAGGATGGGAGTGCTGAGCTCTGCCCTGGCAGTGCTGGAGGTGCCTCGGGGCCGTCTGGAGGTGTCCCTGTCCTTGGCATTCGGAGCAGACACGGTGCCAGGGGCAGTGCCCACGCCACAGGGGTCAGGCACACACTGACACAGTCAGGGGCTCCAAGCCATGCCCAGCAGAGACTGGCAACCAAAAAAAGGACCTGCCAGGAAAAGTGAGGTTTCAGTGTCACTGTCCTAGAACCCTGGAATGGTTTGGGCTGGGAGGGACCCCAAAGCCCACCCAGTGCCACCCCTGCCATGGCAGGGACACCTCCCACTGTCCTGGGGTGCTCCAAGCCCTGTCCAGCCTGGCCTGGGACACTCCCAGGGCTGGGACAGGGACTCCACAGCTTCTCTGGGCACCACAGGATGTGGTGGCACACAGCCCATCCATTCCCTCACCATGTGCCCTTCTCCCTGTGCCCTCGCAGGTGACGATGCTGAGGATGATGTGGGGCCGCTCCCTGGAGCACTGCAGGGCTGTGCCCACCCCGGCCCAGGGCAATGCCCACCCCAGGGACTGCGACTTCTTCCTGACGGCCGTGCGCCTGGCATCGCTCAACCAGATCCTGGACCCCTGGGTGTACCTGCTGCTGCGCAGGATGCTGCTGCAGAGGTGCTGCCAGGCTGCCAGCGCCGTGTCCCACTGCTCCAATGCCACCTGCAGCGCCAGGGCCACCGCCCTGTCCGAGGAGACCCGCCGGACCGCGGCCTGAGGGCACTGCCCGCGGACACGCTGCCCGGGGGGCTCCGGGCACTCCTGCCAGAGGGGCACCTGCCCCGAGGCACACCCCCAGGGGCTGAGAGGGGCGGTACTGGTGGACTGCAGGGCCAAATGATTTATCCAGTGTGCCAAAACTGCCCAGAGCCAGCAGGACGAGGCTGAGCTGCAGAACAGGATGGTTTGTGTGCCCCAAACGGAGCCTGGAGGGAATTGTCTTGTGTTAAGGCAGAAAAAGTGGTTTTCCTGTCAGGGAACAGATTCACCAGATGGAATTGCTGAAGGGACACACTCCTGTGTATGTTTTAATGCTGAGATGATGCTTCAGAGAGTCCTTCTTCCTCCTCTTTTATGGAGGGACAAGGGGAAAAGGGCCAAAAACCACGGGAATTAAGGGAAAACAAAATTAGGAGACTTGACTGGATTTCAGTGCCTTGAACCAGAGGAAGGTGGTTGTGCCAGTGATGGAACATCCATCTCTCCTGAACTGAAGGTGCCACGAGTCTCCTGGCACGTGGGTTTGTCCTGGTGAATGCCCAGCCATGGGGAGGCTGAGGGGGCTGAGCAGGATGGGGGAGAAAGGCAGAGCTTGTCCCTGGCAGGCTGGGCAGTCCCTGGGCCAGTGGGAAGTGCTGTTTGCACAGCACCCCGTAAAGCTGCCGGGAGCAGATGGAGAGGGTGATAAACAGGCTGTAAAAACAGGCCCTGCTCTTTTCCCCGGGGATTAATGGCAGAGGCTCCCAGAGCCAGAACCTCTGTTTGCATCTGAGCTGCTGGACTGGGAAATGCACGGCTGGGAGTGAGAGGAGCAGCAGATGGTTTGGAGGGAATGGGCATGATGCCACTGATGAAAAGCTGCTTCATTCCTGAAATGGCCTTCAAAGGAGCCCAAACAGCACCCCAAATAGTTTATTCCTTCTTTCCCCTCAGAAGACAAATGGGAGAGCTGGTGCAGCTTTGGGAATTTTTAAACTCAAGCACACTGGAAGTGTGGGAGTTAATCTGGGCTGTCCCCAAAGTGACTTTCAGGTTGTATTTAAAAACTCAACTTGAATCCATTTGGGGTCACATCTGAGGCTTGTTTTTTAAAAAGCTACACTTCTAACTCCTTTTCTTCACCCTTTTGTAGCTGACAGCCTGCACTGTCCCCTGCTTTGGGGTGACATTTAATGCCAATACAATAAAGTACATTATACCCTAGAGCTGATACACCTTGTGCCAGGGACTGTGGAATTCAGGGGCCTTCCAGGCAAATGCAGTCCTGCATCTGGGAGGAATTTCTTACACAGAACCTTTATTTGTACTTTTCTTCCTTTGTTTAGAAAAGTCCTCAAAAAAGAATCTGTGCCCTCACTGTTGTTCTGGTGCCACGTGGTCTGAGCCCTTGTCTGCAGAAATCTCACTCAGCCTGGTGATGTCTGAGTGCAGCCTGAAAGCTGAGGTCGAGCTTTAACTCGAGATCAGCCTAAATTTCCTGGGCTAAGTGCGTTTTTCAGTGTGAGCTGCCCCCTGAGCCCTGAGCCCTGCCCTGTGCTGAGCTGCTCCTGAGAGGAACAGCTACACGTCCTGCCCCTTGGGTGGTGTTTGGGGAACACAGTGGGGAAAGCTCTCCCTGAAAAGGTGCCTTGCAGGGGTTGGAGCCTTTGGGGTTTAATTACTGAGGGCTGGAAAAAGCCTGCTGAGTGCAGAGGGTTTGTATTGTTCCCTCTGGGTACATTGGCCTGGGGAAAGGGCTGAACACAGCCAGCCCTTGGGAAGTGTGTCAGGCTGACCTCAGTGCCTGGGGCTGGGCTGGCACACAGGGCAGTGGCTCTGCCAGGGCACACAGGGCATCCTCTGGGTGGGACAGAGGGGCAACAGCTCTGCCAGGGCACACAGGGCATCCTCTGGGTGGGACAGAGGGGCAGCAGCTCTGCCAGGGCACACAGATCTGGGCTCTGGGGCAGCAGCTCTGCCAGGGCACACAGAGCATCCTCTGGGTGGGACAGAGGGGCAGCAGCTCTGCCAGGGCACACAGATCTGGGCTCTGGGGCAGCAGCTCTGCC
>JAWWEV010000004.1:790859-807085 GCA_035583235.1 Hafferia zeledoni
AGGAGGGTTTGGATGATGCTCTGGGGCACAGGGAGTGACTCCTGGGGCTGGGCCTGGGCAGGGCTGAGGGTTGGACTCCATGGTCCTGAGTGTTTCCAGCCCAGCACATTTTGGGATTCTGTGATGACCATCATTCTGGTGATGGTCCCTGTGCTGTGATAGAGGGCATTTTACCTTGTTCCCTTCTCCTGTCCTTGCAGGCTGGCACAGTCGTTCCCACAGCCCCTGGAGACCAAGCCATTGCTGAGCCAGCGGGACTCGGCCCCGGTTGGGAACGTGCCGGCGCGGCCGGAGCGGCGCCCGCTGAGTGACACCTTCGCCGAGGGCTGGCCCGACGGCTCCCACTACGACAACACGGGGTTTGTGGGTGAGGAGAGCGCAGGGGAGACCCCCAATGCCAACCCCCTGCTCAGCACCAAGTCCAGGAGCTCGTCGGCGCACGGGCGCCGGCCGCTGATCCGGCAGGACAGGATCGTCGGGATCCCCCTGGAGCTGGAGCAGCCCACGCTCAGAAACACACACGACTCTGAAGTGCCTCCTCCCAACCCTTGGCAAAATTGGACCAGAACCCCCAGTCCTTTTGAAGACAGGACAGCTTTTCCTTCCAAACTGGAAAGCACCCCCACCACCAGCCCTTTGCCTGAGCGCAAAGATCACATCAAGGAGTCTCCTGAAATGACGAGCACTTTCCCTCCAGGAATAGCATGGGAATATCACGACTCAAACGCCAACAGAAGCCTCACAAACGTCTTTTCCCATCTCCACTGTCGCCCAGATCCTTCCAAAAACGTCATCTCCATCAGCAAGAGCACGGAGCGGCTCTCCCCGATGATGAGGGATTTAAAAACGAACAAGTTCAAGAAGTCGCAGAGCATCGATGAGATCGACATCGGTGCGTACAAGGTGTACAACATCCCCCTGGAAAACTATGCATCGGGCAACGACACGGTGGGCCCGCACGAGCGGGTGGACAAGCTGCTGGGCGCGGAGCACGGCATGCTGAGCATGTCCCGCAGCCAGTCCGTGCCCATGCTGGACGACGAGCTGCTCACCTACGGCAGCGTCAAGGTGCAGCCGCAGCAGCGACCGCCCGTCACCAAGAAAGTCTACCAGTTCGACCAAAGCTTCAACCCGCAGGGCGCCGTGGAGCTCACGGCCGACAAGAGGCTGCTGCCGCCCTTCCAGCTGAGCCCCGAGTACCTGGCGCAGCCCAAGGCGCTGCCGCAGGAGCTGGTGAGCCCGCGGGGGTACCGCGGCTACGCCGAGCCCTCCTTCTCCTTCCCGCAGGCCGCGGCGGGCGAGGAGCCGGCAGGGCCGCCCTTCGGCAGCCAGGGCACGCGGCCGGGCTTCCTGCGCCGGGCGGACTCGCTGGTGGGCTCGGCGGAGATGGCGGCGTTCCGAAGGGCGGGCGAGCCCCCGGAGCTGCCCGCGGCCGACAGGTACGGCCGCGCCACGTTCCGCGCCCCCGCCGAGCGCCAGCCCGCCATGGCCGTGCCTGACGCGCAGTTCCTCAAGCGCAACGGGCGCTACGAAGACGAGCTCCCTTCGTACCAGGAGGTGAAAGCCCAGACCGGGAGCTTCCCGGTCAAAAACCTGACGCAAAGGAGGCCCCTGTCCGCCCGCAGCTACAGCACTGAGAGCTACGGCGCGTCCCAGACGCGGCCCGTGTCCGCCCGGCCCACCATGGCAGCCCTGCTGGAAAAGATTCCGTCAGACTATAACTTGGGTAACTATGGCGACAAGCCTTCCGATAGCAGTGATATAAAGCCAAGGCCTCCCCCTGGGAAGGGAAATGAGAGCTGTGCTAAAATGCCCGCTGACTGGAGACAACAGCTACTTAGACATATAGAAGCTAGAAGGTTAGACAGGGTATGTTTGGCATTTCTCTGCAATTAATGCCTTTAGTTGTGTGTTTCGGTCTGTCAAACTACATTTGCACGTGCAGTGGTGACCACCAGAATGCCCAGTGATGAAATTCCTGCCTCGGTGTTGGGGGGAGAGCGCCCTGGGGGGCTCGGCTGGAGCCCTGGCACAGCCAGAGGGTGCAGTCCCCGGGCAGGGCTCCCCCAGCACTGCCCACAGCCGGGAGCCCTGGCACTCCGCCCTGCCCTGCCCAGGGATGTGGCCGTGCTGCCGGAGCCCACCCCGGCAGGGACCGCTGAGAGCTCTGGGCTGGGAGAGGGAACAAAGCAAACAGCACCCAGAATAAGTACAACTGTGTTGAGCTCTCGTGTCACTGTTAGTGGAGGGGTTTAAAGGTGTCTCGACTGAGAAATACCATTGGGTACCCACTGCCACTGTTCTTAACAAGGAATGTGGTCATGACTCCTTTTAGCCGTAGGAAGTGGTGCTGATTTGCCTTTTATCCAAAGAGTACAAGTCCTTCAGTGCATGATTTCAGTCATTACCTATTTAATGACCTACTTCATGAATCGCATTTACTTCATGATCTGAAGTGGTTGTGAAAAATTACTGTCATGAAATGCATAAGAAGGGAGTTGCCAAATGTGCCCATTAAGTGCTTTATGGCAGAGCCTCCTGAGTGTGGTGTTGCTCCAGGTCTCACCTCCCGCCTGCTCGGGGGTGCTGCATATTCAGACATCACTAAGGATGGGTTAGATCTCAGAACGGGCTCAAAGGCTGAAGCCTTTCCCCACTTCAGCTCTTTCCCCTGTGCTGTGTAAAACCAAGTGGAAACTCCTCCCCAGGGAAACCAGTGAACCCCGAGCTGAGCCATTTCTGGTGGAAATAAACCCTTCCCGGATGTTGTTTGTTTAAGAAATATCCTTACACTTTGCCTGCAATGTGCACCCAGGAGTACTTGAACTCACGGGAAGCTGGCACTGGTGGCTCTGCTGGGTTGGCAGCAGCCCCTGTGAGCCGGTTACTCCTGGTGGCAAAGCTCTCAGGGGTTGGGCTGCCTGGTGGAGGCTTTGCTGCTGAGGGGCATTTCCGTGGGGCAGCTCTGTGGGAGAAGGTCTGCACAGGACCCACATGCCAGCCGTGCCCTATGGGCAGGGATGGGCAGAGCTTTCTCTCCAGGGCCAGCCCCTGGGTGCCACACACATCCCTGGCCCACCCGTGCCTAAATTTGGCCAAAGACAGACTTGTACCGTGTGAGACAACTCCAGATACCAACACACCTCATGTGCTGTCAGCGTGGAAGTCGTTCCTGGTATCCATTCTATGTACAACGAGCAATGTACTTGCTTTGTGTGCCCCAGTGCATGCCCCGGGGAGCTCCTGATCTCTTGGGACTGTTTGTTTGCTTAAACTAAAACTCTGTGAACTTAACCATGTATGTGTGATACTTGATTCGAGGAGCATGTGTGTTCATACGTGTCCCGTGGTTGTTTCCTCTACTCAGACCGCTGCTTACAAACACCACACAGTTAGCCTTGGCATGCTGCACTCTGGAGGGGTTTCAGCAATGCATGCCGGCAGAAGCATGACTTTAAACTTGCAGACTAAATCTAAATTTGAAAACCAAATGCTTCAAGAGCTACCTCTACCGAAAGTAAGTATGGGCTAGCCAGCACCACCGGCATTCCCAGTCAATTAACCCTTTGCTTCCTCCTGGTTTAGCTTGTGCCTACTACCCATGCTTAGCCAGACCCCATCCAAACAGCAAGGCTGGCACTGACACAGTTTTCCTCCTCAGTGCTCTTGCTTTTTGGATGCTGGGTTTGCCATGGCTGTCATTCCTGCTCCCTGCTCTCCTCCTCCAGACCTGAGCCATCATCACCTCCAGCTGGGCAGGGAAAAGGGGAACGTGCTTTGCTCTGGGCTTTGAGCTTAGGAAAACGAGGGTGGAAATGTTGAATAGGCATTAACAGGCTCCAGGAGATGGGGGTGTTGGCATGTGAGTGTTAACTGGCTCTGCTGTAACAGCTGCTGAGCTTTGAGCACGTGGCTGGCACACCCAAACTTTAGTAACACCTATAGGTGTGTTTCTATAGAAAGAGTATGGTCTCATTTGTATAATTTTGAATCTGTTCTTGATCTATTGCTGGTGAGTACTGACATAGGAGACCACACCCAAACACGGGTTTGAAGGGCAAAGCACACAGGGCAGGGCAGAGAGGGGCATTGCTGGGGGTTTGCAGTGCCCCTGGAGGTGCTGGGACCTTCCTGTGCACCCTCCCAGGGTCAGGGCAGTGCAGGAGGGAGGGCATTGCTCACCCACCCCCTGCTTGGGCAGCAGGACCTGCTGGGACAAATTAGCAGCATTGTCAGTAATTAAAGGGCAGCAGGGCACGGATCCAGGTGCTGCCATGGGATCAGCTGTGCTGGCAACTGCTGGGCTGCCCCCTGGCACCACTGGCACCTGCCCTGGCAGGACCAGGCCTGGCCAGAGATTCCCAGAGGAGGCTTCCAGGGCCCCTTTCAGAGCTTCAGTCTGAGGCTGCTGGGGAGAACAGGAGGATTTCCTGGCAGCAGCACGAGCAGGGGGTGTGGGTTGGCTCAGCTCCCTGATGTGGCACAAGCTCCCTGCCCGAGTTCTGGGCAGAGCTGGGGCAGAATCACAGCGCACACAGAGCAGTGTCAAGCTTTTCCTGCAGGGACTGACTCTCCATACACTGTCACCTCCATCCCATGTGCCATCAGCCGTCCCTGGGTCCCCCCCCTGCTCTCTGTGCTTCTCTGTTGTTGGGTGGGTGGCACCGAGGGGCCCCCGGGGTGTGTGTTGGCCACGGGTGACATTCCAGTGTTGTCTCTGCTTCCAAAGAACCTGTTTGTCTCCTCGGGTACATGCCAGGTCTTGTCACGAGTCCTTGGAACAATCCATTTGCCATCCCCCCCAAAGGACAGTGCTGGTTTGCCCCACACAGCAGGACTGTGGTGTTCTGGGGCACTTCAGGATTTGGGGCTGTAGATGAATGTGGGTATTAATGGTGGATGTCTCAGGAAATTCATAAACTGTTCACAGTGACATATTTTGGGGGGATTATTCTGCTTTCTATTCCACCAGCATTTCACTGCTCCATACCCATATAAACTGTGATGCTGTGATGCATTGAGGGGGTTATTCTTTTATTGTACTGTTTGGGAAGCAGGGGAAAATTATTGTGGAATGAATATGTGTGTATTTAGTATTGTTTAATTTTATTCCTCCCTGTGTTCTGAAGGATGTGCATTTGTTGATGAATCCAGGCCACAGCAGTTCAGTGTTTGCCCCTTGTCCCCCCTCCCAGTGGCCTGGATTCAGGAGAGTAATGAGTGAGGTCACAAAAGGGCTTTGGCCATAACTCGCTGTCAGAGGGTTCCTGGCCCTGCTGGGAGGTGCCTGCCAGGCTTTGGGGTGTGCCCAGGGCTGGCAGGGTGCTTTGGTGGCCCAGAGGGGCAGCAGTGCCACAGCCTTGCTGGGGCCACGCTCATGCTGTGCCACCAAACCAACCCACTGGGCTTTCCTGCCTATTTATTGAGAAGGCACAAAACACCCTCTGCACTTTTTCTTCTGCCCTCTCAGTGCAAACTCCCCTGTGCAGATCAGTCAGAGGGGAACCAGCCCAGACTTCCCAGCAGAATCCTTCCCCTTTTGGGGATCCGGCTCCCAGGTGGTTGAACTGTTGCTGGTTTGGTGGAATCCATTCCCAGGAGTGTCTTTGCCTCCTTCCCTTGGGAGTAACGCAGAGGGTCCCTTTGGAAGGGGCCTCCCCAGCCCTGCTTGGCACCGGGAGGGCACCCCGAGAGCTCCAGGATTTGATCCCTCAGGGTGTGAGGGGATTCCCAGGAGAGCTCTGGAAGGGGTGGCTCCTTCTTCCATTTTAATGGGTGTAAAGAAACCTCCACAGGGAGGTCTTGGGCTTTTAACAGGGGAAATGTTTTTCTACTGTTTTTTAATAGAAGCCAAATCACAACTTTCATGATTTTGCTGGAAGACTTGAACAATGAAAGAATTTTAATGGAAGGGTTTGTTCATTTTAAATAACCAGGGCTGATTATTTTGTATTTAACCACTGAGATGTGAGATTTAAATCACAATTTTCTTCTGTTTACTTCTGAACTTAAGTTAAAAATAGTTTCTGACAAGTTCCCAGCTTTCAAAGCAAATTCAGTTTATTCTTCAGCCACCTACAGAAGTATATCCTGGTTTTATTTAATCTGAGCTGGAGAACTTAATTGAATGACAGAGGGGAAAAATCAGTATTTTTTGTTCCTTTGCAAAGTATCATTAATCAGAACTGAACAAGCACCACATCATTCAGGTGCTCTCAGTGGTAGCACAATGTTGGAATTTTGGAAAGTCTGACCCCCATGTTAGGAAAATTTCCAGTCATGATAAAGAAATAACAGATGACAGAAGATCAGGATGGGACAGAAAAAGCACAAACCCCCTTCAAAATCCTGAAAACAGGAGGGAAATAACCAGAGGGAAAAGTGACCAGAAAGAAATATTTGTAACAGGAGAGAAAAGGTATTAACATTTGGGAAACTTTAAATGTGTGTTATGGTCATTTATATTCGGGAAAACATTTAATTACGGGTTAACATTGTATATATTATAATTGTACACATAATAATTGTACATATAATAATATTGTACATATAATAATTGTACAATTATTGTTCTGTTGGCTGAACAGACCCCAGGCCCAGCCTGGAGAGGTCTTGGAGCCGCAATCAGAGCCCAGAGTGGGGGACAAGGAGTCCCAGCCTGACCTTTGCCATCAGGGAATGTTTTCTGCAGAAATTACAAACATCTCGTCCATCTCAGTGGCAAACACTTCATTAGAAAAGGGTTTGCTGCTCCAATGGGCAGCAAGGAAGTTCCCAGTCACTCTTTGTGGCAGAGTGCACATGGGAATGGGGAATTGCAACCAAATTGGTGTCTCTTGGCTCTCACCATTCATTATTCTCGTTGTGTCTCTGCTGTGCCTCTCGAGCCCTGCCCTTGCAGGGGTGCCCAGCCATGTGGGGTGCCACGCTGGGCACTGAGGGGCAGCTGGTGTGGCTGGGGTGGTGCTGAGCTGGAGCCAGGGGGTGTGGTGACTAAAGGCTGCCCTACGTTTGTGCAACAGACGCCGTCGCAGCAGAGCAGCCTCCTGGACAACGGGCAGGACGAGGTGCCCGTGGGCAGCCCCTGGAACCCGTACCCGCTGGGGCGCCGGGACGTGCCCCCCGACACCGTCACCAAGAAGGTAAGGGGGGGTCCTGCAGCCCCCAGCGCCCCTCCAAGGGGAGAGCAGGTGCCTGAGGACATGCCTGGCTCTGTTTCGAGGCTTAAAGCAGTAATTGTTGGGCATTCAGGGCGTGGGTTTGTGTGTTTGTGCCAGTGGGTCCGTCTCGGTGTGGGCAGTGGGCACCGAGGACTGGGCAGGCTCCTGTCCCTGGGCCTGCAGAGTCCCCTCAGGTGTTTCATTTCAGTGACAGTCATAACCAATAGAAAAGTTGGGCTGTTCCAGCCCAGCTCTGCACAGGCACGGGCACAGCCTTTGCTGGTGAACATGCCAGGATTGGGTGTGATTCCCAGTACCTGGTGGGAGAGATGGAATTCCAGTGCTCGGAGCTGGGCTGGTCCTGTGCAAACAGAGGCTGCTCCTCCAGCCCCAGCCTGGCTCAGCCACCCAGCACTGCTGGCTTTGGCTGCTGGCTCACAGAGCTGCAGAGTGGGGGCTCCTGGCACACCCAGCCTGGTTGGGGTCAGCACTGGGAGGTGGAGCTGCACCTGAGCTGGGCAATGCAGGGATCAGCTCATGGAGAGCCCCCCAGCTCCTCCTGCCCTGGAGTCCTGGGGCTGAACAACACCAGGGGAAGGTCCTGGAGTGCTCACTCGTATCTGCTGTGTGATCAACCCTCTGCTGATGAGGAAGGACCTCCCTGTGGCAGAAGCAGCAACTTCACACATAAGGGCAACCAGAGGGCCACGAGTGCAGGAGGATTGCTGGAAGATGGGAGAGGAAAGGGGCACCTCCCAGTGCCAGGAGGGTGAGGAGGAGGAAGAGGAGGGTGCCCTGACAGTGTGTGGTGGAGTTTGCTCAGACAGCCAATTTATTCATCCTCTGATATGCAAGAAATGAGGATGAGAAATGTAAGAGGAGTCATTCTTGTCTTCACTGACATTTGGGGATAAAACCTGTGTTGGTCCATTCCCAGCTGGACACTGTCCCTGTCCTGCATTTGTGCACCATCAGTGCACACTCAGTGCTGGGACAGTTCCCCACCAGTACAGCACCAGCAGGACCAGAATAAATGAAACTGCAGATTCTCTTTTGCTCCCAATGTTCCGGTGTCTGGCTGCTCCCATGGGATGAGTACAAACATTGCCTCCCTCAGTGGATCCACCCTCACAGCCACTGTCAGCTCCTGCCCCTGCACTGTAAATATTGGACACCAGGCTGAAAATAAGGAGGTTTGTGCTGGCTGTGAAGCAGAGAACACAGATGGAACTGGGGAAGCAGCTGCATAACAGAGACCTTCCTGCAGAAGGAAAAATCCCCTTTCCACGAGGAGCAGCTTATCCCCCTGCCCCAGAGCCATGGAGGGAATGTACAAACAGGAGGGGTGTGATCTTCTCCAGGGCTATTGAGACAATGAATTCTGAGAGCTGCTCACTCTGCTCTGCAATGTGCTGCTGTGACAACACTCCTCTCCATGCAAAGGCACCTCCAGTGTTTGCCTTCCCAGCATCTGGGGATTAAAGTCCAGCAACTGTCTGAAGTCATTCAGAAAGTCTTCTGTGGAATTGAAGTGCAACGAAGCAAACAATTAACTGACATAAATATCAATTGTACCATGTTGTGGTTTTCCACTGAGGAGCAGAACTCTGTGAGAGAGCTGTGTCTGGGAAATGGTGGGGAGCAGAGCTGGGAATTGTGCTCCCAAGGGAAGGGGTGGGAGGGATGGACAGGCTGAGTACTCAGGCTGAGGTAGAATCATGGGATGGTTTAGGTTGGAATAGACCTCCAGGATCAACGAGTGCAGCCTTGGAGTGGTGTCTGTAGAGCTGTTGCAGACACTCATCCTTTGGTGTTCCCAAACCACCCCACAGGAGCTCCTCTGTTTGTGTCAGGGGGCTGGGAATGCTGCACAGGCATCACCACTCCATGGGCTGGGCTGGGGGTCGTTGTTTCCATCCTTCTTGCTGCTCAGAATGCAGATTAAATGCCCATTTTAGCTCAAATATGACCATTTCTGTGATACTTCCATAATTTATGGGCTATTACTCCTATGGCAAAGTGGGATGTTTTACTCTCCCAACTGAATCATTCCCTGCTTTATTAAGAGACTATTGAAAGCCTTCAGTGTTTTGGCTTTCTGGGAGACGACCTTTGGTGTTGTGTCCACAAGACAGAGCTCTCCTTCCTGGGCTGGAATGGCAGAGGGCCAAGTTGCTGTAAATGCCCTGGTTCACTCGTGCTGGAGCCTCAAAGCAGCAGGTGTTGCCACAGAAATGTTATCACAGGACTTTGGTTGGTTCAGTTGGTAAAAGCCACATCTGGTCGTGGGCCAAGGCATAGGATGGAACTGCTGGTGCTTTCCATGCCCAGGGCAAACCCCTGGCCAGAGTCTGTGTTGGTGTCACAGTCCAAATTATCCTCAGAAAACCCAAACACTCCAGTACCTTCCGAGTGGCCTGTGATAAATTACTCAGCCTACCTTGATGTCTTAAATGTTTTCAGTTCACCAAGCAGTGATGATCGAGCCACCCTCCCTTGGATTATTGAGTGTGCCCAGCTCACAGAACACCCTGAGCAGCAGCGGGGATGGGACATGGGCAGACAATACCCTCTGTTTATCCAGTGCCTGATGCCCCCCAAACTCCCCAGCCCCAGTGCCACGGGGCTTCCAATGCTGGTGTGCCCAGCTGTGCCCTGGGGCTGGGCTGGGCTGGGCTGGGCTGGGCTGGGTCAGACTGGGCTGGGCTGGGCTGGGCTGGGCTGGGCTGGGCTGTGCCAGACTGGGCTGGGCTGGGTCAGACTGGGCTGTGCCAGGCTGGGCTGGGCTGGGCTGTACCAGGCTCTGCCCTCTCTGCACCCCTCCCTGTGCTAACACTGCATTGCCCACAGGCAGGGAGCTGCTTTGACCCTGTTGTGCCCAGCTGTGCCCCAGAGGCAGAGCTGGGCTGGGCTGGGCTGTGCCGGGCTCAGCTGTGCCAGGCTGGGCTGTGCCAGGCTGTGCCCTCTGCCCACTCCTCCTGTGCTAACGCTGCCTTGCCCACAGCCTGGCAGCCACATCCAGACGCTGATGGGCTCGCAGAGCCTGCAGCACCGCAGCCGGGAGCAGCCCTACGAGGGTGGCATGAACAAGGTCACCATCCAGCAGTACCAGGCGCCGCTGCCCATCCAGATCCCCGTGGCACAGACTGCCCGGGCACCGCAGAGCGGGCGCTGCCTCATCCAGACCAAGGGCCAGCGCAGCTCCGACGCCTACCCCGAGCAGGTGAGGGGGCAGCTCCGGGCACAGATGGGCTCTGAGGTGCCCGTGGGGCAAGGGAGTCCTGGGCAGGGGTGGGACAGCTGGGCTGGGGGCTCTGGCTGGACTGGGGGGGCTCTGGTTGGACTGGGGAAGGTCTGACTGGACTGGGGGAGCTCTGGCTGGACTAGGGGAGCTCTGGATGGACTGGGGGAGCTCTGGGTGGACTGGGGAAGGTCTGACTGGACTGGGGGAGCTCTGGGTGGACTGGGGGAGCTCTGGGTGGACTGGGGAACGTCTGACTGGACTGGGGGAGCTCTGGCTGGACTGGGGGAGCTCTGGATGGACTGGGGGAAGTCTGGTTGGACTGGGAGAGCTCTGGCTGGACTGGGAGAGCTCTGACTGGACTGGGGGAGCTCTGGATGGACTGAGAGAGCTCTGGCTGGACTGGGAGAGCTCTGGCTGGACTGGGGGAGCTCTGGCTGGACTGGGGGAGCTCTAATTAAACTGGGGGAGTTCTAGTTGGGCTCCTCCTGGAAAAATGGAATTGCCCAGATTAAGCCTCACTGACAGGTTTATCCCAATATTTAAGTAAACATTTTGGCCAGTGTGAACATCTCAAGGTGTTCACACAGTTTTTTTTCTTCCTTGAAAAGAAACTTTTAAAATCCATGCAAAACTCTGTGAGCTGTAGGGAATGTTATGGTATCACTGTGTGCTAAAATCGTGCCAGAGCTTCCAGCTCACAGCAATATTCCCCTGGTTTTTCCCATGGTGGGCAGAGCAGGGCTCAGCTCACCCCACTGCTGGGGAAGGGGGTGGGTGGGAAGAAGGTGCTGGGGCTTAGGAGGGCTCAGGGTTGGCACCCACTTACCTTGCCCTGTCTTTCTAACCCAGTTTTGTGTGAGGATAGAGAAGAATCCTGGCCTGGGGTTCAGTATC
Source organism: Hafferia zeledoni (assembly GCA_035583235.1). Lineage (NCBI taxonomy): Eukaryota > Metazoa > Chordata > Aves > Passeriformes > Thamnophilidae > Hafferia > Hafferia zeledoni. The sequence continues at coordinate 802,158 of JAWWEV010000004.1, forward strand.
AGTGGTGGAATCAGTGGCCAAGGAAATCCATTCAAACCTTCTGATAAGGTAAGTTGGGAATTTCTCTCTACCTGGTCCTTATTTTAGAGTGGAGATGTGGAGAACCTGAAGGAGATGTTTGTGGAGACTTGGAGAACATGACTGAGAAGTTCATGCCCTTCTGTTGTGATTATTGAAAGATTTTCCCCCATACTTGGTGCTTTTTGTTGTTTTTAGTAGAGTGTTTTTTGCCTTTTCTTCCCAGTTAAAGAAGATGTGGGAATCAAACATCTCTCCCATGGGTGTCTGCCCCATAGTCCATGTATAAGATAATTTATCAGGCTGTTTTCTGGAGAATTGTCTCTCTCACTTTTTCTTTTAAGTGGCACTTTAGGCCCTGATTTAAACTTTAACTAAATTAATGAGAGGGAGCCCTGACCCAGCAGTCCCAGCAGCTGCAGTGCCAGAGTTTGCAGCTGCTGTGCCAATAAATCCAGCCTGGCCTGTGAACTGGAGCTCACTGGATCCTTACAGACCACATGGCCCCTGTGTCTTCTGTCCTGGGAATTCAGGATGTCCCCCTGGGGTCCAGCATGGCCAGGGAGACTCAGGATTCACTCTGGGAATTGCAAGTCTGAGATAAATCTCTTTGTGCTAAAAGGAAGCCTGGAAAAGCTCCAGCATCTGGTGCCTCCCAACTCCTGGGGCTGTGGAATTGGGGAAAGACTCTTAGACCTGTGAATTTGTCTGTTTGGTGCCATAAGAGTGACTGGAGTTTGTTGGGAAATGAGCACTTTGGGCACCTCTGTGTTGAACACATTCCTAAGAGTTGATATTTTTGGTAAGCCTGGATTCAGTTTGCAGAGACACTGAGAAGTCCCTTAAATATGAAGAATGTTTGGGAAATAATAAAATCCAAACTGTCTTTTCATCTCTTTTCAAAACGTTGAGATCTGCCTGCAAATTGAAGATGTAATTTCCCACCACTCTGAATTACAACAGAAAACTGAGTGGGAATGTAAAACAGGCTTGGAAATCCCAACCTGCCACAGCCTGAATTCCTGGTCCTGGAAGGTGTCCCTGCCCAGGGCAGGGGTGGCACTGGATGGACTGAAAGGTCCACTCTGGGATTCTGAAATTCACCTTTCTCATTGATAATCCCTGTTTTGAACTTCCAGAGTAGTTCCATGTAATGTGCATAAACCCCAGGAATTTTGACTATAATCCTTTAAACTTCACTCATTGTTGGTGTCTTGGAATTGCACTTTGTGACATCCTGGCCTTGTTTTGCACAGTTTAGGGTGGGATGGGAGAATAGAGCTGCACTTTCCTGGCTGTCCCTTGGCTGAGGTGGGTCCCTGTCCCACCTGGGTGTGTTTGGAGCAGGGCAGGAACAGCTGGAGACAGAACTGCCTTTCCCAACCCCAGGAATGCAGCTCAGGGAGTGGAGGGAGGGGGTCTCTTGGAGGAATTAATAATTAAAGGCGTTTTAGGTGTTGTTCCTCTGAGCCATCACTTCCCATAGTTGTGTCACAATGTTTTCAGTGAAGTCCCTGGGTGAGAGGGCAGGGAGGGCCCTGGAGAGGGCACCGTTCCTTGGGAACAGCTGGTTCCTGCCCCGGGCTCCTGGCACAGGGCTGGGCTGGGACGGCACAGGGGGTTGTGCTGGCAGTGCTGGGCAGGGCTGTGCCCTCCCTGAGGCTGCACAGGATGGTGGTGCTGGGCAGGGCTGTGCCCTCCCTCAGGCTGCACAGGATGGGGGTGCTGGGCAGGGCTGTGCCCTCCCTGAGGCTGCACAGGATGGGGGTGCTGGGCAGGGCTGTGTCCTCCCTGAGGCTGCACAGGATGGGGGTGCTGGGCAGGGATTTCTCTCCCTGGTGTCCCTGGCTCAATGGGAATTGTCACATTTAGGCCTGGATTCCTTCCCCTCGGAGCAGGGAGGGCACAGCACAGGCTGAGGCTGGTGAGGTGTGTGGCACAGAGCTCATTGTGGGCATCAGCTGCAGCCTTTGATTTGGGCTTTTATTAACACATTGCACTGAAATTCTGAAAGCAAATGTAGAACTGCCCTTTATTGTCAGTAATTTCCCCTTGCCAAGCCTGGCACTGCCCAGACATGGAGTGTCTGCCCCACAGCCCCTGGCACTGAGGGGCTCAAGGGCTGAGCAGCAACTGCTTTTCAGTTTTAAACCAAGATTCTGTACAGATAATTCCAATCAATCCGTGTTTGCTCCATTTCCCCCCCCTCCTCACCCCGTCCCTCCAGTCCCGCCGGGCATCATTTTGTGCTGTGCAATCCCAGTTACAAACGGCCCCCAGTTCCACCTTTGGGGGATGAGCAGCTGAAGGGGCTCCAAGGCCAAGGCAGGGTTTGGTTCCCAACACATCCCAGCAGAGTTGGGTGCCCAGCCCAAGGCCCTGGAGCCCCGGGGAGGGAGCCCCTGTGCTGGGCACGAGGTGTCACAGCTGGCATCCTAACCTGTGTTGCTTTGACTTATAGGGTATCTTTGTTACTAGGGTTCAGCCTGACGGCCCTGCTGCCAGCCTGCTGCAGCCCGGGGACAAGATCCTGCAGGTACAGCTGGGCTGGGCACGGGGGGCACCGGGGCTGGGCACGGGGGGCACTGGGGCTGGGCATGGGGGGCACCGGGGCTGGGCATGGGGGGCACTGGGTCTGGGGCTGGAATCACATCTGGGCATGGGGGCACCAGGGGCTGGGCATGGGGGCACTGGGTCTGGGGCTGGAATCACATCTGGGCGTGGGGGGCACCAGGGCTGGCAAATCTCTGCGATGGGGGGCTGTAACACTGAGTTACAGCTGGGTTGGGCACGGGGGCACCAGAGCACAGGGGGCAGCAGGAGGTGAGCTCAGCTGTGTTATTGGGGGGCTGTTATGCTGCTTTACAGCTGGGCTGGGCTGGGCAGGGCAGGGCTGGGCTGGGCTGGGCACGCAGGGGGGCAGCAGGGGCTGAGCCCAACTCTGTTACTGGGGGGCTCCAGTGCTGATTTAGAGCCCTTTGCTCACTTTTTGCCCAGGTGGCCAACAGGACCAGTGGCACCTGATTTGTGACAGTGTGGGCACAGCCCCAGGGCAGGGACTGTCCCTGTGCTGGCACTGCTGGGGCACCTCCAGCCCTGGGGGCAGCTCTGGGCCCCTCAGGACAGACAGACACAGAGGGGCTGGAGGGTGTGCAGGGCAGGGAATGGAGCTGGGAAGGGGCTGGAGCACCAGGAGGGGCTGAGGGAGCTGGGAAGGGGCTGGAGCAGCAGGAGGGGCAGAGGGAGCTGAGGGGGCTCAGCCTGGAGCAAAGGAGGCTCAGGGGGGACCTTCTCAAAATAGTGTCAGAACAGACAAGTTCTGGAGAGATTTAATTCAGAGCAGCTCATAAATGTTTCCCTCTGTGTGTCTGTGGCCAAATGGAGCCCATCCTGCCTGTGCATCCAGCACAGCACCTGGAAGATGCAAACCCTCCATCCCAGAGCTCCTCCAGAAAACACACAAACTACCCCAGAGTCACAGGGCCAGTTCAGTGGGAATTAAATTATTCCCTGGATCATCCAGTGCAGCCCCTGCTTGATGCCAGCAGAGAGAAACGTGTGCCCAGTGCTGTGGGACCCTCCTGTGCTCATTATTGTGGCTCTCTATGTCCCTGTGCCCCTTTGCCCCACAGAGTGAGGGCACTGACCAGCTTTTCCCTGGTTTTGCCCCCCAGAGTGAGGGCACTGAGAGCTTTTCCCTGTGTTTGTCCCTTTGCCCCCCAAAGTGAGGACACTAAACAGCTTTTCCCTGTGTTTTTCCTTTGCTGCCCAGAGTGAGGGCACTGAGAGCTTTTCCCTGTGTGGGTCTCCATGTCCCTGTTTGTCCCTTTGCCCCCCAGGATGGGGGCACTGACCAGCTTGTCCCTGTTTGTCCCTTTGCCCCCCAGGATGAGGGCACTGACCAGCCTGTCCCTTTGCCCCCCAGGATGGGGGCACTGACCAGCTTTCCCTGTTTCCCTTGGCAGGCCAACGGGCACAGCTTTGTGCACATGGAACACGAGAAGGCCGTGCTCCTGCTGAAGAGTTTCCAGAACACAGTAGACCTTGTCATTCAACGTGAGCTTACTGTCTAAATATTTTTTTATAAATAGTAAATATGTCTAGCCAGATCTAATGTTCAAACAGATTTATACATAGGAAACCAATTTTTTGCCAATTGCTGGACCAATGGCAAACAGTAGTGCCAAATGTATAATACTCTATGTTAGTACCAATCATTGGGAAAAAATATATTAACTCTCTGACTCTCTTGTTCCTGTGGCTCCGTATTGGTTTTACCTGTCAGCCTCTGGCTGTGCACTGGTGCGTTTTTTTAATCAAGTTACTTCTTAAAGTCGATTTCATATGATTTCAGAACACAGAAGCACATCCAAATCCTGTAGGAGTTCTGCTGTCCATCAGAAACACTGCCTCAAAGTTGTATATGCCTTTATAAAGATGAACTGTATTAACCTGTACTTCCCATGAAAGATTTCTATCATGTCGCATACGAAAGTATAGAGAAAAAAATATTTTCATAAACACCTCAAAGAAAGTATATATTAAATTAAATTTAATAATGTTCATTTATTTTCAATGCAAAGATATTCTATGCCTTATGAAAATACCTGTACATATGCCGTGTGTATAGTTGGCTCCATAGGGAACAATTCAGATACAGGGTGAGACTTCAGCAGTGGGAACTCTGGGACCTCCGGGCAAAAGGGACATGGAAAAGGGGGAACTTCCTTGGGGATGGGTTAAAACTTCCTTTGGAATGAGTTACCTTCCTTTGGGAGGGGTTAAAACTTCCTTTGAGATGGGTTAAAACTTCCTTTGGGATGGGTTAACTTTCTTTGGGATGGGTTAACTTTCTTTGGGATGGGTTAACTTCCTTAGGAATTAGTTAAATCTTCCTTTGGGATGTGTTA
>JAWWEV010000004.1:869492-881981 GCA_035583235.1 Hafferia zeledoni
CGGGGTGGGGTGGGGTGGGATGGGGTGGGATATGGGAGGGGATGGGATATGAGAGAGGATGGGATATGAGAGGGGATGGGATATGAGAGGGGATGGGATATGAGAGGGGATGGGATATGAGAGGGGATGGGATGGCCTGGCCTGGGGGAGTGCCTGTATCCCCTGGAGCGGCACTGCTGCTTCCCAAGGGATGGGACTGCCCTTCCCCAGGGCTGTGCCTGCCCCATCCCTGTCCCTGGATCCAGCCCAGGCTCTGGGCCCCGGAGCTGCTCCCGCCCCTCTCAGAGAGGGAAAAGGAAAAGCAGCAGGCTCTGAACAAAACCTCCCCCAGTCCCTTCAGCACTCCCTCACTGCCTGTTCCATTCCCTGAGGGGAAGGGGAATGGAAGGAAAAGCCCCAGCATGACACAGGACTGTGGCACAACTTCCCTGGGGACTGTGGGCCCTGAACAAGGTGTGTTCCCCAAAACCACGTGCAGGGAGAGGGCAGGACGGGTCAGTCCCCCTGGGCAGGGGCCCTGGGCAGTCCCCCTGTCCTGGTGCCAGTCCTGGAGGGCACTGTGGGCTCAGAAGGGTCTGCTCAGGGCACAGCTCCCCATTTCCCACAGCAGCTCCTGCCCCAGAGCCACCTCTGTGGGTTTCTGCTTCCAGCAGTGCACTGAATAATTAAATAACCGATGAAGTGTCCAGTTCCAGGTAAGAGGATATTTTACTAACACTTCCAGGGGCAAGAACCCCCAGGCTGGCAGGGAGGGCAGAGCTGCTGGGATACAGAACTCCCTGCTGGGGTCACCTCTGGCTGCCCCACTTGGCCTCATCTCTCATCCCATCTGGCCAGGAAGAATTCTTGGGAGACTGAGGAGCTGAGATGATTTCTGTGACAGCCCAGCCCTTCCCACACAGCTTTTTGCAGTCCTGAGATGGAATTTTAAGTAATTTGAGTGAAAAAAAACCCCAAAGATGCTTTTGCCCTGTATTCCATTGGTTTGTTGTCTCCTCCTGTTTTTAGGGCACATGAAGCCCCCCTTGCAAGCAGGGGGTGAGAGGCTGGCACTGGCAGCAGCTCTGCTGGGAGGGCTCCTGCAAACACAGAGGGCACAGCTGGACTGGGGGAACAGCTGGATTAACTCGGGCTGGAGCTGATGGGGAAGCTGCACAGGGCATGTTTAATTACTGCAGACATGAGGTCACTGTTTACCAGCTTATTATGGAGTCCTTTTTCAATCCAGAAATGTAACAAAGACATTACTCATGGGAAGAGCTCTGGGAAAGCTGCTGTTTGCAGTGAATCCTGACTGTGTAATTATTATAGACCTGAAAATTCTTGAGAACTGTTTTTTTCTACCATTTAACAACAGAACTTTGTGTTATTTATATTCTCCATTCTCTTAAATTACTGAAATTTCCCTCTCCCAAAGGCAGTTGGGATAAAAGTAGTAGGAATTGTGCCAATGTGGGACTGAATTTGCCACAATTCCTGCTCTGTGGCTCTCTGGAAACTTCACTCAGGGAATTCCTCCAGCAGGAAATAAATAATGGAGGAGGAATCTCACATGGGTGTTTTCCTTCAGGAGGGATTTAAGGAAATGAAACTTAACAGGAAAAAGTAAGTAAGGAATTTTAGGACAACAAATGGAAGTGCTGATTCTCTTTGCACTTGGTGCTGTCCCAAAGCACTTCAGGAATTTTTATTGCAAAGGAAAAACCACAAACTCTTGACTTGGACTGATCCATGGGACTAAAATCCTTTTTTTTTGGCTCAGTGAAGTGGCTCAGCAGGAGGTTTTGGGGATATTTGGATGATCTGTGCCCTGGAGAGGAGTGGGACCCCCAAAGGACAGGCCAAGGCTCCTCCAGAAACAGCCCCCAAAGCTGCAGAGGCACCGGGGGGGAAAGGAGGAAGGAATGGCCAAGGAAGGTGGCAAGGAAATAATTCCATTTTCTCTTTACCTCTGCTTAACTATCCTGTATTTTTTAATAGAAATTGTTACAAAAAGAGGGCAGACCCCCTGTGGTTCTGCCTGGGCTTTGGTGGTGCCCAAAACGCTGTGACCCAGCAGGATGGGGTTTCACAGCCAAGCTCTGCCCGTGGGGTTTGTGTGGACATTTCCCTCAGGATCTCACTGTGACCCAGCAGGATGGGGTTTCACAGCCAAGCTCTGCCCGTGGGGTTTGTGTGGACATTTCCCTCGGGATCTGTTCCCTTCAGATTTGTCAACACAGGATGAAATTCCTCTCTCCTAAATCCCAGTTCCTGCTGCGTGGTGAGGACAAGGAATGGCCCTGCACACACCTGGGGGGTTTGCTCTGCTTAGACACAGTTCTGCTCATATTTTACTCATGTTTTTGTTGTAAAGAAAACGTATCTTTAAAAATATGACCTAAATGCCCTTTGTGTGTATCCCTCAGCACACAGAAGCCACCTCTGTGTGCCCTTTACCCTCAGATGGCAAACTGCTGTTCCATGGACCTCAATCCATGTGGTATAACCTTGGCATGGAAACCAAATGAATTAATTTTTAATCCCAGAATGTGGAATGGGTGAGGCTGGAAGGGCCCACAGTGGCTCAGCTGGTGCCACCTCCCTGCTCCAGCAGGGTCATCCCAGAGCCCCTGGCACGGGGTTGTTTATGGAATATCTCCAGTGAGGAGACATCACACCCTTTCTGGACAACCTGTTCCATGTTCTTCCCCATGTCCAGGTGGAACTTCCTGGGCATCCGTTTCTGCTTATTCCTCTTGTCCTCTTGACCGGGATGTTCCCCCCAGACCGGGACGATGCTCCTGGATCTGGACATTCCCTTTGGACCGGGATGATGCTCCTGGATCGGGACATTCCATTTGGACAGGGACGATGCTCGTGTATCGGGACGTTCCGTCCGGACCGGGACGTTTCCCCCGGACCGGGATGATGCTCCTGGATCGGGACATTCCATTTGGACAGGGACGATGCTCGTGGATCGGGACATTCCATTTGGACAGGGACGATGCTCGTGGATCGGGACGTTCCCCTCGGACCGGGACGATGATCCTGGATCGAGACGATGCTCCTGGACCGGGACGTTCCCCCCGGATCGGGATGATGCTCCTGGACCGGGACGATGCTCGTGGATCGGGACGTTCCCCCCGGACCGGGACGATCCCCCCGGACCGGGACGATGCTCGTGGATCGGGACGTTCCCCCCGGACCGGGACGTTCCCCGGGCCCGGCGCGGCCCGCGCGCTCCCCCCTGCGGGCAGGCGCTGCCACTGCAGGCCAGGCCCCGCCCCCGAGGTGTCACAGCCAATCAGAGGCCGCACCGAGGCCCCGCCCCCGCCGTGCCCCCCGCGGGGCTCCCGGACACGGGACAGACACACGAGACAGACACGCGGGACAGACGGGACAGACAGACGGGCGGGACAGACGGCACAGACAGACAGGCGGGACAGACACAGACACGCGGGACAGACCGACGGGCGGGACACGCGGGACACGCGGGACAGACAGACACGCGGCCATGGAGCGCGACGGGACACGCGGCTTCCTGCCGCCCTTCCCGCACTTCGCCACCAGCGCCATCCACGCCGGGCAGGAGCCCGAGCAGTGGCGCTCCGGGGCTGTGGTGCCGCCCATCTCGCTCTCCACCACCTTCAAGCAGCGCGCGCCCGGCGAGCACACGGTGAGTGCGGCCACCACGGCGGCATCGGGCCGGCCACGCGGGTCCTGAGCCACCCACGGGGGCATTGAGCCATCCGGGGGGATACTGAGCCACCCAGAGGGGTCCTGAGCCATCCGGGGGGGTCCTGAGCCATCCAGGGCGGCCCTGAGCCATCCAGGGGGGTCCTGAGCCATCCAGAGGGGTACTGAGCAATCCAGGGGGGTCCTGAGCCACCCACGGGGACACTGAGCCATCCAGGGGGGTGCCGATCCACCCACGGGGGCACCGGACACAGCGGGGGGAGGCGGCGGCCCCGGGGGCAGGAGGGAGCTCCCGGGGACATGTTTCCCACGTGGCAGCTCCTGGCCAAACGTGGGTATCCTTTGCCCCTGGAAGCGGTGGTTTCGCTCAGGGAGGGCGTGGAGTGTCCTCACCGGGAATATTCCAGACCCATCTGGGCACGATGCTGTGCCAGGTGCTCTGGGCTGCCCTGCCTGGGCAGCGAGGGGGGATCAGTGACCCCTGTGGGACACAGCCCTGTGCCAAGTGCTCTGGACTGGCCCTGCTTGGGCAGCGAGGGGGGATCAGTGACCCCTGTGGTCCCTTCCAGCCTCACCCAGACTGTGTTTGTTTTCCTGGTCGGGGATCGGGAGGGTTTGGAATGCTTTCCGTGGGAAGGGGCCGAAGGGGAGCAGGACAAGGATGCTGCTGCCCAGCTCCGTGGGCTGCACGGTGCCAGGGCTCTGGGGGGCTTTCCCTGCCCCTTTGGCACCTGCAGGGCCCGGGCAGGATCCGTGTTCTCCCCCACACATCGTGTGGGTTCCTTCTGTTCTCCTTCCAGACCGAAGGAGTTTTTCCTACAGGCTTTGTGGCTGCCCTGTGGAAAGCACTGTGGGCTTTGCACTGCTCTGTCCTGGAGTTTCTGATGGCAAGCCCTGACACAGGTTTGCCCCTCCTAACCCAGGGTCTGCTCCAGAGCCAGCTGGGTGTGCCTTGTGATCCCTGATCCCCAGCTGGCAATGCCTGGAGCGCTGGAGAAGCCCCGGAGGAGTCGGGCAGTGCCCACATCCTGCTCCCAGGGTGGCTGTGCCCCTGCCAGGGGCTGTGCTGGAGGGACCCGCTGGATTCCTGAGCACCAGGAAGTTCTCATTACAGAGAAACGCTCGGAGAATGCAGATCCCAGAGTGCCCAGCAGGTTCTCTGCATCCGGGCGTGCAGGAGTGGTTTCCCTCATTAAATCTTCCCGGAATTCACATGAAAGCTGGGGCTCTGAGCTGTGGAACTTCCCAGAGATGCCTCTGGGGGAAGGGCCAGGTCCAAGCTGGCCCTGTGCCATCTCCCAGGCTGAAGGTGGTGGAGATGGGGCAATTTTCCCTGCTAATTCCCTCCAGAGAGGCTGTGGAGTCTCCCCCAGTGGAGCTATTCAGGACCCACCTGGGCACAACCCTGTGCCAGGTGCTCTGGGCTGGCCCTGCTGGAGCAGGGAGGTGAGAGCAGATGCCCCAGTGTGGTCCCTTCCAGCCTCACCCATCCTGGGATCTGGGAGAGAGTGGACTGTGCCTGCCCCAGACCTTTTCTCCAACAGTGACCACAGATGGGTGTGTAGGAAAAAGTAGGAAATTGTGTCTGTTTTCCCCAGTGCACCCCCAGATAACCTTTTTCCCTGGGGATGCCCAGTTGTTGTGCCAGGAAACCCTCCTGCTGCTCTGGGAGGAGCTGGATAGCTCAGGTGGTTAGAACTTGGCTGTAATAACACCAAGGTCATGGGTTCAATCCCCTGTGTGGGCCATTGACTAAAGAGTTGGACTCAATGATCCTTGTGGATCCTTCCAGCTCAGAACAGTCTGGGATTCTGTGAATATGGATGCCCCCAGCGAGGGCTCTTTGAGGAGCCTGGAACTGGTGTTGTCCCAGACTTTCCCAGTGCTCCCTCTGATGGTGTCCCTTCCTCCCTCCCCCCCAGGGCTACGAGTACAGCCGGTCTGGGAACCCCACCCGGGACTGCCTGGAAAAGGCCGTGGCTGCCCTCGATGGAGCCAAATACAGTGAGTAACCCCTGGCTTGGGCAGGGGCTGGGGCAGCCTGGGTTGGGGGAGCTGTCCCTGCCCAGGGCACGGGGTGAGCCTGAAGCCCCTTCCAACCCAACCCATTCCAGGATTCCGTGATCGCAGCTCTGACTGCAGGAGCTGCTTTGTGGTGTCAGAGTCCGGTGGTCGCTGTGGGAAAGTCCAGCTCAGTCCCTGGGCCTTCTGTCCTGCTCCCTCACTGTGTTTGCTGCCTGAGCTGAGCTGGAGCCATCCCTGGCAGCAGCTCTGGGGGCAGTGGGCAGTGGGAGCAGGCAGCCCCTCTTCCCAGCTGGCACCAGTCCATTCCCAGCTGGCACCAGCCCGTTCCCAGCTGGCACCAGTCCATTCCCAGCTGGCACCAGTCCATTCCCAGCTGGCACCAGCCCCTTCCCAGCTGGCACAGTCTCCACCCTGGGCCCAGGCTGTGCAAATCAAGCTGCTGCTTTAATTAACTGGCTCTACTCACCAGGTGAGAGAGAGTGGAGTGATGGAGCAGGTTCCTCTGGGAGGCAAAGCGAGGGAGGCAGGTCTGACCAGGCTGTGTCCCATCAAACACAGCCTGTCTCTGTTCTGTTCCAGGTTTAGCTTATTCTTCTGGCTTAGGAGCTCTTCTGAACGTGTGTCACCTGCTGAAGACAGGGGACACAGTGATCTGCATGGATGATGTCTATGGAGGTAAGAGCAGCCCCCCTGGGGCTTTGGTCTCCAGTGTGCAGGGGACTCAACGGGCCTGGACTCTGAAATGCCTGGGTAGAATCTTCCTTTTCCTTGAAGTCTTTTCCCTTTGGGACAACACAGCTCAGTCCTGTCTGATTTGGGTGTTAGAAATTCAGGCCCTGTTGCACAACATGAAGGTTTAAAAAGATGTAACAGGAACTGCATGTTTGAGTGAGGGGAAATAGCAACGTCTGGTGCTGCACAGGTTTGTTTGCAGAGCAGGACCCTCCTGCCAGTGTCTGGTATTTCTCTGAGCCCTTCCCTGGGTTTGACCCTTTACCAACCAGCATTTTGTCTGGACTGTTCCATGATCTCCCCCAAGGCACAGCTGCCCTCTGGTGTCCTGTGTTCTCTGGACACTTCAGTGATGCCACAGCCCATGGTTAGTGTTGATCTTGCATCGTTTTTATCAACACACTCTTCCAAAAAACTCCAGTCCCAGAGTGCACCCACCTCAGCCAAGCCCTTCAGAGGCCTGGGGTCCCTCAGAATTCAGAGGGGGCACATCCTGGCAGGAATGGGGTGGGGGTTCCTGGTGTGCCCTCTGTCCCCTGGGGCAGCAGGGCTGGGTGTCTCCAGGCCCTGGCACAGAGTTCCAGCCTGCTCTGCTGTCAGGGGAAGGTTGGAGAGCCCAGCCACGGAGCTTTTCCCAACCAATAGCTGGCAAAGCTGGCAAAGCTGGCACTCACCCTTGCCCTCCCCAGGAGTGCTGACTGTTTGCCAGTCACTCCTCTGTGCTGGTGCCCAGCAAAGCTGAACACACACTTTGGCTTTTCCTGCTGCAGTTCTGCTGTGCCAGGGAATCTCCCAACTGCAGCTGGAGCCAGGCTGGGTGGAGAGCAGGAATCTCTGCCCCTTTGGCTCCCAGCCCTCCCACCACACTCAAACATCACCTCACCGTGGCACATGGGCAGCCCCTTCACCTCTGAAGAGCTCAGAGGGGTTTTCCAAGTAAAACCCCTCACTGCTCAATAAACCCTCAACCTGGGCTGGTTTTGCAGAGATAATTTTATTGCTTCTTGAACTCTGATTTTTGTTTCATACCTTTGTTATTAAAAAGTGTTTCTTTAACCCCCCCAATCACTCAGTTGTAACCTTCAACACCCAGAATCTCCCTGTTCCATCCCTTTGTGCCTTGATGGCAAAATGCTGTTGGACAGAAGGGAGTCCAGGAGGGACAATCTTGGCAGAGAGAGCCAATAAATTAATTTTTAATCCAGGCAGTATTTCCAGTGTGTTGCACATCTATTGATCAACTGTTTGCTGCTGGATTCCACTTGTAATCTCTCACTGAAAGGTTCCAAAGACTGACAGGAAGGAAAGAACCACTTTTAGTGGAATGATAATAAACACAGTAATAACAAGTACAGCACTGGAGTCTTCCCCTTGATTCTTCTCTGTTGAATTTTCTGATCAAAAAACCCCCACTGATTTCAATACTTCACAAATCACTCTCATCCCATATTCCCATTAATTGTCAAGATAATTAAAACTACATAATCTTGAAACTTTTTTAGAAATAAAACAATACTGATGTGCCATTTAAGTGCAACATCAGTCTGTGCCCTCCAGGCTTTCCCAGGATGGTACAAGAGGCTGGAGAGCAGCGAAGGGAAGTTCAAGGAAGTTGTTTCATTCTGTGATTTTGGGTGTTTTTAGGCACAAACAGGTACTTCAGGAGAGTCGCCACAGAACTTGGCTTGAAGGTGGTTTTTGTGGACTGCACAAAGCCCAAATGCCTGGAAGCTGCAATGACACCACAGACCAAGGTAGGGCAGAGGGGAGTGAATGCTGTGGAATAGTTTGCTTTGTTTTCCTGTGGGATTTGGTGTCTGTGGTGAGCTGAGGGCTCAGGCCTTGGGCACAGCTGGTTCCACCAGGGCACCTGGTGATGTTTGTGGTGCCTCTTGGAAAGTGTTTTAAGAAGGGCAATAAACACCCTGGAGAGAGGGCGGAGGAGGGAAGGGGTCAGAAAGAGTGGAGGGAGCCCCGAGCCCAGAGCTGGGGGTGCTCCCTGGCACTGGAGGGACAGTCCCCTGCTCCAGGGAAGGGATCCAGCTGGGGAAGGTTCCAGACCTGTGGGTGGAAAGGCTTTGTTCTGCCTCTGTCAGACCTTCTCCAGGTGGGCTGAACCTGGTTTTGCCAAAGCTCTGATGTGTTTCCTGTGTTGTGTTTGTGGGGAATCTCCTCTCCCAAGAAACGTCCTGCTCCAGCAGAGGAACCTGCTTTCCACTCTGGGAAGCTGCCACTCCATAAATCAGCACTCAGAGCCCTTCTCCCTTACCCAGGGGCACCAGCAGCCCTGCAACCCCCTGACCTGGTGCTCTCTGTTGGGTTCTGCAGCTGGTTTGGATCGAGACCCCCACCAACCCCACGCTGAAGGTCATCGACATCAGAGCCTGTGCGGACGTGGCCCACAAACACGGGGATGTTCTCCTGGCAGTGGACAACAGCTTCATGTCTGCCTATTTCCAGGTGTGTGCACCATCAGCCCCTCAGCCCAGTGGAGCTGAAGGTCCATTTTCAGGGAGGGAAGCACCAAGGAAGTGTAGCTTTGATCTTTGCCTTGGGAAATCACCTGCTCTGTTGTAGCTGCAGGTTAATGCTGGTGGGTGCACAGGGGAGGGGGTTCTGTCAGTCAGAACTCTTGGAGTTTGGTTTCTGCTGATGGAAATCACAGCAGGCCTCTTAGAAAGTGTCCTGTTTCCTGATATTGGCCTTTTTATTGCCATTCTTTTGTATGTGCTGTTCTTGAGCTGTGCTGAGCCACTGAAGGTGCAAACCAGAAAGTGGTGGGAGAAGAAATAAAACAAGCAAAATTGGTTCAGTCTTCTTTGGAGACATTCAAGTTACCTTTTTCTTCAGTATTTTGGTGAATATGTGGCTGAGGAGTTTTATAATTTGAATCTCAAACAACTTGCATCACTTTTCTGCTTTGGTAACAAGAATACATGAAGTGAAGAGATTTTCTTAAGTTCTAAAAGTGCTTCAGAACAATAAACTTCCAAATTTTGTTGCTCTTACTATGGGCTAGAAATACTCCTATAAATTTCTCAGGAGTCCAAACTAATTCCTGGTGTTTTAGGTCTAAAATCCTCCTTTTTGCAGAGTCCATAAGCAAAGTGCCTGGGTTTGTTCAGGGTCCTGAGGCCTCCATGGGTTAAGGGATTTCTGCACTGAGTGTTGATGCTCAGCTCCAGCAGCTGCTCTGGGGCATTCCAGGGGCTTGGCCATTGCCCCCTGCAATGTGTTCTTCAGTTCAGAATTCACAGTTTGCTCCAGAAAGGGGCTGTGAAAGGCCCAGAGGGAGCTGGGCTGGTTAATGAGTCTGGGCCAGCCTGGTGCCAGCGCTAATGATTAATTAGGGTGAGGGTGAGGGAAGCTGGGAATGTTGTGAAACCCCTGCAGAAATGAGAATGTCAGAGGGCTTTGCATGTCACTGTGGAGTGCCAGAGGCATTCCCTGCTGGTTCTGGTGTGCCCTGGGAGGTGCTGTCCACATTCCCTGGATGGATTCCATGGTCACTCTGGCTCAGCAGCCTTTAGACCTCCTGCTTTGTTACCTTTTAACACACTGATGCTCTTCACTCTTTGGAATATCTTGATATTATGTGCAAAGTCCCTTACTTAGTGATTGATTAAAAAAAATGAGTGTTCATGACTTCTTGCCCATCAACCTGTTGGTTCATCTCACCTTCCAGAGGCTTCTGGGAGCAAAGCTGGGAGGTGAGGGAGAACTGGCAAAACCCCTCCTTGCCTTGTGTTTGCAGTTCTTTCAATGCAGTATCACCAGTACTTGGAAAACAATGCAATTCTTTTGCTTTGCAGACTGTTGAGGTCTTAATTTTCTAAGGAAATACATTTTAGAGAGTAAATACCATTATTTATCCCAGGCTCAGCTAAGCAATGGAACTACTTTTCCCAAGCAGTGTGTTGGATGGGTTCAACCACTCCTGTCCCTGAAGCCAGTGGGAACTGGCCCAGTGCTTTTGAATCCCATTGGACTGTGCTTATCTGGAATTCATTGTCTCTCTGTGCTGTTGGTTTTTTCACCTATCCAGCCCTCGTTCTCAGGGTTTGTGTTTAAGGTGTTACGTTTTTGGGGTGATTTTCTCCTCTGGTTTTTGCTGTGTGAGCTGCCAGCCCTCCGGGGTGGCTGGGGATGGATGAGGCTGCACCAGGGCTGGGTCACAGCTGTCAATCTGGTTGTGTTTCAGCGTCCTTTGTCCCTGGGGGCCGATATTTGTATGAGCTCTGCCACCAAATACATGAACGGTGAGTGTGGGAGCTCAGCCCTGCTTGGGGCAGGGTTGGGTGGGACATTGGGAAGGAATTCCTGGCTGGGAGGGTGGGCAGGCCCTGGCACAGGTGCCCAGAGAAGCTGTGGCTGCCCCAGCCCTGGGAGTGTCCCAGGCCAGGCTGGACAGGGCTTGGAGCACCCTGGGCTGGTGGGAGGTGTCCCTGCCATGGCAGGGGTGGGATGAGATATTTAAGGTTCCTTCTAATTAAACCAGTCTGGGATTCTGTGATAACATGAATTGTTGTTATTATTATTAAGCCATGCTGGCTTTAATTTGGCTACAACAAAGCAAGTGCCTCCAGAGCAGGTGGGTTGGGAGCTGTTCCCTCTGGGTCAGGAGCTGGAGCTGCTCCCCAGGACATCCCTGGGTCCTGCAGTGTCCTGGCAGGTGGCACAGGGGACCTGGGAAGTGCCAGTGCTGAGCAGAGCTTTAGAACCAGCCAGACCTGCCCTTTGCCTCCTGTCTGCACAGGGAGGAGGGTGGAGCTCCCAGGGGCAACCAGGCCCTTGCAGAGCTGGGGTTTGATGATGCCAGGATGGAGAAACTGGGGATTTGAGGCCGAATCCTGGGGCAGGTGGAATCCTGACCCTGCTCTTGTCTCCTGGCACATGCAGGGCACAGTGATGTGTTGATGGGACTGGTCTCAGTGAACAGGGAGGATCTCTACGAGAGGCTCAAATTCCTGCAGAACTGTGAGTACTTCCCCCAGGAGACACCTGGGGTGAATCCTGGTCCCACAGCAGCTCCTCTTGGGAGCAGGGGGTGCACACAGGTGGGGATCCTGCCCAGAGAGGCAGCTCAAACGGGCACAACTGGGATGAACACAATTAAATTTTACTTGAGGAAAATTCAAATCAAATTAATACTTTTCAATTAATAAAATAAACTTTATAAACTTAATAAAATTAATGACAGTGGTCTCCACTTCCCAACTGCTTCTGGGAAAACTGATGAGGCTGATGCTGGAAGCATCAAGGTCTGTCTGCCTCGTGCACACCTGCAGTTAAAGGGGACTTCTAAACTCACCCATCAGAATTTTCTTATGTATATTAAACTCAACCACTTTAATGCCTCTTAATTGTCAGGAATAAATTTCTGTATGGGGTCTTGTCTACCCTCTGCCTACAGCAGAGCCAGCAAAGGTGTGTTCTGCCTAATAAATGCGACCCTTGAGGCTTCAGCTTGTTAATTGGGCTCATTAATTGGCTCCCCACGTGTGTGAGATGAGGAGGGCACATTGCAGCAGTTTCTGCCCACGTGTAATGGTCAAAAATGGACTTGGTTGGGAGGGAAGAACAAAGACAATTTATTGTAAAAACTTGCAGTGTAATACAGGGTTGGAATCATGAAGAGGCTGGTTATGTCAAACTGGGGATGGGTTATGCCAAACTGGGGATGGGTTATGTCAAACTGGGGATGGGTTATGTCAAACTGGGAATGGGTTATGTCAAACTGGGGATGGGTTATGTCAAACTGGGGATGGGTTATGTCAAACTGGGGATGGGTTATGTCAAACAGGGGATGGGTTATGTCAGACTGGGGATGGGTTATGCCAAACTGGGGATGGGTTATGCCAAACTGGGGATGGGTTATGCTAAACAGGGGATGGGTTATGTCAGACTGGGGATGGGTTATGCTAAACTGGGAATGGGTTATGCCAAACTGGGGATGGGTTATGTCAGACTGGGGATGGGTTATGTCAAACTGGGGATGGGTTATGCCAAACTGGGGATGGGTTATGTCAAACTGGGGATGGGTTATGTCAAACT
>JAWWEV010000004.1:899021-913084 GCA_035583235.1 Hafferia zeledoni
TGTCCCCAGTCCCTCTCCAGCTCTCCTGGAGCCCCTTCAGGCCCTGGCAGGGGCTCTCAGGTGTCCCTGGAGCCTTCTCTTCTCCAGGTGAGTCCCCAGCTCTCCCAGCCTGGCTCCAGGGCAGAGGGGCTCCAGCCCTGGACCTCATTCATGCTCATGTGGGAGTTTGCAAATTGGAGCTCAATTGCAGCCTCAGAAAAGAACTCCCCACACCCAAAGTGAGGATGTGTTGACACCTGAGTCCTTGCAGAGCCAGTGACTTCCCATCTGCCCAGGAAGCTGCTGACTCTCCATGTTGTTCTCCAGGTGGATCTCTGTAAATACGTGTCTGTCAACGGGGCAACGGCTCATCCCCACATTGAGAACGATGGGACAGTTTATAACATTGGGAACTGCTTTGGAAAAAACTTTGCCTTGGCCTACAACATCATCCGGATTCCTCCCCTGCAGGCAGGTCAGTTAATGCCACCTCGGAGCCAGCTGGGAAACTCTTGTCTTAGAAATCATTTCTTTGTCCTTTAAATGAGTTTTGTCCTTTTTTTTTTCTTCAAGCTTCTTTAGATTTTACTTGCTTTTTAAATGTTGCATTGAAAACACTTCCAAGTGGTGTCTAAACCACGAGTTTCCTTTGTGGTTAAGGCAGACCCTTGCTGGGTGAATGCTGTGAAGAGGGACTGAGTGTTGGTGAGACCCTCCATAACCCCTCACCTGTCCCGTTCCAGACAAGGAAGACCCGATGAACAAGTCAGAGGTGGTGGTGCAGTTCCCCTGCAGTGACAGGTTTAAGCCCTCCTACGTCCACAGGTAACGCTCTGTGGGGTCAGCAGGAACCAGGGACTTGTTCTCACATGTGATCAGCAACAAAAATTGGGTGATTTACCAGAATCAGTGTAATTGTAAGAGATGATCCATGTGCTGTACCAGTGCTTAAGAGGAAGGACTCTGTGGGGTTTGTCCAAACTAACCCCTGATGTGCCCACCCTGTGTTTCCAAACAGCTTCGGGCTGACCCCAAACTACATTGTGTTTGTGGAAACACCAGTGAAAATCAACCTCCTCAAGTTCCTCTCCTCCTGGAGCCTCTGGGGAGCCAACTACATGGACTGCTTCGAGTCCAACGAAACCATGGGGGTGAGCAATGGGTCATCCCCAGCTGGGCTGCACTGGGCAGCCAGGCCCACACTGGGAGGTCCATGCTGTTGGTGTCCCCTTTGTTTCCCTGAGCCCAAGCCAAGCTGCTGGTTGGTTCTCAGGTGTGGCTCCACGTGGCCGAGAAGAAGAAGGGTCGGCTCCTCAACCTCAAGTACCGCACCTCGGCCTTCAACCTCTTCCACCACATCAACACCTACGAGGACAACGGGTTCCTGATCGTCGACCTCTGCACCTGGAAGGGGTGAGTCCAGGGGCCCTGGGCAGCACAGCAGGGGGGCAGTGCAGCCTCAGCACCAGACACTGCTGGAATCACCTCTGGCACTTGGCACCAACCCATACTGGCACTTGGTGACAAGTAGGCTACACAGCATGGAGTTACCCAGAGGTGCAGGGAGCCTGTTGGACACTCATTTTCCAAGGAAAAAATACTTTTATCTTTTATTCACCTTTAATAAATGTTAGTGACTGCTGAAGGCTGATGCTATTCTGGTTCCTGGGGCTGCAGTGAGCAGGGTCTGGGTGAGGTTTGAATGCTGCTCTTCATGTAAACACAGAAATGAGGCACTCAATGGTGAAGCCCAACCGTGTTGGCTGCTTTGGACACCCTGAGCTGAGTGATCCTGGCATAGAATCACAGAATCCCAGACTGGTTTGGGTTGGGAGGGACCTTAAAGCTCATCCCATTCCACCTCCTGCCATGGGCAGGGACACCTTCCACCAGCCCAGGTTGCTCCAAGCCCCATCCTGTGCTTGTGTTGAACAGCAGTTGCTGGTTTTGCTCTCAGGGGATGTGGTGCCCCCATGGTTTGGCTCTGCCAGGGAGCTGCACTGGGACTTGTGTTAGTCTGCTTGCCCAAAGAAGCTGTGGCTGCTCCATCCCTGGGAGTGTCCAAGGCTGGACAGGGTTGGAGCAACCTGGGATACTGGAAGGTGTCCCTGCCATGGCAGGGGCTGGAATGAGATGAGGTTAATTAAGGTCCATCCTGACCCAAACCATTCTATGATCTGATTTAATTTCAGGGAAAACAATCTGCACTTCACCCCCTGCTTGCAAACCCCTCTCTGTTTGTCTCTGTGATGCTGCTTCCCTGCAGGTTTGAGTTTGTTTACAACTACCTGTACCTGGCCAACCTCCGTGCCAACTGGGACGAGGTGAAGCGCCAGGCGGAGAAGGCGCCGCAGCCCGAGGCGCGCAGATACGTCCTGCCCCTCAGCATCGACAAGGTACCCCGGGCCAGATCCTGCATCCTGGGGAGAAGGGAAACTCCAAGGATGGGGTTCAGAGAAACTTCGTGTTTTCTTTAGCTATCCATGTTCTTCTGGTTTGTTTCCCATTTGGTTGCTGAAGGTGGTTGTGGCTGCTCCATCCCTGGAGGTGCTCCAGGACATGCTGGATGGGGCTTGGAGCAACCTAGGTGTCCCTGCCCAAGGCAGGGGGTGGAACTGGGTGGGCTTTAGGGTCCCTCCCAACCCAAACTCTGATGATTCCATACACTGCTGTTCACAGCAGAGATTGTGGGGCAGCAGTTAATCCTGGAAGGTGCTGCCAGGAGCGGAGAAGGGAGCAGCCCCAGCCTCAGCATGTGTGGTTCAGTCCTCCAGCCCTTGGTGTGAGGTCCCTGGAGCTGCCAGCCTGGCACAGAGCTGCCAGCCTGGCACAGAGCTCGCTGGCTGGCAGCTGCTGGCTTCCCTTCCAGGCTCCTGGCCGCGGTGGGCGGGCTGGGGGCAGCCGGGGCCGTGCTCAGCCGAGCCACCCGCACAGCTCACGGGGCTGTGGATCCAATGAGAAGTGCAAGCCCATTGGCAGTGCTCAGTGCAGACCTCTGAGTGCCCCACGGAGGGGAAGGGAGTTGTGTTTACGAGCACAGTGAGGGCTGGGGAGCAGGACAGCTGTGCAACACTGCCCAAAGGCGGTGGCAGGTCACTCCCTGCAGCCCCTGAGGCTCTGCTGCACGTTGCCACCTTCCCCAGGCCATGTTTGCGACAGATCCGTGCAAACACACTCAGAAATGTGTTCCTCCAAGCTCTTGGTGTTTGTCTGTGCCAGGCTGACACGGGGAAGAACCTGGTCACGCTGCCCTACACGACGGCCACCGCGACACTGCGCAGCGACGAGACCATCTGGCTGGAGCCTGAAGTGATTTTCTCGGGGCCACGTCACGGTATGGTGAGACCCCCAAATGGCACCAGCCCAAGGGCTGCCTGCACTCCCTGACCCACTCACCCTCATGCTTTTATGTATTTATGTTTTATTGCAGCCTTTGAGTTCCCCCAGATCAACTACAAGAAGTACGGTGGGAAGCCGTACACGTACACCTACGGGCTGGGGCTGAACCACTTTGTCCCAGACAGGGTAACTGTCAGCCAAAGGGGATGGGCTCAGTCTGGGACAGCACAGAGAACTTCTGAGCTGTGGGGCTTTTGGTTTTCCCCTCCTTTAGCTTTGCAAGCTGAACGTTAAAACTAAGGAGACCTGGGTGTGGCAGGAGCCAGATTCGTACCCGTCGGAGCCCATCTTTGTTTCCCATCCGGATGCTCTGGAGGAGGATGATGGTAAAGCTCGTGGGGTTTGGGTCCATGGCATTGAGGAGGGGAAGGTTTGTGTCAGCTGGCACCAGGCTGGCTGCAGGGCTGTGCCAGAGGAGGGCAGGGGCAGAGCCCACAGGCAGCTCCTGGACCAGACTGGGTGCTGACACCAGTGGGAAGTTTCTGAGGAAATGTGGGAAAATTAAGAGTGAATGAAAACAGAGGAGAAGGACCTCAATGTTTAGAAAAGCTGTTCTCATTTTCTAGATTTTTTCCAATACTTCTCAGTTTTAATAAGCAACTATAGGAGCTGCTGTGCCATCAAAGGCTGGCAAAGGCAGCAATGGCAAGAGCCCAGATAGTGTGAAAAATACACAATCATAGAATCATGGAGTGGTTTGGGTTGGAAGGGATTTTAGTGATCATTTAATTCCAGCCCCCTGCCATGGGCAGGGACACCTCCCACCAGCCCAGGTTGCTCCAAGCCCTGTCCAACGTGGCCTTGCACACTCCCAGGGATGGGGCAGCCACAGCTGCTCTGCCAGTGTCTCTCACCACCTCCCTGATCACACAATTCCAATGGGATTTACGGTGTGCTGAATGCCAGGGGCTGCTCTCCCTGTGCCCACCCCCACTGGGCCACCCCCTGTGTCCCCTCCAGGGGTGGTGCTGAGCATCGTGATCAGCCCTGGCACAGGACCCAAGCCTGCCTACCTGCTGCTGCTCAGCGCCAAGGACATGAGCGAGGTGGCCCGGGCCGAGGTGGAGGTGAACATCCCCGTGACCTTCCACGGGCTCTTCAAGAGAGCGTGACCAGCAGTGCCTCCCAGGGGGCAACCTCTGTTTGCAGCCGCTCCAGCGACCTCCAGGCCTTCAGCATCCCCTCCCCTCTGTCAGTCACATTGAGCACTTCAGTTCTGGCAACGATTCTTCAGACTGCTTAATCAGGTGTTCTTGAAACACAACCCTTGGCATCATTTCCAGCTAAAACACCCCAAGTTTGGTGGGGTGGAATTTAAACTTTGCAGCTGCAGCAGAGAGAACAATGCCTGAAAGCAGAGTGTGACCTCAACACTTGTACACGTGGTAACATTATGTAGAAGTGTCTCTGCTCTGTTACACGTTGGAGAATTTTTAGGCTATTACAGATTTAAATCCCCTCCTGGTCACTGCTTTAGTATCCTCAGAGCAATCCAAGTGGAGCCTTTCCACAGCTGCTTTGGGAATCCAAACTGGGGGGCAGGTAGAGTTTTGTTCTTCACTAAGGCTGCAACCTGCACACACTCTCTTGTGTATTTGCTCTTTTCCATTTCATTTGTCAAAGTGCATTTCCTTGATTTCTGGATTTCATGCTAAAAGATGAACATGAAAAAAATCAAGAAATTGTTACCCCTTGGGCTGACTGAGCTTCCTTTGAGTGCTACAGATGGTCAGTTTAATCCTTCCTTCTCACAAAATAAACTCTCAGCTGATGTCGAAAATAAAAACTTTTGGCTAATAGACTTAAAATCTGGCCTTCTTGTTTGTCTTCAGTTGTTCACCATTTTTATTAATGGTATGAAAGAACTGGAAAATCCTTTCCACTCAGGCTGTGCAGGGTGCTGGTTGGAGGGTGGCACTTACATCCTGAGGATGGGATGGGGACCCCGGGACACAGCCTGGTGCTGCTGCTGGGCCATGATCTCCAGGCACTGGGCAACCACCTCATTGAAAACAAAACAAAACAATATAAGCAATGAGCCTCAAACAAACAAAAACAAAAAACAAAACAAAACAAAACAAATCAGTAAAACTGAATAGTTCTGCTCTTATTTATATGTTCCTTCTTTTTGTGAAACGTTGACCACAGTAAAATGAACAGTTCAATTATCACATGTTTTCTTTTCATGTGTAGCTCCCAGAGAGAGGGAATTTCAAGGCTCTAGGACTAAAAAAACTTCTTGGTTCTCTCCCATTATCAAAGTTTCCATAAACTCCACGGAAAATATTTAAAATCCACATAGTTCCATAAATATGTCCCACATTTAGAAGGGTTGTGTTGGGGTCTGACCCCAGCTGAAACCAGGACAGATTGAGATCTTCAAGTATTTGTGATCTTCATGTAAACAAACTTCAGAAGTGCAAAGAACATTTTTATTGCTAATAAACAACCTAACAAGATAAAACAGAAGAACAAAGGCAGAGGCTTTCAGAAAGAATCTAATGGAGAGATGTCTGCCAAGTTCAAATAAATACAAAGCCAGGGGGGCATCCCAACGGATACAGCAAATTACAATCAGGGAGAAAAATCTGCAAAAAAAACAATATCCCAGAACAAAAAAATGGAAACAATTGGGATAGTGAGGAGCCTGAACTTCAGAGAGTTGAAGAAATGGGTGATTATATGAAAAAGGAAAAAAAAAAAGGATTCAGATACAGAATCAATGTACTAAAAGGAAATCCCACCTTTCTAGTGTTTTGAGGTAGAATGATCCCATCATCCCAGAGTCTGGCAGAGGAGTAAAATGCACTGCTTTCTTCCTCGAGCCTGGAGAGGACAGAGTATTGAACAGGCTGAAAAGCACAATAAAAACATCAGGGCAGTGAAAAAAGTCATAGATGAAACAGGCAAATAGTTCCATCTGAAGAGAATGGGCAGTACTGCTGTTAAAAATAATCAGAATCCAGAAAATAACAGATCTGATCATTCTGAAGCACAGACCAGCTTGGGAAGATCCTAACAGAGAGACATAAAATTAAGTGGCCATTTAAAATATTTTTCAGTAGGTTCGTGTTTGCTTTATTAGTTTGAGATGTGCTGCTCTGTATGATGAACAAAACAGGCAATTAATTCATGAAATCCCTGCAAGGGTTTATATTTAATGTTCTTACTTTTTCTTCAGCTGGTTTAGCTCTGATTCATCTGCACAGCCACTGTCCCCAGATCCTGGGACTGTGGAGAAATGTCTTGGATCCACAAGAGCAACTCTTGCATTAGGCCAGAGGAACAGAAAGTTTGGACTGAACGATCTCCCACACTACAAAAAACAAAAAAGCACAGAACAAACTCACTGAAATGAATCCCAAAAGTGTTTATGGGATGGCACAACCAAAGTCAAGGCAGCACGAACCCCATCTGGGTTTGTAGGGCATTAGTGCCCCAGCTCCTGTATCAGTCCAGGATATCAGCACAGCTACCACAGCCACCCACACTGCCTTCAGTATTGCTCCTTTAGGATTCCATTTTTAGTTCCAAGCCCTGACACATTTAATCCTCACATGTTAAATTTTCAGTAATCGTGTCCTGTGCTGCATTTGTTACTTAAAAAGTAGTTCCCAGATGGAGGTAACTGACTGTTCTAGAACTGCAGGGCTGTGCCTTTTAGCCCAGGGTGAAAGGCTTGTCCCAAGGGCTGAGCCCACCCCTACCATGGCATAGCTGTCGCTCCCGAAACAGCCCCCGATGACCACAGTGATCTTGGGAACAGCAGCACAGGCAACAGCAGCTATCATGGAGGCCTGGGCCTTCAGCCTGCTGGAATGAGCCTCTGCCTGGAGGGAAAACACTCAGTTTAGATCCTTTTAGCCTTTATTCTACATTCCCTCCGCTCCCACCAAACTCGTATTTCTAAACGTTTATTTATTATTCACAAATCTGTGTGATCGTTTCTTCCACAACAGAGATGCAGCATCATTAACTAACTCATATCATTAACTCATATATAACTAACTCATAAACTCATATATATCATAACTAACTCATATATATCATAACTAACCCATATCATTAACTCATATATATCATAACTAACTCATAAATTCAGATATATCATGACTAACTCATATCATTAACTCAAAAGCCCACTATGCACTTATTTTAATATGTAAATCAGCAAAACAATTACAACCAGGAGCAAACCCCTGAACAACTCCCTTGTGCCAGGCTCTGTCTGTGCTGGTGGCCCTGGGAGGAACAGGCTGCAGAAACAAATCTGGAGCCCAGTGCAGGTTTTACTGAGGCTCTCCCTAGCCCAGGACAAAACCTACTGTACTTAACATCTGCACTTTTCTAAAAGAGAAATAGCTAATTTTCTGGAGTGCAGTGGTGTCAGAAGAATCAATAAACTGTATTTCAATGTAAAAAGCACTTTAAATTTCAGGTTTTACAGCCTGCATTGCCAGCTGAGCACTATAATTTTATATAAGCATACAGGCCTGCTTAAAATTCAAGTGAGACTGGAAAGATTTAAGAGCAAGGTCATTATGAAGCTTTAAGATTTAAACCATCAAGAGTGGTTTAAAAAAATCAATTTTCCTAAAAATAACTTTGCAAGTGTAGCTTTAATCAGAAGAACCAGGAATTGTATGTGGGACTGGAGACGCCGTACCTGAGCGATGCTGGCTGGCCCTGCTGGCTGTGGAGCAGTGTTTTGGAGGAAGAGGATGGGAATTCCCCTCTGGCTGCAGAGCTGCACGAAGTGGCTGCCCTTGAGAGCAGCATCCTGAGCCAGCTCCCCGTTGTTGGCCACTATCCCCACCAAGTGCCTGCAGAACCAGACACACGCACAGCTGATGATCTCAGAGGCCTTTTGCAACCTCAACAATTCCACAATTTTCTCTTTTGAACCCTAAAAATTGTTGGAGGAGTGTAAAACCTGATGGTCATCCAGAAGCTGTTCAGACACGTGTCCCTCCCTTTTGACAGGGAATGTTCACAGCCTTACCCTTCCACGTGGCCAAATCCTGTTACTAACGTGGTTCCATAATTAGCCTTGAACTCCTGGAATCTGCTTCCATCCATCAGCCTGCTCAGAATCTGCAAAGAAATCCACAGACTTGACTTTACTGAGAAGTTGAAGTGAAATAAGTTATGCTAAAACAAATGCTCTGTTCAAACAGGAGACCTGTGTTGTTATACAGGAAATCCACCTCCAGGAGCACAGAACATCTCTTGGTGTCTTGCTAAATATTCAGTATGCACAAAACACCCAATTTGTGTTCAGTTTAATTACCAATCATGTATTTTGAGCCAAGTCCAACTCCAACATTATTTCAGTCTTACAAAGCAGTTGTTCCTGTGCATAAAAGTCTAAGAACCCCAGTGTGTGCAGTTACAGATTTTGTGCATAAGAAACACTCTTGCATATTGCTCAGGCTTTTTTCCCATACAATTAAAAGCTGTTTCCAAAGCTACTCTGCTTTCTACAGTCAATCCCCTTCACTGCAGGAACTTAACACTGGAAAAGATAGTGGATTCACATCCTTGGAAACTAAATCTCATCTAGAACACAATGAAAATACCGTGGGCAGCTCTCCATGGCTCTGCTTCAGTGCTAGTGTCTGTCCCAGCCTCAAACAAGTTTCATTTGAGCTGTGTTGTTTTTCAGTCAGTACTTTTATCAGGTATTTCTGTTACAAGACACAGCCTTGATGGCTTGGGGGGAAAGAAATAAAAAGCAAGAGGAGAGGAAAATCAGACACTAAAAGGGTGTGTGTTCTCAAGGAAGCCAACACAGTACAAGACACAACAGTGCATGGAAACAGATGGGGATCAGCTGGCACAATCTAGAATTATCTAGAATGTATCTTATCTCCAGCAGGATAAATATTTTCTATAATTCTACAGAATTGTTGCCATCCTGCTTTGTTGCAGACTCAAGACAGGCAATGACTGGCAATGGATGAGGCAAAAATACAGAATATCTGGGATTCTCCGAGAGAGAACAGCCTGTTGCTGCAGGGCTCTGACACAGAGCAGCCTGAGGGATGCAGGAATGCAGTGCCTGTCCCTCACCAGTTTGACAGGAAGGGTACAGCTGTAGTCCTGTGGTGCCAGCCCCAGGAGCTCCTCGGGGCTGTACAGGGGCTGGTCGTGCTGCGTGTCCCGCTCTGGAACTGCCTCGAAGTTCAGCGTGGAGATGATGCTGCGAATACACTCATAGGCCTCCTCCTCTGAGGGTGCAAAGTGGTCAGCACAGCCACTGACTCTGGGGAGAGCAACATGGAGCAGCATTAATTCATGAAATCTGAGTTCTGCTGGAAAATACAAACTATAGGAAAACACATAATCTGTACTGTGACTCTCCAAACCCCCTGAAAGTACTGTGTGATTTTGTTGAATGAGCTGAAAGCAGCAGCTCAGGGCAATTTCTGTGCAGCCCAACCCAAATTCACAGTAAGGAGAAGTTCTTTCCCGTGACTTTCAGGTTTATCTGGATTAAGGAAAGACCTTTGAATTTATTTTCATGATGCTGTTGTTGCAAACAAAATCAAAAAGGGAAAACGGCAAAACAAACTTCAGGAATTATTTCAAGATAAGCCTGGATATAAAGACAGTAACATATTACATGTACTTAAGTTAAACTATATGTATTCTGGAAAACACTAGGAAACAGCTGATAGCATCCCCCTTTTATAGCTGGTCCCTCTGAGGCACAGAGGAACTGACTTGCCTAAGCTTGTTCAGAAAGTATGTGGAACAACAGGGATCCAAATCCAATTTGTCCCATGACATCACTTAATTTTCCTTCCATTTGGCTGCTTTAACCAAAACCCCTGAACCTGAGAAGGAAAAGCAGTGTAATCCCAGGTTCCCCTTTTGCCCTGAACTGAAGTGGCAATGCCATGTTCCTTTAAAGCTGAATTCTCTACTGGTTTGAGAACATTCCACACACTGTGAGTGAAGTTTGGCTCCTCCCAGGTCCTCAGGAGACACATATTCCCCTGTGGCAGCTTTGACAAGGGGTGGCCCGGCCAGGAAGAGTGTCCCAATCTTGTCTATGATCACAGTCTCCTCGGCCATGGTGGGCACGTAGGCACCGCCAGCGACACAGGAGCCACACACCACGGCCACCTGGGGGCACAGACACAACAGCCAGCGCTGCAGGGGCACAGCAAAGCCAAAGCCAAAGCCCAAAGGTGTTCCAGGAAGTCTCAAGGTGCTAAATCACAGCTGGGGGAACAACGAAGTGGAGATATAAAACCAGCAGGAACGCTGATGGTGGTTTGGAGGGTTCAGAGTTCACCCTGAAATAACCCAGTGATTTGATGCTTTTCCACCATGGTCAGTCAGGAAACACTTCAAAGACCCTTAAGGTTGAAGTGTTGTGTTATGTGAGATACTGTACCCAGCACTGGGGAGGCCCCACCTCCAATCCTGGGGATAGTTCTGGGCCCCTCAGGACAAGGAGGACACTGAGGGGCTGGAGCATGTCCAGGGCAGGGAATGGAGCTGGGGAAGGGACAAAACTTTCCAGAACTCCACTGATCACAGAGACCACCCTTACCTGCCCTCCCCATGACACTGTACCTGAGGGATTCCCATGGCAGACATGATTGCTTCGTTGTAGAAAATCCTGCCACCATGCAGCTTGTCAGGAAACAGCTCTGACTGATGGTACAGAGAAAGGAAAAAAGGGAGTTTTAATATTAACTATGAAAGCTGATGCCTCCTCCTTACTCCATTCATTCCCAAATATGTTGTAACTGACTCTGGGAAGGTCCCCACTAACAATCACACCTGAACCTTTCATTTACAGCATTCACTGTGGTATTTATTCCCTTGTACATTGTGAAATCCCCCCAAAACACCCATGTGTTTCCAAAGAGGTAAGTTTCACAATTTTTTGTGGAACTGATTTATTGCACACAGACTGTAAACCTGGAGCAGGGGAGGCTCATGTTTCCACTTTATCTGTGAAATGCCCTCAGCAGTTTCCCTTTTTATTAGTTTTTGATACAATTCCTTAAGTCAGGTAAAAGCTTTTTCTCTGTGCTTCCCTTCAGTGTGGAGAGGGAACAACCACAACCTCTGTGATGGGATGGCCTTTTCCATTGGGTTTTTTTACCTGTGCAAATCCTCCTTTTGCATTAAGAATTGCAAGAATTGCACTTTCAAGGGCCATGGAGGTTGGTGCATTACCAGCACAAACAAGGCAATAAAACAGAGCAAACTGTAGATTCTGAGGCTGCTCACACTATGTACTGGTTTACTAAAGCCACAAAAGCAGCTCTGCACTGTCATTCAACTCTGATTAGATGCAGGATCAGCCAGAGGGAGGAAACAAGCCCAGTGCTCTGTGCTCTGCATGGTCAGCATTACCTGCAGGGGCAGGAAGGCTCCCCCACTGTCCACCAGGTGCACAGACAGCAGCCTGTTCTCCAGGGCAATCTCCTGGGCCCTCAACTGCTTCTTCACTCCAATCGGGTAAATAGTTCCTCCTTTCACTGTGGCATCACTTGCCATAAAGACACACCAGATTCCACAGATCTTGCCAATTCCTGTAATTCAGTTCAAATCAGTTCCACAGACACTTATCAGGACTCTCTAATAGAAGTAACACACACAAAATAAGAGAGCTAAGTTATAGCCAGGTCATTTTCAGTAACATTATATCAGGAAGTTCCAAATTAAGTTGAAAATACCACACAGGCAAGAATTCTATCCCTCTTCTCTAGAATAACAATGATATTTAAAAAATAATCAAAATTATAGAAGCTCAAATAAATTGGTGTGTTCCTGGTGACAATGAAAGAGAAAAAAATACATAGTTTGACACCCAACTCTTGATATAAAACAGAAGGCAATTAAAGATTACCCCCAACAATCTGTGATGAAAGACAGGATTTCATACTCTGTTCTAGGTACTTTTTGAACTGGTACCACTCCTTAAAATACAATTTCATTGAAACTGAATTTCATTGAAATTACATTTTGAAGGGTGGTTCCAGTTTTTAAAAAAATGTTTCCACTGACAATGCAATTGTCTAAAATTTGAAAAACATTAAAAAATATTCCATAAACGTTATAACACGCATGCTTTTTCCTTTCCTTGTTCCTTTCCCATTCCATTTTCCATTACCAGTGAGGCACCCAGCAGCAGGGACATCCCCATAGGGCATGCCCAGCCCTGCCAGAGGGGACAGCTCCAGGAAAGCCTCATCATCCAGCAGCAGCTTCAGGCGCTCCCGCACAAACAGCTTCTTGTTGCGCTGAGTGTGGCGCAGGATGGCGCTTTCTCCCCCTCCTTTCCTCACCCTCTCCAGCAACTCCGAGTATCTGATGGGAAAAACAAAGTTTCAGATAATGGAAACAAAGCTTCGTGGTGTGGGGAGGGAGGGTATCCAGAGGGACCTGGAGAGGTGGGGCTGAGGGAACCTCGAGTTCAACACAGCCAAGTGCAGGAGCTGCCCTGGGTCGGGGCAATCCCTGCACAAACACAGGCTGGGGGGAGAATGGACTGGGAGCAGCCTTGGGGAGGACTTGGGGTGTTGGTGGATGAGAAGCTCAATGTCTCCCACCCAGAGGAGGCCCCAGAGAGGCTCCAGGGCTGGAGCTCCTTTGGAGCCAGGCTGGGAGAGCTGGGGGGGTCACCTGGAGAAGAGAAGGGTCTGGAGAGACCTGAGAGCCCCTGGCAGGGCCTAAAGGGGATCCAGGAGAGCTGGAGAGGGACTGGGGACAAGGGATGGAGGGACAGGACACAGGGAATGGCTTCCCACTGCCAGAGGGCAGGGATAGGTGGGATATTGGGAAGGAATTCCTGGCTGGGAGGGTGGGCAGGCCCTGGCACAGGTTGGACAGAGAAGCTGTGGCTGCCCCAGCCCTGGGAGTGTCTCAGGCCGGGCTGGACAGGGCTTGGAGCACCCATGGCTGGTGGGAGGTGTCCCTGCCCATGGCAGGGGTGGCACTGGGTGGGCTTTGGGGTCCCCTCCGACCCAAACCATTGTGTAAGTGGTGGAGTCAACACTCTGGAGTCTGTGTGGGTTCATCCCACATTGCTCCAGACTTTTTCATGGAGCAAACTCTCGTATTGACTTTCTGGTGGAAAGCAGGGACACAATAAATTACTCTGTCAGTAGATGCTGCATGTCATTTAAATGAAACACTTCAAAGGCAAAGCAACAATTTCAGTCAAGAATTGTTTGTTACTGTCTTACAAAATTAAATCAAGTTGCTGGCAGTGGGACTGACATGAACAGGAGAAGTTGCCTATGTCAGTAAAATAACTCTTTTCAGTTTTATTCCTGTTACAGGCTTAAGCCTTTTGGAGCAGGCTTAAAGTTCATGCCTGTCTTCCTTATGCTTTGCCTGCCCATAATCTACTTGTTCAGCTGCATGTGGGATTTCCTAGAATGTGCTGGACAAATCCAGAGATGGAGCAGTACAAAATCCTTTCCAAATCACTTTGAACATAAATCCAGGGATGTCTTAAATCAAACTCTGTAGCCACAGTTTGGGATGCAGAACTGGAACTCTGAGGTGCTGAGCTGAGCTTTGCCTTTGTACTCATCCCTTAGGAGGGTTTATATGAGGGAGCTGGGGGTGTTTAGTCTGGAGAAGAGGAGGCTCAGAGGTGACCTCAGCACTGTCTGGAACTCCCTGAAGGGAAGTTCTGGCCAGGTGGGGGT
>JAWWEV010000004.1:969821-987875 GCA_035583235.1 Hafferia zeledoni
ACCAGCTGAAGTTTCTCTGAGTCCCATCCAACCTGGCCTTGGGCACTCCCAGGGATGGGGCAGCCACAGCTTCTCTGCGCACCTGTGCCAGTGCCTGCCCACCCTCCCAGCCAGGAATTCCTTCCCACTATCCCACCTATCCTTGCCCTCTGGCCATGGGAAGCCATTCCCTGTGTCCTGTCCCCCCATCCCTTGTCCCCAGTCCCTCTCCAGATCTCCTGGAGCCCCTTTAGGCTCTGGCAGGGGCTCTCAGGTCTCCCTGGAGCCTTTTCTTCTCCAGGTGAACCCCCCAGCTCTCCCAGCCTGGCTCTAGAGCAGAGGGGCTCCAGCCCTGGAGCATCTCTGTGGCTCTCTATTTTAAGCTAGTTTAGCTTTCTTCTTCCCCCTTTAACAGAAAGCAGCATTTCAGCACGAGCAGTCTGTGTCTCTTCATGCAACATTAATATTGATGGTACCTCTCTGGCTGCTGCCAAAGCTCAGTGTGTGTCAGGTGGTGCTGTCAGCCCAGGCTCTCCTCAGACAGTGCAGGGCTGTGCTCAGCACATCAGCCCTCCTGTCAACCACGCTGGTTCTCCTGCTAGAAAAGGCCTGTTTTTAGCAGTCAGGTGTTTGTGGGTGTCCCTGGGTGTCCCCAGGGACTGCCCTTGGTGTGCTGAGCACGTGGTTGCCGCGGGTGTATCCGCAACGGAGCGGTTTGGTCACATTCAGTGAGACATCCAAGCTGAAGGAATCCCAATGGAATCATTTTGTCAGGACTATTTTTTCCCTGCAGACTGAGGGTGAAGAGCAGAATCCCAGCCTGGTTTCTGCCTCACTGAATCCCTTCCACTCCATTTACTCCATCCTGGTGACCTGGTGCTGTTCTCACTGATTTCCTGCAGTACTGAATTTGCTCTTTCTCCTGGGCAGGTGACAGAAGGCCACTGGAAGTGGGGGGACATAACGATCCAGGTGAACAGTGCCTTCTTCACGGGCATCTACGGCATGTGGAACCTCTACGTGTTCGCCCTCATGTTCCTGTACGCGCCGTCCCACAAGAACTACGGCGACGACCAGTCCAATGGTAAATGCCTCCAATGATCTAAGGGGAGAGGGAGAGAGAGAGTTTGAGATGCCTCCTAGGCATTTTTTTTGGCCCAAGGGCACATTCAGCACTTTGAAACGTGATGGAAATGGTGGTTTGGTTTTCCAAGCAGGCTGGGTTGGGCAGGTTTGAGTATTTAGCCAAGGCTGGTTGGAACCTTCTGGTGGTTTTTGTGCCTTTTGGCATTGCCCAGGTGTAACTGCAGCTCCGATGGGGGGATGAGGAATGGAAACAGCAGAATGCTGGTCTAGTGTGTGGCATCGTGGCCCATGGCAGGGCCTTGGAACTGGGTGATGTTTTGGGTCCATTCCAACTCAAACAATTCTGGGATTCTCTGGTGTCTGGGCAAGTGGGGAATGGCAGTGCTGCTGGATTCTGTTAGCAGTTGTCCTCAGTAGTACAGAAGTCATTTGCTGATACAAAATCATGGAATTGTTTAGGTTGGAAAAGCCCTCTCAGACCACCAAGTCCAACCATCCCCCAGCACTGCCGAGGCCACCACTGACCATGTCCCCAAGTGCCACATCCAGGGATGGGGACTCCACCCCTGCCCTGGGCAGCTGTGCCAGGGATGGACAACCATTTATGTGAAGAAATTCTTTCTGTTATTCAAATAAACCTGCCCTGGCCCAGCCTGAGGCCGTGCCCTCTGCTCCTGTCCCTGTGCCCTGGGGCACAGCCCGACTACCCCCACCCCCCCCACCCCGGCTCCCCCTCCTGGCAGGGATTGCAGAGCCAGAAGGTCCCCCCTGAGCCTCCTTCTCTCCAGGCTGAGCCCCCCCCAGCTCCCTCAGCCCCTTCCCCAACTCCATTCCCTTCCCTGGACATGCTCCAGCCCCTCAGTGTCTTGAGCTTCTCTTTAAATAACTGTAAATAAAAGCATTTGTAGGATTGTTGCCTGGTCTGCAGCTCAGGCAGCTCCTCAAAGCTTTAAGGGAATACACCAGATCTTTTACTTGCTAATTGTGCAGTATTTTGCTGTGGGATGCCCTGACAGTGCCTTTGCTCCCCAGGTGACCTGGGGGTGACCAGCGGGGAGGAGCTGCAGCTCACCACCACCATCACCCACGTGGACGGCCCCACCGAGGTGTACAAGCTGGCTCGGAAGGAGGCTCAGGAGTGACCCCAGGTGGCTCAGCGGGGCCCAGGGTGGGACAGGAGACACACCAGTGCCTCTGGCAGGAGACCTTTGTGGCCCAAGTGGCTCCTCAAGCCCCGCGTTGCTGGTGTGTTCTCGGGGCGGTGACCCCGAGCAGAACTTTGTAACTCTTTACTATGGCGTAGTTATTCCTGGGGGGAGGGCTGTGTCCACTGTGTCCACTCGAGCACGTAAAACCCTGCTGGGAGGGCCTGGGGGTTGCAAAGTCGCTGCCCTGGGGGTGGTTTTAGTTGGCTGTGTGTGCTGGTGCATGAAGGTGCTGCGGGGAGCTTGGTCAGCAGCACAGACTCAGCACTCCAAGTTTTCTCCTGTGTGCAGCTTACACAAGGTGCTGATGGAGGGGGGGACTGAAGCCTGGTTGTAAAAACATGTAATTCCACCCTCTGTAACTGTACTGAGCTGTTTGAATCTTGAGTGCAGCCCTGCAGCCACCCTGTCAATGAAGCACAGCTGGGAGAAGAGTGGGCTGTTAGGGAGGTTTCAGTAGAAGCAGCAATGTCCTTTCTCAGTAGGTTTTACAGCTGCTTGTTGAATACAGGGAATGTCCAGCCTGGATGCTGTGCTGGATGCAGGAGAATGGAGCACTCCTGACATGAGTTCCAGAGGTGCTGATCCCACAGCCAGCTCCTGCCTGTTCTCAGCCCTGTTGCTTCCCAGGCTTTTGTGGCTTCCTCCATCTTCCCCTTTGGTTGTGGTGCATCCCTGTTTGCTGGGCAGTCCTGCTCCTCTGGGCACTGCTGGGCTGGAGCACGCTGGGCATTGCTGGGCAGTCCTGCTCCTCTGGGCACTGCTGGGCTGGAGCACGCTGGGCATTGCTGGGCAGTCCTGCTCCTCTGGGCACTGCTGGGCTGGAGCACGCTGGGCAGAGCTGGGCAGTCCTGCTCCTCTGGGCACTGCTGGGCTGGAGCACACTGGGCAGAGCTGGATTCTTCCAGGGATTATCAGACTCCAAAGAACCTGCTGGTCACACACTAATGTGGATCTTTGCTTTCCCAGAGCCAATGCAGGCGCTGAGCTCGCTCAGCCCCGTGCTGGGAGGGTGCTGGCACTGCAGGGGGAGTGGGCACTGATCAGGGTGGAGGCTTGAACTGGACCATGCTGGGACCAGTTAAGAGAAGTGAGTGGTGTGGGAGGGAAGAACCGTAGCCAGAAGTGTCTGTGCTACTCAGGGTGCACCTTCCAGTGCCTGGAGCACCCAGAGAGCCTCATGAGCTGGCAGTAGTAAATGTCTGTGTTAGCTGCTGGTAACATGGAACCCACCCTCCCAGTTCTGTCCCTGAAAGCCAAGGATCTGCTGCTGCTGCCTGTCACTGAAGGGCCAGAGATGAGGAACAGAAGGGAAGCTCCCAAAGCTGCTGCCAAGGCTGTCAGCCCAGGTACCATCATGATTCCCACCCGAAGTTTATTCATTTATTCCCATCCATTTATTCCACCAGAAGGTTCCAACCAGCCTTGGCTAAATACTCAAACCTGTCCAACCCAGCCTGCTTGGAAACCAAACCATCATTTCCATCACATTTCAAGGTGCTGAACGTGCACTTGGGACAAAAAGATGCCTAGGAGGCATCTCAAAAAAGGAGAGGGTGGCATCACAAGATCATCTTGCATCCTTCAGGTGGCTGGACACCCGAAGTTGTGCATCATCCCAGGTCAGGATGTGACACACTGGGCAGGGCCCTCTGCAAGGGGGACCCTCTGCCAAAGGGCTGCTCCCTTTGTATTGCCTGGAGCTACAGTAGGATTTTCTTAAAAGGAAGCGATTCTGTTAGTTGTGTTCTCCCTCCCAGGGATCCCCAGCGGGGGGAGGAGCATCCGCAGGTCCCCCTGGAGCATCCGCAGGTCCCCCTGGAGCATCCCCGGCTCCCCCTGGAGCATCCGCAGGTCCCCCTGGAGCATCCCCGGCTCCCCCTGGAGCATCCGCAGGTCCCCCTGGAGCATCCCCAGCTCCCCCTGGATCATCCGCAGGTCCCCCTGGAGCATCCGCAGCTCCCCCTGGAGCATCCCCAGCTCTCCCTGGGGCATCCCCGGCTCCCCCTGGAGCATCCCCGGCTCCCCCTGGAGCATCCCAGCAGCGTCGCAGCCCCAGCAGGTCCAAGCAGTGCTCCTGCCTGGCGCAGTTACCCCACTGCAAAGTCCCCAAACCAACGCCCATCACCAGCTCCGGCACATTCCCGGCTGAGCGCTCGACTTTGCAACTTTCACACCCTTTTCCCTTGGGTTCTTACGTGATATTTATGTTGTTCCCATAGGTGTGTCCGTGGTTTCTTTTGCAGCTTAGTCTCTAGCACTGCGTTTTGCAAAGGCTCCTCCCAGGGGGAGTCGCTGCTTTCAAACCAAATTCTGTGTCAGACACTAACAGTGTTTATGGGGTGTTTGTGTGTGTGTGGGTTTTTTATTTCTTCATTCCTAAGCCCTACTTGTAAGTCTCGGAAATAGTCCCTGGGTCTTATTAAAATATATTCTTTTTTTTGTTTAGGTTGAGTTCAGTTTTTACAGAACGCTTTGAGCAACCTGGAAAACATGTAGTTTTGTTAATTTAAATAAAATATACACTATTGTGGATTTGTTGGTGGGATTTCTCCCTGATCTCACCCTGCCCTCTGTCACTGTGAATCCATTCCCCCTTCTGGCTCTGCAAGCCCTGCCAGGAGGGGGAGCTGGGGGGGTCGGGCTGTGCCCCAGGGCACAGGGACAGGAGAGGGCATGGCCTCAGCCTGGGCCAGGGGAACTTCAGGCTGGATATCAGGGAAAAATTCTTCAGATAAGGCTTGTCCAGCCCTGACACAGCTGCCCAGGGAGGTGGCTGAGTCCTCATCCCTGGAAGGATTTCAAAGCCGTGTGGATGTGGCACTTGGGGACATGGTCAGTGGTGGCCTTGGCAGTGCTGGGGGATGGTTGGACTTGATGGTCTGAGAGGGCTTTTCCAGCCTAAACAATTCCATGATTCTGTGACTTGCACTTTAGGAGTAGTGGAAAATGTGATGAAAACAGATGAAGTTCAGTATCAGGAGTCTGAGGTGCCCCCGCAGGAGGGGCTGCCCTGGTCAAACAGCACCCGGGAGGGGAGGGGAGGGGAGGGGAGGGGAGGGGAGGGGAGGGGAGAGGCAGGGGCTGAGCCTCAGGCAGAGCCCGTGGCTGTTCCCTGTGTGGCTGTGCTGACTCCAGCTGCCCTGCCACGGAACTCGGGCTGCTCCCGGACAGACCAGAGGCTGCGGGACCTGATGAACGACAAAAGTGCCAATTAATGAATTTCCAGTGGCCGCAGAACCGCCCCCTCCCTCCCGCTCCTCTGCTGGCTCTGCCCTGGCAGGGCTCTGCTGCCACCTGCTGTCACCTGCTGCCACCAGAACCCGCTCCCGGCCCGACTGGACACAAACCATCTCGGAGACGAGACAAACTGGGAGATGTGTAGGAGCTCCCATTGCCTGCCAGGCACTGCTCGAGGACCAGGCTGTCCCCAGAGCTCTGTGTGTCCAGGCTGTCCCCAGAGCTCTGTGTGTCCAGGCTGTCCCCAGAGCTTTGTGTGTCCAGGCTGTCCCAGGAGCTCTGTGTGTCCAGGCTGTCCCCAGAGCTCTGTTGTCCAGGCTGCAGCACAGGGACATGGGGACAGCCACAGGAATGGGAAGGGACACTGAGAGGAGCTTTGGAGGCTGACTGGGATGGCTGGAGCAGCCGGTGTTGGCAGAGGGAAAATGGGTTGTGGACGACTTTAGTGGGTGAAGCAGGGAGTGCAATTTTTGAGGGTCTTGGCTGGAACAGTTTGTTTTCCTTCCTGGACTGTTCTCTGCAGGGGCAGGAGTAGGAGCTGGGCTCAATCCTTGTGGGTCCTTTCCAAACTGGGAAGTTCCATGTTCTGTGTTTCCTTAGCAATCTGTGACTGGGGTATCCTCTGGGAAGCACTGGTGGAACTGGGCATGGCCCCTGATGCCCAGCCCCCTGGGAGGATGTGTGAGAGCCTGGAAAGGCTCAGGGAAGGGTGCTGGGAGTGACTGAAGGTCCTGTGGCTGTGTCACCGTGTGCTGCTGGCCATGAGCTCCAGCAGGAGGGAGCTGGCCTGGGTGTCCCAGCTTCAAAATAGGAGCAGCTTGTGACGGGGTGAGATCCCAGCAGGGATCAGAGATGGTCCCCAGCCCAGGGGTGCTGTTGGCACTGGCTGGGGAGAGGGAGCTGCTGGCATTGCCTCCTGGTCCTCTTTAAAGCTGCTCTCAGCAGCCCCAGACAATCAGTACATTGTGGGACTCTGAAACACGTTCCCTCTCCCACCACAAATCCTGTTTTCTGGGATTTTGGTACAATGGAAATAAGGGAGTGGTGGCGTTTCTGGGGACAGAAAGGCAGGAGATGGAGCTGCAGGAGACAAGCTCTGGTTCCTGTTCCCGTTCCTGTCACTCCTGCTCCCAATGACAGCAGAGTCAGTGTGATTTCACTGGGGTAAAATAAGCCCTGAGCAGAACAGGTTTATTTTGGGAGGCTTTGCTGTGTGGGGGCACCCAGAGATGCCACGGGGCTGCTCCCACGTGGCACCTGACACTGCACTGCGCCACAGCCACAGCTCTGCCCCCCATCCTGCTACAGGAAATCAATCTGAGCCTCAGCTTTAGGCACAGAGGCTTCAATAAAACACGAGCTCTCTCCTCCAGGCTGTGATTGTTGGTGCCTCCCCATCCCTGGGGTGGGGGAGGGCTCAGTGTGGCAGGGCAGGGGCTCAGCTGGCTCTGCCTGTCCCTGCTGCTCCGTCGTGCTGGGATGGCACAGCCATGGCAGACTGCAGGTTGGGTGTTTGTTCTGGCTCAGCTGAACTGATGTGTGATGGCTCCATGCAATGAATTCCTTGCTGAGATGGTTTAATTATTGTCCCATCCTTTGGCTGTTTCATTATTTCAGTCCAAGGGGAGTTTATATCCATTACAATAGCTGGAATTTATTTTTTCTCCTCCTTCTCCATCTTCATTTTGTTGTGCTTCAAGCCCTCCAGAGCTTCCAGAGGAAGGGCATCCTTCCAGGTGCAGCCCTCACTCATGAGGTGGATGTGATGGCTCAGAAACAGCTGAGCCACCCTGGAACGTTTCCTAATGAATATTGTACAGGCTGGACTGCACTCCCAAACATCAGCACTGCTGGGAAGAGACATCCTTTCTGGTAAGAAATGGGTACCACTGACACACAGCCTCTGGTTTAGCAAGAATTCAGGTAATTCCAGAGGAAAATCCTCTTTCTGCCTTCACCTGCTGCCTCATACCCCTCCACAGGAGCTGGGGCCACTCCAAGCAATGTTGAGGATGTGGAGTGTCCATGAAGATCCAGCTCCAGCTCCCACAAGGAAAGGAAATCCTCTGGAGGAAAAGCAGTGGAAATGGAGCCCAGCAAGGCCAGAGCAGGGTGGTCCCCATCCCTTTGCCTCCCTGCTGTACCCTGGTCACTTGGGCATCCCCCTGCCAAGCCCTGGGGGCTGAGGGGGCTGTGCCACTTTCCCACGGGAGTCCTGACAGAACAGAAACAATGCCTGGCAAAGTCCCCCCAGAAAAGGCATCTGGTTGTTGTCACCCATTCCTCCTGTGGATCCCCCTGCTATGGGAATCCCCCAGGCAGTTTTCCAGAGCAGGAGCAGAGCTCAGTCCCTGCTCCCTCCGAGCTCTGCTTCCCACAGGGGCTCTCCCAGACAGCTGATTCCCATTCAACATTTCCATCTGGAATTTCTCTGGCTGTTTGCAGCTCCATCCCAAGCAAACCCTGACAGACAGCAGGACACTGAGCCAGCTGTGTCCCTCCAGGAGGGGTCTGTCCCTCCCAAGACAGAGATCCTGTCCAGGACATGGCTCTCCATCCCTTTTTCAAGGGAGCTGGAATCTTTCCCACTCTTTCCCTCTGCTAAGTTGACTCACAGCTCCTGCTGTTCTGACTGGAGGAGAGTCACGAGCCCTTCCCTGAACTCTGCTGGCTTTTCATGTCACTTTACTTACCTCTTAGAAAGAAGTGTTGGAAATCTCAGAAAAATATCTGAAAATGGGTAACTGTCTTTGAGCAAACAGAAAGTGAATTAGCTACTCCTTTCTAGTTAACATTTCATTGTGGCTAATAAATACCCAATAAACACCAGAAATGGTGGGTTATAAATACCCCATAAACACCAGAAATGATGGTTTGTAAATCAGCTCTGAAAATCCCCATTAATGATGGGACTTGGGCAAAGTGAAGGAGCTGCAGGTTATGAGCTTTGCCACAGAAAAGTCATCCTGCCTGGAGAGAAGGAACAGTCAAGGCATGACAGGCAGGAATTGTTTTCCAGCAGAGGGAGGTGAAGGGTGATCCCTGTGCCCAGGGCTGGGGCAGCCACAGCTTCTCTGGGCACCTGTGCCAGGGCCTGCCCACCCTCCCAGCCAACAATTCCTTCCCAATATCCCACCTATCCCTGCCCTCTGGCAGTGGGAAGCCATTCCCTGTGTCCTGTCCCTCCATCCCTTGTCCCCAGTCCCTCTCCAGCTCTCCTGGAGCCCCTTTAGGCTCTGGCAGGGGCTCTCAGGTGTCCCTGGAGTCTTCTCTTCTCCAGCTCTCCCCACAAGTCTCACTCAGCAGCTCTGACTACAGCACTAATAATTCTCTAATGCAATGCAAGTACAGTTCATTAGAAATAATTTTCATTTCAGGAAGCAATATTGATGAGTGGACTGCTGGAAAGCTGGTTCATTCCCCTATTTTCTTTATTATCATGGTTATGCCAGACAGGGATCTCAACACAGCTCAGGGCTCCTTTCCTGGCTTTAGAGAGACCTTTATTTTGAAGGTCTCAGTCAGAGCTCCCCTTACTTGGGGATGGGTTTGATCCAAGTTCTATCCCAGCTGTTTCCAAGCACAAAAATCAAGTGTTCTGCTTATGTGTTGTGCAGCTGAGATGAGAACCACCTTCATCTTCATCAGCAGCTGACTCTGAGACAGGTTTATTCTGCATCTACACCAGCTGGCCCTAAACTGCTTTTATTTCCCTGCAGTAGCAAATTCAGGGAATGCTGACAGGACTTGACATCAGCTAATTCAGGGAATGATGACAGGATTTGACATCAGCTAATTCAGGGAATGCTGACAGGATTTGACACAGCTTCATGTCAAGATTGAGACTCCTTGAGAAAATCCCCAGGTTTGTTTTTGGGGTTTTTTTAGGCAAAAGAACCCACAGCAGTGTGAAATAGGTCTAAAGAGACCCTTTTTGTTGGACTGGGGTGGGAGGGAGGCATTATAAGGCTGATAAAAGTGGATTTAAAAGAGGTGGGAGAATACCATGGAGTCAGTGATGAAGCAAGGATTGGGGAAACAAGAAATGATAACCTGGGAAACCACAAATGGTTTGGGAAGAATGAGCTTGGGGAAGGACTAAGAAGTGTTTCCTCCCTGAGTGTTTTGACTGGAGACAGAAATTCCTTAACTGGGAGATAGGAGCACAAGTAAATGAGGTTCTTAGTACCAGAGGTTGGGCATGGAAAGGGAATTGCCAAGATAACCAACACAGGTTCTCAGTCTGAAGCTCCTTTTCCAGTCTTCCTGGAATTCTTAGGTATTTCTCCCCCTCTTTATTCCCTCCAAGTTCCTCAGGTTTAGTTGAGACTTGACACAAGTCAGTTCAGGTGACACTGCCTGGGGAAGAAACATCTCCAGCTGGAAGGTGCATATTTAAACCGAAGTCCTCTCTGATGGGAACTTTCTGCAGACACTTTCCACAAATGAAAGGATTGGAGACGTGAACTTTGTCTCTTGTCTCACTCCCCCAGTCTGGGATTTTTTTTTTGGCAGTTCTTAAAAAGGGCTGAGCTTGACAAGCCTCACCTGCAGTGGATGGCTGGGTGTTCCCTGGGCTGTGGGTTTGGTTTGGCCGCTGGTGGTTGGAGGCAGTTTGGTCAGCAGGGGGTTATCACACAGGGCTGTGGGAGATCCCACAGGAGCCCTCAGTGGGAGCTGCTGCTGTGGGAGGACATTCTGGGCCAGCTGGAGAGGTGTTTCCTGCACGTAAGAGCATCATGTTGTTTAATTGAAGTTTGGGTCCCCACTGACAGGGAGTGAGTGACCTTGGCCATGGCCCAGCACTCGGTGGGTTCCCCGGGGAGGGCTGGGGAGCCCCTCGGGGCATCCCTGCCCGTCTGACCGCGGCATTCGGGGGGGAAAGCCGAGCTGTATTTGGGGTTTTTAAACAAACTCAGACTCCGCTTTATCCGGGAGGTGCTCAGGGTGGGAGGCATCGGGCACAGCCTGGCATCGGGCACAGCCTGGCACCGGGCACAGCCTGGCACCGGGCACAGCCTGGCAGCGACTGACACTCGCCCGCTCCGGTCGCGGCTCCATCCCGGGGGTGCTGCTTTCCCATTTATCCCACAGGGGGCCGAGGGCAGGGCTGGATCTGCGGGGGCACTGCCGGATTGTGGAGCCTGCCCTGCCTCCCTCCCTCCCTCCTGCCGCGGTGGGGGCTGGACACGCCGTGCCAGGTATGGAATGCCCATTCCCGGGGGCTGGACACGCCGGGCCGGGGCTGGAATACCGGGGCTGGAATGCCTATTCCCTGGTTCTGAAACACGACTTCCCGGGGGCTGAAATACCCATTCCCAGGGGCTGGAACACGCCGTGCCGGGGGCTGGAATAGATGGGCTGGAATCCTCATTCCCGGGGGCTGGAATATCCATTCCCGGTTGTGGCACACGCCTTCCCGGGGGCTGGAATAGCCCCATTCCCGGGGGCTGGAACACGCCCTGCCGGAGGCTGGAATAGCGGGGCTGGAATGCCCATTCCCGGGGCTGAACACGCCTCCCCGGGGCCGGCCGGCGCTCGGCGGAGCTGATGGATTCGGCTGCAGGTGAATCCCTTTCCCGGGATGCGCGGCTCGGGGGGAAGGAGGCTGGTGGTTTGTTTCAAGGAAAAAGGATGGGAAAGGGGTGACTTACTAATTGCTTATTTCAATAAGGTACCGGGACATCACGGGGATGCTGCGAACGACTCATTTTTCTTTCTTTCTCCTCCTTTCCCCTCTCCCTCTGCACAGCCCTCTCCGCACAGGGTGTGTGAACTCGGAGGGTCCCCCCGGGTGTTCCTGGCACAGACACCTCCCCTGGCACCGCCGAGATGCCCGAGCAGAGCAATGACTACAGGGTGGTGGTGTTCGGGGCGGCGGGAGTCGGCAAGAGCTCGCTGGTGCTGCGGTTCGTGAGCGGCACCTTCAGGGACACCTACGTGCCCACGGTGGAGGACACGTACCGGCAGGTGATCAGCTGCGACAGGAGCATCTGCACCCTGCAGATCACAGACA
Source organism: Hafferia zeledoni (assembly GCA_035583235.1). Lineage (NCBI taxonomy): Eukaryota > Metazoa > Chordata > Aves > Passeriformes > Thamnophilidae > Hafferia > Hafferia zeledoni. Next base: position 981,348 of record JAWWEV010000004.1, read on the forward strand.
CCACCGGCAGCCACCAGTTCCCCGCCATGCAGCGCCTCTCCATCTCCAGGGGCCATGCCTTCATCCTGGTGTACTCCGTCACCAGCAGGCAGTCCATGCAAGATCTGCACCCCATCTTCGAGCAGATCTGCCACATTAAAGGGGACATCCACAAAATCCCCATAATGCTGGTGGGGAACAAGAGTGACGACCCGCAGAGGGAGCTGGAGGCCAGCGAGGGGCAGGCGCTGGCCACCAAGTGGAGATGTGCCTTCATGGAGACCTCGGCCAAAACGAACTACAACGTGCAGGAGCTCTTCCAGGAGCTGCTGAACCTGGAGCAGAGGAGGACTGTCAGTCTCCAGGTGGACGGGAAGAAAGCAAAGCAGCAGAAAAAGAAAGATAAACTGCAAGGCAAGTGCTCCGTGATGTGATTGCCTTTGGCTGGACCTGCTGCGTGGGGTGGGGGGAGTGTGGACTCCCATGGAAAACACGTTCCTGTGGGAGGGCTTGGAGGAATCCACGTCTTACAGGGCTGCTGCTTTTCTCTAACCCCCCCTGGGATTATTTTATGTGTTGGTTTTAGAGGCTGCCTTCTGCATGTTTATTTTTATAAACCAATAAATGTTCCATGTTAGCAAATACCTGAGACTGGAAGTTTTTAATGCAAGAAGTTTTCCAGAAGAGAAAAGGGTCTGTCAGAACAAACATCTCTATTCCTGTGAGTACCTGCCAGTTTTCAAATACCTCCAGCCTCTTAGCTCAAAGGAAATCATCTGTAACATGTAGACTTCAAAAATTGTTTTCAGCAATGTATTGACCAGAGCAAATCTATAACCAGGTGAGGCATTTGCACTGAAAAAGGAACATTTATGTGGCAGTCTGGGTGCTTAAATTTTTGACTGACAGACCAAAGCTGCAATTTTTTCATGGTAGAAATAAAGTTTTCTTCTGTGCTGTGCAATTCCTGAGGCTCCTGCAGTTCGGGGAGTTACAGCTACACCTGGGTGTAATCAGGGTGTTTGCCTTTTTATTCCCCACTTTATTCTGACTTCCCCTTTTGACTGAGGCAGGAGGTTCCACCTGCTCTGGCTCCAAATCCAGGGCTGATTCTTGGTGTCCTTATGCAGGAAATGCCTCCCTGATGAAGGTAATTGATGTTCTAAGTACCAGAACTGGGCATGGAAAGGGAATTGCCAAGAGAACCATCACAGGTTTTCAGTCTGAAGCTCCTTTTCCAGTCTTCCTGGAATTCTTAGGTATTTATTTTCCCCTCTTTATTCCCTCCAAGTTCCTCAGGTTTAGTTGAGTCTTGACACAAGTCAGTTCAGGTGACACTGCCTGGGGAAGAAACATCTCCAGCTGGAAGGTGCATATTTAAACCAAAGTCCTCTTTGATGGGAACTTTCTGCAGACACTTTCTACAAATGAAAGGATTGGAGACGTGAACTTTGTCTCTTGTCTCACTCCCTCAGTCTGGAATTTTTTGGCAGTTCTTAAAAAGGGCTGAGCTTGACAAGCCTCACCTGCAGTGGATGGTTGGGAGAGAGCTCAAGAAAAGAAGTGCAAGTATTCACTGTGAGTCTGTGCTGTGGATCTTATTCCCTCCTGGAAAGGGCTGTCCAGCCCTGGCACAGCTGCCCAGGGCAGGGGTGGGGCCCCAACCCTGGGGGGATTCCAAAGCCCTGTGGATGTGGCACTTGGGGACATGGTCAGTGGTGGCCTTGGCAGTGCTGGGGGTGGTTGGACTCGGTGGTCTGAGGGGGCTTTTCCAACCTGACCCATTCCAAGTTTCTGCCTCCAGCTCTGGGTGTGTTGTAGCCCATGCAGAGGGACTGCAGGACCCCCGTGCTGCCCTGTGGGTTTGGTTTTTACACAGCCAGAGAGTCTTGATGCAGAGACCCAGGAGAGAAAAGCTGCTGCTTTTTCTAGCCCTGCTCTAGGGAAGTGATTTCATGGTTGAAGAGGAGCACAGTGTGGAGCAGGAGGTGCTGGAGGGCACCCTCAGGGCTTTCAGACCCTTTGGAACAGTCATGTCTGGTATGACCTGAAGGGGAGTCTGCAAGAAAGGTGGGCAGAGATCTTTGCCAGGGCCTGGAGAGACAGGACACAGGGAATGGCTCCCACTGCCAGAGGGCAGGGATAGGTGGGATATTGGGAAGGGATTCCTGGCTGGGAGGGTGGGCAGGCCCTGGCACAGGTGCCCAGAGAAGCTGTGGCTGCCCCAGCCCTGGGAGTGTCCCAGGCCAGGTTGGACAGGGCTTGGAGTGACTTGGGACAGTGGGAGGTGTCCCTGCCCATGGCAGGGGTGGCACTGGGTGGGCTTTAAGGTTCCTTCTAACCCAACCCATGCTGGGATTCTATTACCAGCTGCTGGGTTTCAAACCTCCCACCATCTGAGTCAGCAGAAACTCTGATTCACTGGGATTTCAGAAACCCAAGGAAGTTCTGCAGGAGGGTTTGGAGCTGGCAGAAGGTTGTGCTCACTTGCCAACATGGGCACAAAGGCTCTGCTCCTGAATTTCCTTTTATCAGAGAAGGCACCCCACAAGCTCCCAGAGCAGGACTTGAGGTGCTGGCAAAGTTCTGCCAAGGTTTTGTTATTATTACAAAGACTATTTCAGTCCCATTGCAGCCTTCGACACCCCTGGAAGACATTTTCTGTCTAAGCCTTTTGAAAATGTCAGGAGACCTAATGATGTCTCTCCAACTCCCACTGCCTCCGTGGAGATGCCTGTGCAAAGGATCTGCAATTACTCACCAGGCAGGATGTTCTGCAGTGTGTCATTATCTCTGTGGTGGGTTCCCTGTGCGGGGTGAGGAGATCTCTGAGGGCTGGGATCTGTCAGAGCTCGGGGACAACCCCCAGGGGCAACACAGGCTCAGCCCCTCCTGCTCCTGGGAGAAACTCTGAGGGGGGCTCAGCCTGGAGAAAAGGAGGCTCAGGGGGGACCTTCTGGCTCTGCAATCCCTGCCAGGAGGGGGGAGGTGGGGAAAAAGAAACAGGAGGAGAGGAAATGGCCTCAAACTGTGCCCAGATTGGATATTGGGGAAAATTCCTTCCCAGAAAGGGCTGTCCAGCCCTGGCACAGCTGCCCAGGGCAGGGGTGGAGTCCCCACCCCTGGGGGGATCCCAAAGTTGTGTGGATGTGGCATTTGGGGACATGGGCAGTGGTGGCCTTGGCAGTGCTGGGGGAACCCTTGGATTCCATGGTCTGAGAGGGCCCTTCAAACCTGAACCATTCCCTTTGGTGGCCATGGGAGGGGGTCCCAGAGGACTGTTGGGCCATGGAGATGCTGGGGTGGAGGTGCTGGGCTGCTCCTGGGAGTGTCCCCCTTTAGGAACCCACACCAGGTGGGGACCAGGTGGCACCTGCTGTGGGTGCCCTTCCTGCTCTGTGAACAACCCATGTCTGGGCTGTGCCAGCTCCATTTGATTGCAAATTAAAGGCATGTTTTACAATTGTATTTATTAATTGCGTGTTTCCATGTCAATGGAACAGCCTGGAGTGTGTGTGTAATCTTTTGTTTTTACAGGAAGGGAAATCCATTTGATGGACCAGATGCTGTCAGGGTGCTGAGGGTGGTGGTGTGAGCACTGGATGTTGGGGCAGGAAATGCTCCCACCTCTTTTGAATAAATGCACTTCCAAACAGTGTCAGGATCTTTGTCTTCCATCAGGCCTATTTAAAAAGCAACCCAATGAGGTGAAACCATTTGCCAGCAGTGAAGGGGCAGCTCTGCTGGCTGGTGGAGCTGCTCTGGCCTTGCATCACAGCTGTTGGTCCTCCCTGAGTTTTGCACCACGGAGCTTTCCCAGGAGCAGGTGGCAACATGTTGTTTTCTGGAGATATTTGTGCATGCTGTGAACCCTTCAGCTTGCAGACATGCCCTGGCACTGCCTGGGCCTGGGGAGTAGGTTGACATCTCACTAATTCTCAAGTTGTTTTTCTCCCTTTACTGACTTGGAGGAAAAACCCGGAAGTTTGTTCCAGCCAGAACTGGCTGATTTCCTGCAAGGTTCTCCATGGGGTCAGGTGTGGGGAGACAAGGGTGTGGAAAATGCTGAAACAGCTTGTTGAGATGCTGTTCATTAATGCCTCCATCACATCTTCTCGGGGCAAACACAGATTCCTTCCAACTATTGTGGGATCAAATGAATATTTAGATTAGAAGGCATCAAATCACAAGTGTTTGAATGGACAAAACTGGCCTGATTTTTGCTGAAGGAACAACACCTTTAATTTGAAAGCTGCTCCAAGGCTTCCTCTTTGCAATTCTGAAATTCAAACATTTCTCAGTCAATACTTACCATTTCCATGCAACACTTGTTGACTGGCTCGATGCATCTTCCTTTCTGATTCTAGCTGAGAAAATCAGTGTCAAGAGAAAACACTGGGGAGGAGAATCACAAACAGCTCTTCTTGCAAGAGAGAAATGTGAGCAGCAGCTGCAGTGCCCACCCACACAGGTATTTTAAAAACAAGCAGACAGGATCCCACTGTATTCCAGTTTCTCTGGGCAGAGCAAAGCAGGCACATTCTCAGTGGAACAAACAGCTCAGGATAATGAGCAATGTGGCTGGACCTGCAGGGAATGGAGCCACGAGGTGCCCAGCACACTCTGCAAGTGTAAAAGCTTGTCCAAACCATCCCCTGGCATCTTGTGCAGGGACTGTGGCCCAAACCAGGGACAGCAAAAGCTTCTGAGAGCTGATGAAGGTGCTGAGGAGGCTCAGACTGACCTGCCCAGAGCAGCCTCCTGGTGATGGTGTTGCTGCGTGCCAGGCGAGACCCGACAGCCCCAATTGTTCCCTTTCCTCCCCCTTTGGGGAGAAAGGAGGAGATAGAGAATCCCCCTGGATGGGAATACATCTAATAATGCAGAGGGGCAGGGGGAGTGCAGGAAGGATGGGAAGGCCCCAGTGCCTCCCCTGCCATGACTTGGTTTGGTTTGTTCTGTGCAAGGTCCTTACTGAGGGTGGTAAAACCCTGGCCCAGGTTGGGCAGAGAAGCTGTGGCTGCCCCATCCCTGGGAGTGTCCAAGGCCAGAGTGAGGAAAAAAAAGAAATTCCTATTTACATTCATATGCTGGCTTAGAAACCCTTGGATCAAAAGGTTCCTAAATTTTCTTAGCTTTTTATTGCAAAGGTTGACTTGGCTTGTTTTGTTTGTTTACATAGAAACACGAACTCCAGGTATGTAATTCTTTACTATGGGAACAGAGGAAGGTATTTGGGATGAGTCAGTTGGAACATGATTTGTCTTCTTACTTTTTCCATGGGATAAATTTTTTTTATGCAGTGATTTTTTTTTTTAATGTCGTGAATCCCTGTTTCAAAGTGTTTCAGATTTCAGTCAAAAAATGTTGGCAAATTACTCCACAAACCCAGTTTAGGTTCATGACCACAGTCTAGGCTAAGGTAGGAAATAGTGGAGAGAACACATTCCCCAAAATACATGTTATTGGAACCTATGGAGCTGTTTTCCAGGGAAATATGAATGTTTCTGTGCAACTTGTTCCATAAAATTCCTTTTATTTCTTGCTGTTTCTTGACTTGAAAGAAGTGCTTTATAGTCCTTATTTATTTCTTATGCTACACATTAGAAAGCTCAAAAAGCCCCCAAAACCTGAAGAGCAAGTTATTTGCAACCAAAGGAGAACTGGAAAATTCTGTTGGTGTGAATCAGAGGCGGGGGTAGAAAATGGGCAAAATGAGAAGGAGAGGCAAAGAATGAGATGGAAACCATGGACTGTCAGAGGCAAACATTGCTGTTCTAATCCTGCAGACACACGGGCACAGGGGAAGGCTCTGCTTACATAGAAGCACCCACTTAAAAAACAGGGATTTATTAAGTATCAGGAACAACAAAACCTGCTGTTCACTCCAGGAATAGTAACCAAACCCTAGGAACCAACCCACAGCCTGTTTTCATGCAATTCCTGTCTGTGCTGCCAGGCCAGGCTACATTGCTGGAAATGTATTAGAAATCAATCACAAAAAGCTCCAGCCAAATGCAGCAAAGTGCTGTAAATATGAATTCCTCAAGTGAAGGGCCAACAAAGACTGCCCACGTATCCTCCTCACACAAAGCAGTGACTTGAGAGCTCCAGCTTCTTCTCCAGTTCCTCCTGATGATACAGGGATGGCTTTTGCTTGGAGAGACACGAGGGAATCCCAGAATCCCAGAGAGGTTTGAGTTGGAAGGGACGTTAAAGCTCATCTTGTTCCTATTCCCTGCCATGGGCAGAGACATCTTCCACTAGGACAGGTTTGTCAGGGCCCCGTTCAGGGGATTTACTCAGAAAGCAGCTGATAAAAAAGAGGAGGGGAGGAAAGAGCTCCGTGTCCTGTGCAGGGGGCTGTGACACAGCCCTTGCCCCTTGCTGGGTGTTTGAGGGCTTTTGAGGGGAGGTTTGGGATGATGTTGGGGCAAGGGGGTGCCCAGCCATGCCCATGCCATGGAATCACAGAATTGATTGGGTTGGAAAAGACCTCCGAGATCATCAAGTCCAACCCTTGGGCCAACTCCAGTCCCTTTACCAGAT
>JAWWEV010000004.1:990873-1007100 GCA_035583235.1 Hafferia zeledoni
CATCTCATTCCATCCCCTCCCATCCCACCCCATCCCATCGCATCCCATCCCAATCGCGAGTGGGTTGTGGGCGGGGCCTCGCTCGGTGGGCGGAGCCTCGACCAGCTTATGGGCGTGGTCTCGTATCGGTGAGCGGGACCCCGAGTGGGTTGTGGGCGTGGCCTCGCTCGGTGGGCGTGGCTTCCGCGCCCGCTCCGGTCGCCCGTGGAGACACCGAGAGCGACGGCGGGTGAGTATCGGGATATCGGGATATGGGACACCGGACTATCAGGATAGCGGGACAGGGGAAGCCCGGCGGGAATGCCGAGCCGTGCCCCGGGCCAGGCCGTGCCGGGAGGCGGCAGCGCTGCCCCCGCCGCTGTGGCTGCTGGGCCTGCCGGGCCGGGCCGGGCCCGAGCGCAACTTGGAAGTTTTTTTGGGGAGGGTTTTATGAGAGTTTTGCTTCGCTTTTTGTGGTGTCCGGAGGAGCCTTCCCGGGGACAGGCGGCGCGCTGTGGTGTGGCGGTTCAACAAGTTGTGTGCGGCGCCGGAATGGGTTGAAATCTGCTTAATTATGTAAAAAACTAACCTGCTTAATTATGTAAAAATGATACTAAAATAGGCGTTTTTCCCGAGCGCAGCCTTCCCGCCTCCTTCCCACCCCCTCCCTCCCTGCGGAGCCTCCCCTGGCAGCGATGGGTGCCCAGCCCGGCAGCTCCAGCCACGCCAGGGCGGCCAATCCTTCCCTCAGCCCTTCCAGTTTCCCCAAGTTCAGTATTCCCGGCCGGCAGAACCCTCGGGATCGCGGAGCTCTGCGCGCTGCAGGAAGTTTCCCACGTGTGGGGAGTTGTGGGATGAGTGTGGGAAGGAGGTTAATTAGTGGGAAGCGTCATTAGCCGAGGAGGTTTCGTGTTGATGCTGAGATTGCACACCCTGTTGCTGTAACAATCCTGGAATTGCAGAATATCCTGGGTGGGAAGGGTCCCACAGGGATCAGCGAGTCCAGCTCCTGGAACTTGAATTCTTCAGTTGCTTTAGTAACTTTTCAATTGCAATACTCTCTTCCAAGCTGAAATTCTTTATTTTTTGGGGGGTGAAGGGTGTTTTGAGTGTGTATTGTGATTTTAGCCCAGTCCCCTTGGGAAGGAGCAGCCCCCAGGAATGGCTGGAGCTGTGGCAAGGGGGATACCAGGGAAAGGTCCTTCCCCAGAGGGTGGGTGGGCACTGGGACAGGATGCCCAGGGCAGTGGGCACAGCCCCAGGAACTTCAGGAATGTTTGGACAACACTCCCAGGGGCATGGTGGGATTTTGGGGGGTCTGTGCAGGGCCAGAGCTGGACTCGTGATCCTTGTGGGTCCCTCCCAGCTCAGGATATTCCCTGATTCTGTGATTTAATTTGCACATCAAGCATTACAGGAATTTATCCAGTGTTATCACCTCCAGGTAATTATCCAGAGGTCAGGGCATCAGGGCCACGTTACTTGGTTGTGTTTATCTGGCCTCTAAATTGGGTTAGAAGTGATTTCTGTGAGTGAAGGATGAGGAGTGGACAGTGGGAGGATTTTATGCTGCTCCAGTGCCACTAAATGAGATTGAGGCATTAGTGTGCAGTTAATGACTTCTCAATCCTGTATTTCATCCCAGTGTGGGATGGATTGCAGAGTCTCTTTAATCAAGGACTAAAGCAACAATAAACTCCAGAGAGAGCAGTGGATGGGGGCTGGTGCTGGGGGTTTCCTAATCACTGATTTTTCCTTTGAAAACAAACCTCTCCTGTTATCCTGGAGGAGTTTCTTGGACTTCCAGACAGCAGAACCACTTCCAGCATCTCTCATCTCTTGCTGGCATTAAATCCAAATATTGAGTTGTGCTGTGGGTTTCAGATACTTTTTTTATTTCAATTACAATGTCTCTCTGACTATATAATAATTTTTTATGAGTACTGAAAGTTCCTCATTTCCAAAGCTCTGTTCCTCAAAAGACTTGGAATATTTGAGCAAGATTTACAACAGATTTACAAGTTCTCTGTAGCAAGGCCCGGGATAAGGTAGTAGAATCATGGAATCTCAGCTGGATTGGGTTGGAAGGGACATTAAACCCATCTCATTCCACCCCCTGCCATGGGCAGGGACACCTCCCACTATCCCAGGTGCTCCAAGCCCTGTCCAACCTGGCCTGGGACACTGCCAGGGATGGGGCAGCCACAGCTGCTCTGCCCAACCTGTGCCAATATTCCTTCCCAATATCCCATCTGCCCCTGCCCTCTGGCACTGGGAAGCCATTCCCCCTGTCCTGGCACTGTGTGCCCACTTAAAAAGTGCCTGTCCCTCCTTTTTATATGGCTCCACCATCCCTGCAAGTGTTGCTGGAAGATGCTGAACACAACAGCACTGCCTTTCCAGACACATCTTCCCAAATTCTGGTGCATCACCCTCTGATTAGACTCTGTTGCAAAAGCACATCCAAATTGCTCCAGAAATCCATAAATCCTCCCCCTCAGCCCTTTGTCCCCTTTGTCAGAGCAGAGATCACTGCAGGGAACAGAGGGATTTGTTCCAAGGGGTGTATAATCAGCATGGGAAGCACCAAGACAGCCCTGGCCAAGGCTTGGAATGCTGTTCCAGGGAGTTGTGTCCCTGCAACTCCATCTGTGCTCACCCCAATCACAGGAAGGGCCAAGGGGCTGCAGGTCCTGTGTCCCAGTGCAGAACTGCCCTCCTGCAGAGGTGGGAGTTGGAGTGACATTTCCATCAGCTGGGATGGAAGTGGGAAACAAGTCCCCCCAGATCCTGAGAGTCCTCGTGGACTCGCTGTTTCTTGGGAAATGGAAGCTGCAGATGTTTGGTGTCCCTTGGGGTTTTCCCTGCATTAATCACTGCTGGGAGTGGGCAGCTGTGGCCTGAATTTTGCAGTTACACAACTGGGTCTCGTTTTTCTGAACCTCAGTGTTCATCCCCTGTGCAGTGCTGGGGGCCCCTCAGGAGCCACATCAGTCCTGCTCCCAGGAAGAACCTGGAGGGGAACTTGGAAGAGAGAGAGGGAGGAGAGAAAATATCAGTGACAGGAACAAAATGTTTCCACTCAGTTCTTGCAAGGATTGATGAGAAGCAGCAGAAAGAGCAGAGGCAGTGACAGGAGGCCTTGTGGTGCCTGGGTTATGGTTGGATTCCCCATGGGATTTTAGGGGGGTGGGTAGAGGCAGGAGGGTGGGGGCAGCAGGGAGGGAGCCAGGGGAGCTGGAGCACGGTGGGGGCACATCCATCCCCTGGAGAGGCCCCTGGGTGGGAGGGAAATGGCATTCCCACAGCATTAATTACTGCTCAGCCCCTCCCAGCCAGGTGTCCATGGGGAGGAGAAGGTTCACTCAGGTGAGACCCCCGCCTGCAGAGCTGCTCCAGCCCTGGGGGCAGCACAGGAAGGACATGGAGCTGCTGGAGAGTCCAGAGGAGGCCCCAGGATGGGCAGAGGATGGAGCAGCTCTGCTGGGAGGAAAGGCTGGAGAGTTGGGATTGTCCAGCCTGGAGAAGAGATTTGGTTTTACCTGATTGTGGCCTGAAGGAAAGATGGACAGAGACCATTTCCAAGGGTCTGGAGGGACAGGACAAGGGGGAATGGCTTTAATATGACAGAGAGTAGTGTTAGATGGGGAGAAATCCTTCTGTGTAAGGGTGGGCAGGCCCTGGAATGGATTTTCCAGAGGAACTGTGGCTGCTCCATCCCTGGGAGTGCCCAAGGCCAGATTAGACAGGGCTTGGAGCACCCTGGGCTGGTGGGAGTTGTCCCTGCCCATGGCAGGGGTGGCACTGGATGGGCTTTAAGGTCCCTCCCAACCCAAACCAGTCTGGAATTCTGTGCAAACTGATCGCTGGGGTGCAGTGCCCCAGATCCAGCTGCTGGTTCCTGGGGCCGTGGGTGGGTTGGAGCTTTGGGATGTCCATGGCCACCAGCAGCTGGGTATTTTTAGTTGTGTTCCTTTGAATCTTTGGTGAAACAGGCCGAGTGTTTATGTTCAGCTTCCTGTGTCCCTATCAGCGTCTTGGCATGTGATGGAGCTGCAGAGGGAGGAGGGAAAAGGAGGAAAGTGTGTTGTGAGGGTTATTTGTGTTCCAGTCCTGACGACGGCGGGATGTGGCCACTGGGATCATCTCCTTGTTTAAACATTCAGCTCAACTCAAGCAGGAACCAGATTTGCTCCCCCTTTGTTTACACAGTTTTTTTTCCCATCCCTTCTCCCGTGTCTTTCCAAACCTTCTGCCCAGGGACAGGTTATTTTTTGGCACAGTTTGGTTTGGGACATGCAGGTGATCTGAACCTCCCTCAGCTTCGAGCCCTCGCTCCCTGTGTGGGGACTGACCCTCCAACACCAGCTCTGCAGAGTATTTGGAGCTGGAAAAGCCCATCTTTGTCCTGCTGGGAAGGGAGGGAGCAGCCTGGTTCTCCAGCCTGGTTCCCCAGTCCAGGCTGCTCTGGCAGCTGCACAATCCGATGCCAGAGATGCTCTGTGGAATCACCCCCTCCTTATCCATAACCTTTCTTGGTGCAGAGGCAGTGGGAGCACATGGGGGAGATTTTCCCCTCTAAATTATTATTTTCTCTATGCCAGAGCCCCCCAGAACACAAAACTAGAAAATTTTCTGGTGCTTTGAGCTGAGGAGAGCAAAATCCTCCCTCCAGGTCGTGATAAGGGGTTGCCCTGGGACCCAGCACTGTCCTCGCAGCCTGAACCAGGGACAGTGTGGGGTGTCCTCCTGAGGGACTGCTGGGAGTCACAGAAGGGGGAAATATGGACTGAGAACCAGGACAAACTGCCCTCCCTGTGGAAGCTGCAGTCTGGCTCATGGAGGAGGAACCACCATGGGAAGGGTTGGGAAGCTGCAATGAGGGCTTGGTGGTGGCCCTGAGAGGAGGGGCCTCGTTCAGCAGAACCAGCTGAACATGCTAATTGTTTATACATCGAAGTTTTAATTTAAAATTGATTGTAACATCTCCAGCAAGGCCTTTCCTGGGCTGTCAGCCCCTCACTGGGTGTGTTTAGATTTCTGTCCTCTCTTGTTCTTTGGGCCTCTGTTTGCTCAGTGACCGAGATATTTGATGTGTCTGTGAGGATCTTTTCAGTTCATAGAAGCAAAAGTGGTTCTTTTTCATGTCATTAATCATCTTAAAGATTAGCCAGAGTATTCCCAGAAGAAAATTTCCTTCCTGTTTGTTAAAATAAAATCAAGCAGATACCAAAGGCATTTGTGCTGAGTTTTGTGCTCCATATTGCAGTGAAGTGCAAGAAATTCAGTCCCAGGGCAGGTTTGGATGAGATATTAGGGATAAATTCCTTCCCTACAGGGTGCCCAGAGAAGCTGTGGCTGCCCCAGCCCTGGGAGTGTCCAAGGCCAGGCTGGATGGAGATGGTGGAACTGGATGAACTTTGTGCTCCCTCTCAGCTCAGTCTGGGATTCTGTGGTTGCTGTAAGTCTGAGCAGATCCCAAATTACATTTTGGTCTCTGTGGCTTCAAGTCAGGCTTTTTGGTGGAAGTTTGGAGCTGGGATAAGCAGAGAGTGTCACTGACAGTTCTGGATGATGGACCATCTTTTTCCCAGCTGCATCTGGTTTATGTGGCTGGAAACCTTGCAAGGGATCCATCCTGCAAAGCAGGGATGATCCAGCTGGAGCTGCCTGCAGGGCCCCAGGGAGCAGAGGATTTGGGCTGGAGGGACTGGGACCATCCAGCTGTGCAATTCCTCCTCTCTCTGCCCCGTGTCCTTCCCTGATTTATTCCTTCCCCAGCATGGCCTGACCTCTGAGTGGAGGATTTTGGAGGGGGTGCTGACAGTGGCCTCAAACTATGCCAGCAATGTTGGGTTTGTGGCTGATTTTCTTGGAGCTCTGATCAGCAGGATGTGGAGCCTCTGGGGTGGGAAACATTTGTGGGAGTCAGAGTTAGTTTTCAGATGCATTTGCAATGGGGTTGGACTGGCTGATCCCTGAAGGTCTCTCCCAACCCAAACCACTCCGTGTGGTCTGGGATTGTTTTGACTGTGTTTTGATCTCCCTCAGGATGCACAAGTCAATATTAAAATTTTTCTTACTTTTCCTGAACAGTTTTCAGGGTGAGTGAGCAGAAGGAGAACTTGCCCAGATAAGCAAAGCAGCAGCTTTGCCATTAAACTCTGATTTTGCTCAGCAGTCACACGCCTGTGAAGGAGGTTATGTGTGACATTTATTTTTGTTTCCTGGCTGGATGTGAACAGGACAAGCCTGACATGGGGACAAGGACTGGATGTGGCAAGACAGTCTCTCTTTGAGCACCATTTATTTTCCTCCTCCATACAGTGATTTTAACAGCACCTACTGAAATGGTGATCCCTTTTCCAGCATGGGAAGTGGTGTGTGACTATGAAGGTGACACTGCCCGTGCTGCCTGCCACCCCTCTGCCTGGATAAGGACAATCCCTTGGAAATTTTCAGTGGTTTTTTTCCCCTCCTCATTTCCTGGGAATGAGGGAATGGGATTGCTGAGCCTTTTCCAAGCCCTTGGTCCTCCTGGTGTGGCTGGGGCGGGTGTGGGGCAGTGCCAGGGCTCGGTGCCAGAGCTCTGCCAGTCCTTGGCAGCTGATGGCTGGTTTGCATTCAGAGGGTGTCCGTGGCAATCCCGGATCCTGCCGTGCCCTGCTGAGGGAGGTGTCCATGCCCTGGCGCCTCTGCCAGCTCAGGAGGTGCCCAGAGCCTCCAGTGTGAGCCCCACAGTGCAGGGACAGGGGGTCTCTGCAGGGCACAGAAGGGTGTGAGCTGCTCCAGGAATTCCAGGGAAGGGGAGCAGAGCAATTGTCATCCATGGGGGATTATCAGTCTCTGTGTGGGGATTGCAGTGAACGTGCAGCCCTTGGACTGGGGGCAGCAGCACAGCCAGGGGAGGAAAGGGAAAGGTAATTTTACTTGTAAATGCAGTCCCGACTCCAGCTCTCACAGAATTCCTGTCATGTGATGGGTTCTGTCACCTTCACAGGCTGGGAGAGCTGGGGAGGGTCACCTGGAGAACAGAAGGATCCAGGGAGACCTGAGAGCCCCTCCCAGTGCCTGAAGGGGCTCCAGGAGAGCTGGAGAGGGACTGGGGACAAGGCATGGAGGGACAGGACACAGGGAATGGCTTCCCACTGCCAGAGGGTTAGATGGGATATTGGGAAGATCCTTGGTCTAGTGGAAGGTGTCCCTGCCCATGGCAGGGGAAGGAACTGGTTGGTCTTTACAGGCCCCTTTCCAACCCAAACCATTTCATGGTTCTTTTTCACCTGTAGCATCTGGGCAGCCAACTTGGTCTGTGTTTGTGTTGTAGATAGATGGTTTAAATAAATCAACCCTTGGGATCTCCCAGGTCTCTTCAGTCACTGTGTTCTGGCCTGCTGTGCCTGTCAGGTGCCCAATTCCCCTGCCATTCACAGCCAAGCCTCCCAAAGAGTTGCTGCCCCCATTGAACTGTGATAGTCCAAAATTACCATTTTTTACAGTACAAATTTGAGAAGGGTGCTGGATATGATGTGCTCTGGATTTGCCAGTCTTGCAGCAGTGAACAGGAGCTGGTGCAGGAACTTGTACCTTTTAGGACTGACGTAATTCCAGGTGTGTAAAGGCCTCCATAGGGAATGTGGGCTGTCAGATCTGCTGCTCCAGGGATTTAAGCCCAGCTGCTGGAACACATCAGTGGAGGTTTGCAGCTTGGAAAGGACTCCAGGGGCAAAGGGATCCTGGAATGGTTTGGGTTGGAGGGGACCTTAAAGCCCCTCCAGTGCCACCCCTACCATGGGCAGGGACACCTCCCACTGTCCCAGGTTGCTCCAGCCTGGCCTGGGACACTCGCAGGGATGGGGCAGTCACAAGTTCTTCGTGTGCTCAGCACTGACTGATGCTCAACTAAACCTGCTCCAGGTTAACCCCGAGTAGTTCAACTTGTTTTAAAGGCAGTGGCTTTTCCAGCAGCTGCTCCAGACCTCACCTGCCCCAGGTGTGGGTGGGACCTGTCCCTCACAGCGTGGGCTCCAGGAGGAGCAGAACCAGCAGCACCCAAAGCTGTGCAAACTTGTTCCCTTCATTCCCATCTGGGTGGTGGCCAGAGGGAACTGGGAGCCCATGGCCTTGTCCTTGGGAAGGGAGATGGGGAAAGTGGCCATAAGAAAGATCTGAGGTGGATTTTCTGTACCTTTTGTGACTTGGATTAAAACACAAGTGCCAAACCCCCTGAGCTTTGGCTTTCTTGCACTATAAAGTCCTTACAGTTTTTATTTCCCTCTGTTTCAGGATCATTGCACCGATAAAATCAAAGCAAGCTGGACAGGTAGCAAGTCTGCCTATGTAGGTGAGTTTCCAGTCCACTCCTGTTCCTTCCTTTCATGCAAAATATAAAGCAGCACAACAAGTCCCAAACCCCTGTGATTGCATTTTATTCTGGAGCAGAACAAATCAAACCTCCTTGGCAGCTTCATGGAGGGGAGGCCACAAGGGTGGCACCAGCTTGGTGTTGGCAGCAGTGGCTGCTCACACTGTTCACCTCACTTTTGTAACTGACTGTTGGATTTAGGGGGCAGAAACAGCTGCTCCTCCCATGGAAATCAGGTTTTCCTTGTTTATTCCCCCAGTAAGGGCAAGTCTTCATGAGTTCTGTCTTTGCTGCATGACATGCATTGGTTTGGCCATGTCATCGTGCAAATTCTTCCTGTATTCATTCACCCCATCCTGAAAAAGAGGTGCTTTGATAAATTCTTGTGGCCAAGAATCTTGTCCAATCCTTTGCACCCTCCCAGCTCCTGGAGCTGAGCCCCCAGAGCTCTTCCCAGAGCATCTCCCGCCACGTCCTTGGCTTTATCTCCTGCAGACAGAGGAATTTGCTGAAGGTCAGACCCTGAGGCTGCTCTGCATCCCGTGACTCCCAGTCTGGAGCTGCAGTCCCAGCCCACTCCTGCCCCACATCCTGTCAGAGGAGCTGGGATTCATACAGCTTTTTAGCTCTTTGCAAATGCCCCTTCCTAGTTTGCCTGTCCTTCCTGGTGGGATTGGGTAGTGGGAAAAACAGGGACCTTCTGTGGAGAAACTACCCTGTGGTTACTTATCTTTTCCAGTGGCTTCAGGCTGATGTCTTTAAAATAATCCTGCTCAGATGTTTGTCAAAGGAACCTTGATCTAGAAGTCACTTTTCATGGCTTTCATGTGTACTCAAGATACAAAAAGTTAAGTCAGAAAAAAATGCCGAGGAAAATGAAAGCAGGTTTTTCCACTCCTCCTCTCCCAACATGTACATGGGGTTTGGCAGGATCACCTCGTGGAGGCTGACTTTGAAAATCAAATGGAGCTGTAGCCCAGGTTTGATCAGCAGGATGGTACTGGAATAACTTGTGAGATGGAGGCTGTGAAGGAACACAGCCTTAATTAAACAGCCAGAACACCAAATCCAATTGAAGATTTGGGAGTTGTCTGTTTCCTTTCATTTCACATTATTTTATGGGTTTTAATCCATTTTAAAAGGACTAATTAAGACACTGGTACGTTGTTTATAATTGAAAAGAAGATCTCAACTGTAAAATCTTTTAATATTCCCAAGTGTAGGTTTTCTGAAGAAGGAAACATCAGAAAGGACGTTCTGTGCTTTGAGGGGCTTTTGTTCTCCCTCTGCACCCATGGGCTGCTCACCTGTGTGTAACCCAGGTGTGTCTGTGTGCCCAGAATGCCACTGGCACCCAGCCCTGGCTCCTGCACCTCCTCCAGGAGGAGGGTGGAAGCAGAGTTTGTCCTGGTTGTGTCTTCTCTGCTGTAAAATTGGGTTTGAAACCTGGGCCCCCTGAGGTGCCCTGAGCCCTCAGCTGTGCTGCCTTGCAGAGTGTGCATCCCAAAGCACCCACATCCCTCCCCAAGCCCTGCAGCTGCCAGGTGTTCCAGCTCCCTGCATCGGGGTGTGAGCCTCTCCTGTGTGAAGGACTTGGGTTTGTCAGGGGGAGATCTTGTTTTCTGTTACCAAACCCATATTTTTCTGGTGTGTATAAAGTGTTTGTGCTGTGATTTTAAATCTTGGTTGATGCCTGTGTAAAAGTGCAGCCCTTCTCAGCTGCCAGGACCAGGGAGCTCCTGCTCACAGCTTGGGCTGTGGTGGGTGTGGGGCAGGGACCTTCTCCTGGCCACAGAGGGGCCATCCCTGTGATGGGAGCAGCTCCTGCAGGCACTGCAGCCACGGCCTGGGCTGGGGCTGTGCCAGGGGAGGATGTGGGAGCCAGTGGGGAGGTTGTGGGTGATCCCTGTGCCCGTTTTTCCTGGCAGGTTTGCCCTGTGGGTGCCGTGTTCAGTCTGCAGATTGGCGGCCCTGGGTCCTGCTGGGCAGCTCTGGTGTGTCCTGCCCCATGTCTGTCCATCCATCCTGTGGGGTATGAGGAGCATGGAGTCACAGATGGTTGGGGTTGGGAGGGGCCTTAAAGCCCATCTATTTCCATCCCCTGCCATAAGCAGGAGCACCTTCCACTTGGTTGCTCCAAGCCTTGTCCAACCTGGCCTTGGACACTTGCAGGGCTGGGGAATCCTGGAAAGTGAAAGCATCTCTAATCCCTCTTTCCTTTTACCCCTCAGTTCTGGTTCCCTGCAGAGGGCAGGACTGCTGGTTTCCTGCTGCCCAGGTTTGTTTTCCACCCTCTCTGGCCCCGTGGCAGAAGGAAAAGATTCCAGCGTTGGTGTTTCCACTGGGTGTCAGCAGAGCCCTGCCAGCCCTGGGCTGTCCCTGTGGCTGCCCCCACCGCTGGAAGAACCAGGCTGGCTGCATTTCCAGAGCAGGGATTTCGAGGATGGGCTCACCCGGGCTGGGTGAGCCAGGAAGGGGCTGTTTGGCTGCCAGTGCCCTTTCCTTCTCCGAGCAGAGCAACCGGTTGGAGCAGGAGGAGTGTGGAAGGCACCTGGCTCGTTGCTGTGCTCTGTAATTAGGGTGACAGAGGGACAGCAGGTCCCTGCTCCTGGCAGAGCAGCCTGGAGAGCCTGTGCTGTGTGCTTGGGAGGTGTGGGTGTGACAGGGAGAGGTGCAGGGCGGACATGTGCAGGGGCAGGGCTGCTCACCCTGAGCTCCCTCCACCAACCCTTCCCCTCCTTTTCCACACTCACTGCACATCCAGGCTTCCCAAATCCCCTACAGAATCCTTGGGGCTGCTGCCTGTCCTGCCAGGCCCAGGTACTTCCTTCAGCCCCAGCTCTGTCCATGCTGGGTGAGAAGCAACAACCCCCGAGGGCCTCAGGTGGGCAGAGGCATCCCCTGGGTACATCCCTGTCCCACCTGCTGGTGCTGTTGGGGACCCTGTGCCTCTCCCACCCTCCCTGTGGGTCACCTTGTGCCAGATGCCACTGCACTCTGGGGTGTGCAGGGTCTGCAAGGGGACTGGGCAGCGCTTTTTGGGGCACCAAATGCTCCTCAGCACCTGTTGGCTGAAGGTGGTACCAGGCACAGTGAGATTCCTCCAACAGATTCTTCCATTGGGGACCTAAATATTCTAAAGGCAAGGCCAGGAAATAGCACAATTGCATATTATTTTGATGCTTGTGTGCAGCTGTTTCATCTGTTGCTGTACCTGGTTGTGCTCTGATGTGCCCTCCAAATGGAGTTGTTTTTTCTGCACCCACCTTTAGTGCCAGCCTTGGCCTCTTGGCTTGGACTGGGAGGGATTTTGGGTTCTACAAGTCATAACAGACCTGCTCTTGAGCACCCTGTAGTAAAACCAACCTCCAGCATTCAAGTCCCAACCAGCCTCCTGCTCCCACAGGAGCTCCTGGGAAAGCAGCACGTGCAGGAATCCACAGAAACCTTACCCCACATGCTGCCCCTGCCCATGGGAGAGGTGCTGGGCAGGGGCTCTGGCATTGTCCCCTCCTTGTGCCACCTCTCCAGGGGCCATCGTGGCTCTTCTTCCCCCCTCTCCATGAGCACTGGCCTTGTCTGGTGCCTTTCCATGCTGTTTGCAGCCACTCTTACTTCCTTCTTCCTCCTCCCAGCCACCTTCCTGCCCAGCAAATCTCTGCATTTTCAGAAGCAGAATTTCTGACTTCAAAACTCCTGGTTTTTTATTCCTGAGAGCTCTGGGGAGTGAGAGCAGGCAGCTGGATTTGGGGTCCCATGGTGTGTTATTCCCAATTCCCTGCAGGGTGCCAGCTGAAGGCAGTGGGTGAAGGGATGCCAGGGAGGGAGAAAACTGTGGGGAGTGAAATGTTTTGCAGGCAGAGCTGTGGGGCAGCAGCAGAGCCTGTGTTAGTGGGGATACACCAACCAGATCCAGCTTAAGATCCTTCCAGCAAAGACCAGGGAAGTTGCAGGGCTGGGAACAGTTTCATTGGTAAACCTGCAGAGTTTGTTGTGGGATTGCTGAAACCCTAAACAAGAGCTCCTGAGGTACCATGTGAAGGTGGTTCTGGGGCAGAAATGCCACTTGGCACCTCTGAGCAGCTCCTCAGGATGCATTTGCATCCCTGTGTTGGGAATAGAGCAGCAACCATGCCTGGCATGAGCTTCCCCCCAGCTCAGGGCAGGGAATGAGTTGGGAGCACCAGCTCTGGACTTGTCCAACTGCTTCATTCCTCCTTTTTTTTCCCTATTCCTGTTTTTTTAAGAAAAGCAGCATAATTTCTGTGGTGGTGCTTGTTTGTGGTCTGTCCAGCAGGCTCAGGTGTGCAGCAGCATCCAGACATTTCTGAGCTGGAGGAGCTCCCAGCAGTGACTCCCCGTGGGAGCAGCAGCAGTGGTGGCTCCCTGGGGTGCTCCCTGCCTGTCCCATGGGCAGGGCACCCCAACCCAGGGTGAGGAGGGATCACAGTGGGCTCAGGGGGGCACCCTCAAGGCCCACGTCCCTCTGGGGTCTGGAATTCCTGCTGTTTCCTTGCTGACTTTGGAGCCTGCTCAGCACAGAGGCGTTTCCACCTCTCTGCCCTGTGTCCTCCACAGCAGGACTCGTGTGGCTCTGAAAACAGAGAGGCCTTTGAAACCTGCATTTGCAGATGAGCCGTGACTTTAGACCCGTACTGGCCCCCAGCTGTGGCTGCCACCCTGGAAAACCAGGGGCTGGAAAACCAGGGGCTGAGGGGATGTTGCACTTGTAGATGTTATAGTTGTCGTTCTATGCTTTGTCCAATCCACTCTACTGATTTACAGTTTTGAGTTATTCACCTTAATAGTGTTTTATTTCCAAAGAAACAGTAACAAGAGACCTTTTTACCCTTTGGTGCTGCAGTGTGAGCTGGATTTACATAACTGGAGCAAACTGGGAGCTGTTTGCCAGGATTCCCAGCCCTGCCTTGGCAGTGGTGATTTCATTCCCTTTCACTCAGCAGGTGCTTTGTAATTCCTGGATCTAAAAGAGTTAGAGATGATCCCATTGGAGCTGAAGTTTCAGGCCCAGCCCAGGCAGGTGCAGGGACCTGCTGTGTGGTCACCTCCTTACCTAAAGCTGGGGGAAGAAACAGGGCAAGGCCTGGAAAAATGGGGCTCTCCAGGGAAAAGAGGCAGCTCCATCTGTGGTTGCAGGTGTTCCAAGAAAGGAAGAAATGCAGGTGTGTGGCCTGCAGGAATTGCACTGGAAGATTCATGGGTTTCTCCCTTTCCCTGGCAAAGTGCAGTTAGGGAGCATGCCCCATCTGAACAAACACTGGCCTCTGTTTTCCATGGATAAATTAGGAAGAAACTCTTCCTTGGGAGGGTGGGCAGGCCCTGGCACAGGTTGCCCAGAGCAGCTGTGGCTGCCCCATCCCTGGGAGTGTCCCAGGCCAGGCTGGACAGGGCTTGGAGCAGCCTGGGCTGGTGGGAGGTGTCCCTGCCCAGGGCAGGGGGGGATGGCCAGAGGAGGTGTTGGTGGGGCTGATTCTTTTGTTTTGCTTTAGGCTGTGACTCAGACCAGTGAGGGTTGCAGAGGTGTCCTCAGCTGCTCCGGGATTTGGGAATCTCTGTCACTCCCAGTATTGGAGCCAGCAAAACTTTGTTCAGCTTTGTCCCTTGTCACCAAAAAATCATTAAATAATTTGGGTTGAAAAGGACCTCAGAGCCCACCCAGTGCCACCCCTGCCATGGGCAGGGACACCTCCCACTGTCCCAAGTGGCTCCAAGCCCCATCCAGCCTGGCCTTGGACTCCAGCCATGTTTTGTCTTTGGTGGTGAATGGAAAAACTTGTTGGAAATTTATTTTGGTGCATTTAGCACAGAGTGAATAGTCATGACTGTGAGTGCTGGGGCAGAGAAATCCCAAGGGGAAGGTGTTGGAATGAGCTCTTGGGATGTCTCTGCTTTTGGCTCAGCTGAGCACGAGGCCTCATTCCCTGGAGATCAGAGCAGTGCCCTCCAGCTGCAGGGTCATTGCCTTAGACAGTGACTTCATTCTCAGGGAGACTTCCCTACCCCAGAAAACCCTGCCTAGGCTCTCAGGGCACGAGCCCCCCAGTTCTGCAGAGCTGTGGACACCCCCATTTTAAATCTGAGGAGTTTCCTGAAGTCCAGTGTGCCCTGGGAGAGATCCCACAGCTCCGGGCTCGGAGCAGTTGCCAGGAAGTCAGAGGGAAAACATCATTATTGGGTGCTGACCTAGTTGTTTGTAAATCTCTCTGCAGAAGAGATTTAGTGATCTTAGGAGGAGTATTAAAGCTTGTGTTTGCTTGGAGATGGGGAAATGCAGCAATTTAATTTTCAAATGTTATGGTTTGGTTTGGGTTTTCTCTTTCTTTTTTATTTATTTTTCTTTAAACATCTGATTTATTAACCAAGCTAACCAGCTGGGAAAATAAGCACTGGAACTTTCCTAAGGAGGTCATCCATGTAGGGCAGGAAGGGATCCATGGAATGAAACCTCTCCAGTGGCAGAGGGGGGTTTGGGGCTGGGGAAGAGAACACTGATCTTGCCCCAGTGAAACAAGAGGAGAGTTGTTTATCTTCTAACTTTGCAATAATTTTTTAAACCT
Organism: Hafferia zeledoni; assembly: GCA_035583235.1. Classification (NCBI taxonomy): domain Eukaryota; kingdom Metazoa; phylum Chordata; class Aves; order Passeriformes; family Thamnophilidae; genus Hafferia; species Hafferia zeledoni. The sequence goes on from JAWWEV010000004.1 coordinate 1,005,796, forward strand.
TATGTCTCCTTTTTTTTTTTATAAAAGTACTAAAATTACAGGAATCAACAAGTGCTGAACTGCCTTCTTGGAGCTTGATAAAAATAAATGGCTTTGAGTTGGGTTTTTCACACTGTAGTTCTCTGCAGGGACTAAATTAGCCAGTGATAAACTGGCCAGGCTGGGCAGGGCTTGGAGCACCCTGGGCTGGTGGGAGGTGTCCCTGCCCATGGCAGGGGGGGCACTGGGTGGGCTTTGAGATCCCTCCCAGCCCAAACCAGCTGTGATCCCACCAGTGCCATGTCCTGGGCTAAGCTGTAGTGGGAATGTTGCTCCTGGAGGAAAAATCCTGTTGGCTTTTGCAATTTTGCATGAATTCCCTGCCATGGTGGTGAGCAGTGAATCCTGAGTGACTCACCCCACAGGTGACCCCTCTGGAGCACAGCAGGAACTTGGGGGATGTTTTGGGGCAGACCCACAGCAGGCTCAGGGTGCTGACCAGGAGAAACATCCAGGGGTCCACATGGATCTGCAGCAGCATGTTCTCCATATTTGCTTTAGGAAATGGGGGTTTCTTGACACCACATATCAGGTGTGGATGTCCCTCCTGCCTGTGCCTGAGCAGGTGGCATTGCCTGTCACTTGGCACTTCCTCTGCCCAAAGCTTTTCCAAGGAATGTCCCCCTGAAGTGGGGACTTGGAGCAGGATAATGCTGTTCCCAGCTAGCTGGGCAGGCCCTGGCAGAGCCTGGAGAACAGCCCAGGCTGAGGTGAGAGAAACTTGAAGCCTGCAGGACCCACTGTGGGCAGCGCTGGGAAAGGTCACACAGAGCCACATGGACTCGGGTCACTGCAACGCCACAAATGATGTGGGCACAGCTCCACGGAGCCAGTCAGCCTGTGGGGCTGTGCAAACCAGGCAACAGAGACTGGCACAGGACAGTGGCACGGGCAGGGCACGTCTGAACAGGCTCTTTGGACTCCTGGAGACCTGAATAATTTGGAATCCCACTGCAGTTTGGGTTGGGAGGGACCTTAAACCTTCCCTTGTGCCAGCCCCTGCCTGGGCAGGGACACCTCCCACTGGCCCAGGTTATCCAAGCCCTGTCCAGCCTGGCCTTGGACCTTTAGCACTGGGCTAATTTAGCACTTGGCTGCTGTGGTGCCTGTAGGGATATCCTTGGGAATGTGATGCTGGACAGTCCTCAGTCCCTCCATGGGCTGTGGGTGGGTGTCTGCTCCACCATGGCCCCCCATGGGCTGTGGGTGGGTGTCTGCTCCACCATGGCCCCCCCATGGGCTGTGGGTGGGTGTCTGCTCCACCAT
>JAWWEV010000004.1:1061170-1073486 GCA_035583235.1 Hafferia zeledoni
CAGCTCCCTCAGCCCCTCCTGCTGCTCCAGCCCCTTCCCAGCTCCCTCAGCCCCTCCTGCTGCTCCAGCCCCTTCCCCAGCCCCGTTCCCTTCTCTCTGTTTATGTACATGTGTCACAAAAACACATCCTCAGCTTTGTTGTGTCCCTGAAATGTCTCACCTGTCATTTTTACAAGAAATGTGCATGATTCTGATAACCACGAGAGCATAGGGAGTTTTTTTCCACTTTAATTCTCTTCAGTTTCTTTTTAGTCATTTATTTGTCCTCAGTTTGAATGGGACTTTCCCCTCCCATTGCTCATTAAAAGAGACGTTTTTCAGAACTAGGAAAGCATGATTGTGGGGAAAACCAGAGCCCCTGGCACAGGGAGCATAAGAGGGCTCAGAAAGGGCTTTCCCCCCTCCTTTTCTGTCTGCAAGGACCCAGCTCACAGCAGGGCCCATCTCCCTGGCAGAGGCTGCAGGAGCCACTTTGGGGAGCAGTGGAGCAACACGGGCAGGGCAAAATTATTTCTAAGCTTGTTGCTGCAGCCTTAGGAGGTGAAGGGCTGAGATGTCAGTGCCTGAAGGGGCTCCAGGAGTGCTGGGGAGGGACTTGGGACAAGGGATGGAGGGACAGGACAAGGAGAATTTCTTTCCACTGCCAGAGGGCAGGTTAGATGGGATATTGGGAAGGAATTCCTGGCTGGGAGGGTGGGCAGGCCCTGGCACAGGTTGGGCAGAGCAGCTGTGGCTGCCCCATCCCTGGGAGTGTCCCAGGCCAGGCTGGACAGGGCTTGGAGCACCCTGGGCTGGTGGGAGGTGTCCCTGCCATGGCAGGGGTGGCACTGGGTGGGCTTTGAGGTCCCTCTCAGCCCAAACCATTCCAGGATTCCATGGGTCTGTATGCACCTGTTTGGCATGTCCATCTCTGAGGGATGTTGGACTTGCCAGGGGGATGTTGTGTTCCCTTGGCAGAGCTCTGCCCAGACTTTCCCCGTGCTCAGTCCAGCGTTTTCCCCCTGCAATCCTGACAAACGCCAGTCTGTTACATCTGCAATTGGCCCGTGTGCCACCCTGAGTGCCGTCCTACCTTCCTGGCTGCTGGCACCGCGGCTGAGGGCGATGCTGGCGGGGCTGGAAACCCCCTTGGCATTGTGAGCGGTGACGAGGAGGGTGTGGGCTCCCGGTGGCACCAGGACCGTGCACTCGGTGTGGGAGGTGTTGCAAAGCCCCGCCGGTCCCCCGGGGGTCTCGGCGGTCACGGTGTAGCGCAGGATCCTCCCGCGGGCATCCCGGGGGCGCAGCGGCTGCGGGCACAGAGAGGCCGGTGCGGTCAGTTGTGGGAGGTGACACTGAGACACCCCCCAGTGCAGGACAGAGGTGGCCCTGGCTGGGTGGCACACGCGTGGTTTTTCCGAGGCTTTTGCGGAATTCCATTGGGGTGTCGTTTTCCCCCCATCCCTTGGGTGGGAGGGCGCTCCCTTCCACTGCTCGGGGAGGAGCAGAGCACGCCCAAATGTCCCCGAGGCTGCCAAAAGCCGCTTTACCTTGATCAACACCGTCACCTCGTGGCCACCGCCGGGGAGCGCCGGGCCCAGACGCCGCCACACATCGGGAGCCGCGGCGGGGGCTGCGGGAGGGAGCGAGCGTGGGGTGGGGGGAGACACCCACGGGACACACACCCACCCACCCGCGGGGTCCCATCCACACCCACAGCCCTTGCAGGAAGCCCCTCTTGGCCGTGTCTGTGCCGCTGTGAGAGGAAACAGCAGCGGGCGCTGTTTCTTGGGGCGAGCACACCCCCGGCTGCCTCAGTGCACCGGCGTGGGGAGCAATGCCCACGGGCATCTCATCCCACCGCCGGCTGGCACGTCTGGGAGCTGTGCCCGAGCTCATCCAGGTGTGGGCAGCCTGGATGGAAAGGGAGCTGTGCCCGAGCTCATCCAGGTGTGGGCAGCCAGCATGGAAAGGGAGCTGTGCCCGAGCTCATCTCAGTGTGGGCAGACTGAATGGAAAGGGAGCTGTGCCCGAGCTCATCCAGGTGTGGGCAGCCGGGATGGAAAGGGAGCTGTGCCCGAGCTCATCCTGGTGTGGGCAGCCAGCATGGAAAGGGAGCTGTGCCCGAGCTCATCCAGGTGTGGGCAGCCAGCATGGAAAGGGAGCTGTGCCCGAGCTCATCCAGGTGTGGGCAGCCGGCATGGAAAGGGAGCTGTGCCCGAGCTCATCCTGGTGTGAGCAGCTGGCTTGGAAAGAGAGAAGTTGGCACAAGGTGATGGATATTTGTGGCTGGAGTGTTTCTTCCACCCAGGGCAAGAGGCCACAAAAGATGGTGGAATCATGGAATTGTTTAGGTTGGAAAAGCTCTCTAAGATCAAGTCTAACCGTTCCCCCAGCACTGCCAAGGCCACCACTAACCCATGTTCCCAAGTGCCACATCCACAGGGCTTCTGAATCCCTCCAGGGATGGGGACTCCACCCCTGCCCTGGTCAGTCCAGACACACCATGTCCATGCCCACCTGCCTCGGGGGTGGTGTAGAGGAAGGGGGGGCTCCAGGCGCTCCAGGGGCTGTTGGTGGTGTTGAGCCTGCACCTGACCTGGAACAGGTACTGGGTGTCACTCTGCAGGTTGTGCTGCCAGCAGGGCCCATCCTGTGCTGCACCGTCCCACACCTCCACCTGCAAGGGAAACAGGGTCCTGGGTGGGGGGTGGGACCCAGCCAGCCCCCCACTGCCACCACCAGCCCCCCAGGAACAGTGGGGGTCACTGCCTTCCTCATCTGCACGGATGGGGATGGGCAGGGTCCACACTGTCCCCTCTGTGAATGCACAGGGCAAGCTGGGGGGGCACAGCAAGACCCCTCCACCCTCCTACATTGCTGGGCTTCTGACACCTCAGGGGTTTTGGGGGTCCTGGGAGGGCTGGGATCCAGGCTCTGCCCCTGCCAGCACCCAGGGATATTCCCAAAGGGACTGAGTGGAGCTGAGCATCCTGGAGGATTTTGTGTCTTATCCTTGCGGAGCAGGTAACATTTGGAAATACTTGGAATTTTGCCCTTTTGCTTAAAAAGCAGAGATAACCCTCCCCACAAGGCTGTCTGCTCTCTTGGAAGGCACCAGCCCCTCCTGCTGCCCAAAAGTGGGGGCTGCCTGTGGCTGGGGGTGCACGTTGCCCACCAGCACAGGAGCAAAGGGGCGGGTTTTGAGTGACCCCCCATGAGGGGGAGCAGGGCCTGATGCTGCATGTGGGGGAGGTTTGGGTGGTCTGGGGGGGTCTCACATGCCATGCTGAGGTGCCCGTGGCTCGGTGTCGCTCCTCACAATGCACATTTTCCAGCTGTGTCCGACTCCTCCAGCGGGTGGTGGTGGTGGGAGGGGACGTCTCTGTCGTCTCAGCGCCGGCGATCAGGGGCAGAGTCGGGATCACTGTGGGGAGAGCCGGGAATGGGAGGGGTGGGGGCTGCCCTCAGGCACAGCTCAGGAGTGTCCCTGAGGAGTGGCATGTGCCCCAGCGTGACAGGCCCCTCAGGGAGGGATGGACAGACAGACATACCAATCTCCTGCAGGCTGAGGAGCCGCGGGGCTGAGCGGGCAGTGCCCAGCGCGTTCCTGGCCTGCACTGACACCAAATAGCAGCTCCTGTTGTGCAGTGCACTCAGGGGCACTGGTGAGTCTGCAGGGAACGCCTTCTCCTCTTCCTCTTCCTTCTCCTCATCCTCTGCCACCACCCTGGGGAGCAGAAGGCGGCCTGTCAGTGCCCATCCCAGCACCTCACACGCCGGGATGGTGGCGCTCCTGAGGCATCACGGCTGTCACCAGGGCACGGCCATCCCCCAACCCGGAGTCTGTCACTCCTAAAGTGAACGGGAAAGTCGCTCCTTTACCTTCCTGACACTGCTGTGTTTTCACAGCAGGAAGGGAACTTTCCTTTCTGGCTCCGTGGTTCAGTTTGATCCCAAGGAAATTTAGACAAGAGGTTTATCCCTTCTCTTTGCAAAGCCTCAGTATGATGGGATTTAATGTCTTTAATAATTGAGTCAGAAAATCTGGTGCCATGGGGGACTTCAGTGGCAGTGGGCATGATGGGATGGGCTGTGACATGCCAGGCTGGTGCCAGGGGGACTTTGGTGGCAGGGAGCGTGCCGGGATGGGCAGGATGGGCTATGACATGCCAGGCTGGTGCCCGCATCTCTGCTTCAGCTTCAAGCTGGAGTTCCAGTTTCAGGATTTGGGCAGCGTTAGGTTCACCCCCTCTTTAGGCTGGAGAGTCCAAGCGCCTGAAAACGTGTTGCTTCCGTGCCCCTCGGCTCGATGGAATGTGAGCCGGGTCGGTAATGGTGCTGAGCGCGGGAGTTCCCTCCTGCAGGACTCAACCCATGGTGAAAAGTGTGGTTTTCGAGCAGGGGGTGAGTAAACGTGAGCCGTAGGAAGTGCAACTAGGGCATGGCACCCGCTCGGAGCAGCCCTGCTGTCACCTGGCTCTGTGGTAACCACATACCCGTGCCGCGCCCGCTGCCAGCCCCGCTGCCCACCCGCAGCCCCGCGGCCCCCCCAGGACCTCCCTCACCTGCGCAGGTGGAGGGTGCGGTGGGTGGGCAGGTGTGGCGGCCGCCCCGCATCCCAGCGGCACTGCAGGAGCTCCGAGCCCTCGGCGATGGCACAGCTCAGGTTGCCGGGGGGGTCCGGAGGGTCTGCGGGGACGGGGATGGGTGAATGTCCGGACACCCCCAGCCCCAGGCGCTGCACCCCCAGTGCCCGGTGCCCACGGGGTACTCACAGCCGGCCCGGAGCTCGGCCCCGCACACCAGCTGGTCCCGCGCCGTGCGGGGACAGTGCGAGAAGCAGACGATGGTGGCGAAGGGCAGGCGGAACTGGCGCAGCCGGAGCTGGACAGCGCTGCGGTTCAGGGGCTGCAGGGGCTCCTCAGCACGGCTGTAGTTGAGGAGGATGGTGAGCTGGGCTGAGCGGCAGCCGAGGGTGGAGAGGCAGTTGATGGAGATGTTGGAGCCCATCAGCACCACCGGAGCGGGATCGACCCAGACGTGCCCCGAGCACTTGATGTTTGCGGCACCTGTTGCCAAAACCCGCGGGGTCAGGGGGGCTCCGGGTGGGTGGCCCACGGGAGGGGGTGTCCGTGGGCTGCACAGCTCTGCAGGGGGGGCTGCTTTGCTGGGGTGCACCAGCAGCAGGGCTGGACCTGCAGCGAGGGGATGCCAGCACTCCCAGCCACCCTGAGTACCATGGGATGGGCATAAACCGGCCTCCTGAGTGGTATTGGGAAGGAATTCTCAGCTGAGAGGGTGGGCAGGCCCTGGCACAGGTGCCCAGAGAAGCTGTGGCTGCCCCATCCCTGGGAGTGTCCCAGGCCAGGCTGGACAGGGCTTGGAGCAGCCTGGGCTGGTGGGAGGTGTCCCTGCCCATGGCAGGGGGGGCACTGGAGGGGCTTTGAGGTCCCTCCCAGCCCAAACCAGTCGGTGACTCTGTGATGAACCCCCTGCCTGCAGCAGTGCCCCAACACGAGGTGACTCATCCTGGCAGAGCAGAAACAGCCAATTACACCAATTTCAGGTCTTGCTCTAATGTTTAAATGAGTGCAGGGAAATAACCCAGAGTGTCAGAGCTCTGATCCCCTGATTAGGCAGCGGAGGCGCTGCCCTGTGCTATCAGATGGAGCTGTGCAGCAGCCCCAGCTCGCAGCGCTATCAGCCCCATCTGGCCTTCCTGGAAAGGGCAAGGCTGTGCTCCTGCTGGGTGCCTGCAGGGCAGATCCCACTGCTCAGCACAGCTGCTCCACTGGGGCTGCACATGGTCCCACTCCGGGGGTGTGAGTGGGAAGGGGAGAGAGCTGCAGGGCATGGGACCCCCTCACAATGCTGGTGAAGTGCTCCCCCCAAAATCCTCAGCTGGAGCTCTACGATTGTCCTGTTTGCACCCTAAATCTGCTGCAGGAGCAGTGCTGGCTCTGGTGTTCAGCAAGGCCATGGTGGCCACTTACCTTGGCCCAGGCAGCAGAGCAGGACGTGGAGCAGCAAAGCCTCGCTGGACCCCGCCATGGCCTGGGCTGCAGCCACTGCCCACACATGGCATAGTCTGGGGGAGGAAAGGGGGTGCAGCAAATCCTCCTGGAAACCATCTCCAGCACAGGAGGGAGCACCAGGAGGGGATGGGAACAGGAAGCCTGGATTTACAACAGGGAAATCGAGGCTGAGCAGCCTGAGAGTCTCCCTTGAAGGAGATGGGCTTGGTGGGGCAGGGAGATGCTACCCCTCTGCTCAGCACTGGGCAGGCACATCTGGAATGCTGGGATCCCCTCAGGATGGGAGAGGCATGGACAGGGGTCTGGAATCCCCTCAGGATGGGAGAGCATGGACAGGGGTCTGGAATCCCTACTCAGGATGGGAGAGCATGGACAGGGGTCTGGAATCCCCTCAGGATGGGAGAGGCATGGACAGGTTGGAGTGAGTCCAGCAAAAGTGCCTGAGAACCTGGAGCACTTGGGAAATGTGGAAGGGCTGGGAGAGCTGCTGGAGAGGAAGAGGCCCAGAGGGGGTTAAATCTTTGGGTATAGATGGGGAAGTGAAGATGAGGGAGCCAAACTCCTCCCAGCAGGGCAGGACAGGAGGCAATGGACTCACACTGGAAATCAGAAAATTCCAGCTAGGCATAAGAAAAAGCTCTTTAAAGTTGGCCACACAGCGGGGCTGCTGCCCTGAGGACTCACCCTGCAGGCCCCATCCCTGGGAATGCTCAGACATGGGTTTGTGGGACAAAACTTCTGTTTCCGTAAGATCTTTCCCACGTGTCCTGCCCAAGCTGAGCAATGGCTCTTCCCAGCCATGAACCTCCTGAGAGAGCCCCAAAACCTCAGGCCAGGGATTCCCACCTCTCCCTTGTGGCCACATCCCACAGACTTGTTTAAATTTTTCTCTGCTCACTTTGCCTTCACCCTGAGCCTGTTTGGATACATCCCAGGATAAACCTGCTCCAGATGGGAAGCCCAAACTCACCAGCCCCGTGGGAATGGGGATGGGACAGCTTTGAAACAACCAAGGCACAGGGTGATGTGTGAGGAAATGCAACATCATGGGGGAAAATTGCTCTTTTCCATGAAAAACATCCTCCTGGGGGCAGACCCTGACCAGACCTGACACCCCCATTCCCCTACCCAGGGTTGAACACCCAGGAAAGCCCCACACCTCCCTCATTTTCTTTTCAAATAACCCCAGGCAATACCTGATGGCAGGAATGGCAGATTTTCCCTGGAGGGACAGCAGAGTCTGCAGTGAAAGCTTCAAAATGCTGTTTTTCAACCCAAACCAGGCCAGCAGCTCCAGTGAGTGCTCCGGTGTTTCTCCTGCCGTGTGAGTTGACCTCGTTTGGTTTAAGGGCTTTTCAAATACTCATCACTACTGAGTCAAATTTCAAGTGCCTCCCTATTACCTGACCTACTAAGAGAAGCTGAAGTGCCTGTGAGCCTTCTGCAAGTCACAGCAAATGAAAAAACACAACTCATGTCCTGTGAAAAGAACTGAAAAGACACTAAATGTGCCCACTACCAGCTTTACAAGGGACTGCAGGCTCTGCCTCCTCTGGGAATCACTCACATTCCTATTTTTATTCCAATTTATAGGTGTTTGCAAACTCCAAGGCCAAAAGAATGAGACTGTTGCCCTTGCTGGGAGATGCTGAGCTTTGACCTCATCTCTGTTGAAGTCTCCTCATGCATTAATGCTAAAGAAATGAGAAGTAAATAAAGAAGGAAAAAGCTGCCCCATCCCATCAAGCCCAAGCCAAGCAGAACCTTCACCGGTGGCTGTGCCAGGAGGGGATAACACACAGGAGCAGCAGGTGAGCACCGTGACCTGGGCTATTTGGGGGTTAAATGCAGCAGACTGGAAGCTGGGGGAAGCAGAGGGTCCTCACCTTGGCAGTCCTCAGGACATGTGGTGCTGGGATCCTCCTCCTGCTGTGGCTGGAGCTGCTGAGTGCGGGGAGAAGCATCGGTGAGTGTCAGCGAGGTGAGCAGTGAGGCTGACCCAGATAACAGCACCAAAACCAGAGAGTTTCCAGTCTGAGTCAGTCCATGGGAAAACCCAACATCCCTTAAAGGAGCAGCCTCAGGGGAAGGGGTGTCTTCTGAAAGTTCTTACAGAATCTGGAGACAGCCCAGCAAAGTTAAATCCATCCCAGGTGGATTTTTATGGTCGTGTTGATGTGTACGAGGCAATGGGTGCACAGCTGAGGGTCCTGGGTGTTGGGCTGAGCTCCATCACTGGAAGGACATTTTCCTGCTAATCCCAGAAGTGTGGGATGAAGAGTCCTTAAGAAGTGAGGTTGTTTCCACCAGCAGTGAGTGTCACCCCTGTGTTTGTGCTGGTCCCCAGCTTATCCAAGGATATCCAGGTTGTGGATCCCCAGGGCTGAGAGGTCCAAGGCTCCAGGGATTCTCCAGTGCTCTCCATCCCACTGGCTCCTCACTGCTCCCAAACCCTGGCTCTGCAGGGCCTGTGGCTTCCTTTCTCACGTCGGTTGAAGAGTTAAACCTCAAAAACAGTGTTAACCTCATTAGAGGCTGCAACCACAGGAAATACCGCACAGCTCCCGCCTCTGCCTCGAACAGGGAATTGTTGGGGAACAGAATTTATCCCCCCCTGGGCAGGGCAGAGCCTTCCTTTGCCAGCAAGTCCTGGCTGCTCCAGGTTTTGCCTGATTCATGGGGATTTTTGAGTGGAAGTGAGAGCATGAGCCTGCTGGCACTGCTGGGCTGGAGCCTCACTGGGTGATGAAACTCTGACTTGTGGTTATAGTAGTGTATGTAATGTGTCTGTATGGTTATATAATGTGTCTGCATGGTTACAGCAATGTGTGTGTCGTTACACACCCCCTGAGCAGGATTCGGAGGATTTCGGTGGGAATTTTAGTTTTGGCATGTTCTGGGTGTGTTTAATACCTGGGACACATCTGGGGCCAGGGCTGCACAGCTGGGGCTGGAGCAGGATGGCAAGGGTGCACATCTGGAGCCAGCTTATGCCACCTGCAGGCGGGGCAGCACCAAGGACAAGCACATCTGGAGCCAGGGCAGCACAGCTGGAGCCAGCACAGTGTGGTGGGATGTGTTGTGCCTTCCCGGGGTGGGTGTCACAGCCCCTCTGAGCTGCTGGTTCCCACATTTCCCAGACCACTGATCTGGTGCCGTTAAACTGATGAGTCCTTATCTCTTTCTGAGCAGTCGGGTTGAGCTGCAGCTCAGAGCTCTGTGGCAGGAGGGGAGCAGTGCAGACACTCACACCAGGCTCTTTCCCACGGATTTCTCTTTCCCACGCTCAGGAATCTCACTGTTCTCCCCTGCCTCTGGGGCAGCTCCACTGCTCCATCTTTCCAAACCCCTCCATGCCTCTTGTTCATTTGGGGCTCTTTGTGGTTTTTTAGGTACTCCTCAAAGCCATCTGGCTTTAGACTGAGTGGAGGGTTAGACGACATACAGGGAAAATCCTTCCCTGGGAGGGTGGGCAGGCCCTGGCACAGGTTGGGCAGAGAAGCTGTGGCTGCCCCAGCCCTGGGAGTGTCCCAGGCCAGGCTGGACAGGGCTTGGAGCACCCTGGGACAGTGGGAGGTGTCTCTGCCATGGCAGGGATGGAACAAGCTTTAAGGTCCCTTCCAACCCAAAGCATTCCAGGATTCTGTGATTCTACGTCCAGAGGTGGAAATGCCATAGAGTCCCTCCCCAGGCTGGCACAGCCCAGCCCAGCCCAGCATCTTCTCCCAGCACACCCAGGATGGTGCCACGGCCCTCAGTGCCTTGGGATGCAGGTTCTCTCCAGCCTGGCACACTGCTCAGGGTTGGGGTGAGTTACCTGTTCCCCCCAGCAGCACCAGGTTTGGGGGCACCGCCAGCCCCGAGTTCGGGGGCCCCATTCCCGCCCCCGCCGTGCCGCGACTTTCCCGGCCGCCCCCGCACAGGCGATAGGGATCTCATCGCGACTTCCTCACCGTGCCGGGACCTGCCCCGCCTGGCCCCCGTGCCACCCTCACTGCCACCGCCACCGGGAGCCGCTGGCTCCGGCCACCACTCCCGTGCCCTCCCACCTTCCTTCTGTGCCCGTCCCCTGCGGGGTGCCAGGCTCCGGAGCCCCTTTGCCCCCAGCCCGGGGTCCTGGTCACCCTGGCACGGGGGAGAATCCCCCGGTTGAGCCGGTTGTCAAACGAGATTAAGCTTAAACCGGCCTCGTTTAACATTTGTTATTTTTGGTGGGCAGGCTCGGATTCCTGCCCAGACTCAGAGCTGAGGTCAGCAGGAAGGAAAGGTCAGGGCAGACCCGGCAATGCTGCCAAAAATGGAGCACTTGTGTCATACCCAGAGCTGTGCTTGGCACGGGAGACACAGGGGACACCAGGCACGTGGGTGACACAGACACGGCCATCCTGGGAGTGCAGACACAGCCTTGTCCCCTTCTCGCCGTGCTGGCACCGTTGTGGAGGTGACATCCAAATACTTGGCAGTGGCATCTGTGCCATGCTGCACCCACGGGGCTCCCCTGCACCCCCAGAGGGGTTCCCCGGGGGACATGGCCATGCCAGAGGGAGGGCAGCCCTGGAAGCAGCGCTGTTTGCGTCAATCCTGCTGGCACTGCCACCCAGGCAGGATTAGGTTCCTCTCTGCTGCTGGAGAAAAAAATATTCCCAAGTCCAAGCCTAAACAGCGGGTTGATAAGGACAGACAGGGCTCGGTGCAGGAACAAGGAAGGTGATGCCAAGGAGAAAGAAGTTTTGCCTGTGATTTTTGGCCAGGGTAAAAGGCCACCCGAGATATGAGAAAGTTGCTCCTGGACTTTAAAGTCAGTTTGTCCTTCCTGTGAGCTGTGCCAGGGAACAACTCCCGCTCCTTCCCCGTGAGCAGGGCAGCAGCGGGAACACGAATCAGCCAGGAAAAAGAAAGTTTGGGCAAAGAGTTTTTACTTTTCCCTGCGAGGGGAGGGTGGGCCGAGCATGCCCAGGCGAATGGCAGGTCGTGCCCGTGGGGCAGCGACTCCCCATTTCCCGCTGGAGGCTGCAGGGTTTGGCTGTGCCCAGGCAGGTCCTGGCAGGCAGGTAATTGGCAATAAAGCTCTGAAAAAGGGACTGTTTCCTGTGTAAACCCCGCCATAGCCACGGGCAATGCATGTCCCGCTGCTGCCTTCTCTCCTCACATTGGCAATGACCCCAGAAATGACCCTGAAGGGACTGAAGTGATGTGTGGATGTGGCACTGCGGGACGTGCCTTGCTGGTGGCTTTGACAGTGCTGGAGGAGCAGTTGGACCCGATGGTTTGTGAGGGCTTTTCCAACCTGACTGATCCCGTGGAATGCTGTGGCTGCCAATGTGGGGCTCATCCCACATCCCCTGCCCGGAGCCCCCTCCATCCCTGCCCACACCCACCCACTGCAGCACCCCCGTGGCTGCAGCTTTGCCCCTCCATCCTGCCCTGTCCTTCCGGGGGGCTGCAGGACAGAACCCCCTGAGCTGCCCCGGGGGCACCATGAGCTGGTGCTGGGTGGGCTGTGGCTCCTCAGCCTCAGTGGGAATGGTGGGAAGCAGATGGATGGATGGATCGAGGTGTGTGTCTGGAGGGGGGTGTGTCAGTCCCCCCTCCCAGCAAAATCTGCTCTCTGTGCCGTCACCCGCAGGGCGGAGGGGGGTTTGTGCTTCACGCTGGCTTGTTTAGGGATTTTTCCACTTGGAAGAGCATGGCCTAGAGGGGAAGATTTAATCTCTGAAAGGGAAGGGCTGGTGCCAAAATCCTGCGTGCAGGGTCACCCGAGGGCACTGCCAGCAGGGCGCGGGGCCCCCATGTCTGCTGTGTCTGGGGCAGCAGTGCCAGTGTGGGGCCGACCCCCTGCCCCTGGTTCTGCTGGGGAGAGGGAGGGAGGGAGGGACCCCCTGCCCAGAGAGGGGACGTGTGTTTGGTGTCCCCTTGTCCCTGCAGTGCCCCCAGCCCCTGCTGTATACGGTGCCCTCCCTGGCAATGCCCCCCATCTCAGCTCCCCCATGACCCCACCTGAGCCCCCCCTTCCTCCTTCCATGCTGCTCCTCAGAGCAACGCCCCCCTTGCCAGACCCCTGTGCCATCCCCCCACAGCCCCTGTGCTATGCCCGCCATACCAGATCCCCATGCGATGCCCCCCGTGCCATACCCCCAATACCAAATTTGCCTGATGCCCTCCCCCAATGTCCCCCATACCAGACCCCCCAGCCTGATGCCCCCCCTTCCCAGTGCCCTCCCTGCAATAACCCCTATACCAGACCCCCCAGCCCGAAGCCCCCCCAATGCCTCCATACCAGACCCCCCATGTCCGATGCC
>JAWWEV010000004.1:1078590-1089970 GCA_035583235.1 Hafferia zeledoni
CTGAGTGCCCTGGGCTGGTGATCACAGTGGGGTTGGATCAAGGGTTGGACTTGATGATCTCAGAGGGCTTTTCCAACTCAATTGATTCTATGATTCTATGATTCTTGCTATTATTATTGCTGCTATTATTTTTATGCTGTTTGCAGAGCCTGATGGGCTTGTCCTTCTTAGGAGCTTAATTCTCTGGGCTAATGAGCTGGGATTAGTGAGGAGAAGGGCTGGCAGGGGGTGAGTGAAGGTGGCTCAGCCCTGCCCTTCCTGAGGGCTGGCGCTGGGATAAAGTGCTCCTTTAGAAGCAAAACGTTGCTCTGTGTGCTCTGTGCAGCCTCTGTTCAGCCCAGAGTGAGAAATGGCCTCTTTTTTTATTTTCTTTTCCCCTGAATCAACTCCTTTCTGCGGGCTGAGCTCCCGGCGGTGGTGCCAGACAAAGCTGCGCTCTGTGCTGGGGCTGCCACGGGAAACTGCTCCCTGAACCCCCCTGTGAGGGGCCCGTGGCATCCTGGGCAGTGCTGGGAGCCCTTCCCGTGCCTGTGGAGCTGGGAAGTGTCAGAGTCTGGGAAGCAGCATCCAAGGGAACGATGTGCTGCTTTGTGAGAGGGGAAATGGGCGTGTGATGGTGGCGAGCAAAGCCCTGCGAGGAATTCCGGGGCTGACAGGGATGGATGACCCGCAGGGAGGTCTCTCAATCCCAGGCTGGTGTTCCGTGGCCCTGGTGGGAAGTGCTTTCCCTGCTGCCTGGCAGGACCCCTGGGCTCCTGGCAGCCTTGTGCCAGTCCCTATCCTGCTGGGAAGGGAGTGGGAGAGCCAGGTCTGCCCCTGCTCTGCCTGTGCCTCCTGGGTGAGGCTGGCAGGGACCTCTGGAGCTGCTCTGGTCCCCTTGGAGTGGGTGAGGACTCCAGCTGGATATCTCCAGGGTTGGAGACTTCAGCATGACCCTGGGCAATCTGTGCTAGTGCTGGGTCACCCTCACCAAGTGTCTCCTGACATCCAGAGGGTCCCTGCTGTGTGTCCATGTGGAAGAGCCTGGCTCTGTCCCCTTGGCTCCCTCCCACAGGTGTTTGTGCCCTGGGGGGACACCCTGAGCCTGCTCTGCCCTGGCTGAGCAGTCCCAGCCCTTCCAGCCTCTCCTCCAGTCGCTGCAGGATCTTGGTGACCCCTCTGGACTCCCCCCAGTCTGTCCCTGTGTCCTGGACCCAGCACTCCAGGCATCCCAGAAAACCAAAAGCCCAAGACAAGAAGCCCTTCCATGAATTCCAGGCTGCCTTTAGTCACTCTGTCAGCACCATCTCCAGAGGTTTCAATTCCCTTGGGATGTGCTGTCTGAGCCTTGTGGTTTGCAATGGCTGAATTGCAAACTGAGCCAGTTCTGGATGGTAACCAGCAGGGAAATGCCTCTCCTGGTTTCTCTGGCTTGTGGGAATGTTCTCCCTGCTTTTTCCAGGAGGGATGAGCTGGGTGCTGTGGCTGGAGGTGGTGCTGGGGTGGGCACTGGGCCTCCTCCCACCCTGGATGTCACACCCTGCTCCCATTTGGGTTGGTTTTTCCTGCTGTGACATGAAAGCCAAGGCTGGGGGGGTTGTCCCTTGTTTTGCTGGCAATTCCTGTGCTTCCTCCTCTAAGGGCTGCTGTTTCCTGCAGGCAATGGAGTACCAGGGCTGGGCAGACACGTTCTTTGTCGTGCAGTTCCTGCTGTCCTGTGTGATGGGGTAAGGACGTGGTGCTGGGTGGGAGCAGGGCAGGCCTCTCTCGTCCAGAGCCAGGGGATTTTGGTGCCCTGTTACTGTAAAAAGCTAATAATAAATCTTCAGTCCTGATAAGGGCTCTTTCTGAGAGCTGTGGCGGGTGGGAAGTGTCTCCTGTGCTTCCTCAGTGCAGGTTTAGCCAAAAAGGTGGTATAAATACTGCTGGAGAAAGGAGGGGAAGGGATTGTGGAATCCTGGAATGATTTGGATGGGGAGGGGCCTTAAAGCCCCTGCCCTGGTCTGGAACTCCTTCCGTGGCTCAGGTTGATGGGCTGATGTTGGGTCTCCCTCCACAGGTTTATTTTGATGTATTCCACGGTTCTTTGCACTCAGTATAACTCTGCTCTTACAACTACAATAGTTGGCTGCATTAAGGTGAGTGGCTTTCCCTGCTCCTGGGGGAACTGCCAGGTGAGCCCCTGCCTCCCTGTCCCTTGGGAATTGTACTGAGCAGCTGCAGCAGCCCCCATGTCCTCCCTCTTCCACCCTCTGCATCCAGGGGTTCCCCATTTCCATGTTATTTAATGCATGGAGCAGTCCCTTGTCTCAGGCTGAACAGAAACTTGTGCTCTTGTTCCTCAAATCCTGTTCTCTTGCAGAATATTTTAATAACCTATATTGGGATGTTTTTTGGAGGAGACTATATTTTTACATGGATGAACTTCATTGGTCTAAATATCAGGTAAGAATGTTGGGCTTGGCTGTTTATTTATGATTTGTAAGGAAAAATTGGGGTGAAACTGAAGTGGTTTGACTGATTCAATGGGTTTTTTTCCAAAAAGAAAAGCACAGAAGTGGGGTTTGTGAGGCACTCCCAGACTCAGCTTGTTTTAAAGCCAGGAGGACACACAGGAGTATTTTAGCAGCAAATCTGAGTTTTCTCAGAGTCCTGGAATTACAAAGAAATATTTTTTTGTTTATTTTCACCCAGGATTTTTTATTACTCAGCTTTTATAAAGTCCTCCCTGCTCTGGGGGTGTTCCTGTTGTGACAGTTCATTCCCTGCACTTCAGCAGGATCCCTTTGGGGGTGGAAGGGATCCAGCACCAGGCTGGGAAGCGTTTGGGCAGGAATTCCCCAAAATACCTGGGTTTAGGAGGCAAACAGGGAGTTCTCATGCACATTGATGCTTTCAGCAGCTCCCTGGCCCGCTGTCCTGGCTGGGCAGGGCAGCGTGGCTGATCCATGGATCTCATTCCCAACCCTCTCTTGCAGTATTGCTGGAAGCCTGGTGTATTCCTACATCACCTTCACCGAGGAGCAGCTGAGCAAGGAGCCCGAGGCTGGCAGCAAGCTGGATATTAAAGGGAAAAGCTCAGTGTGAGCAGGGAGAGGCTTTTTTGGGAAACAACCTCCCTGTGTTCTGTTCGGCTGATCCTGGGCAGAGCGGGGAGGAATCCAGGGCGCCTGCCAGGAGCCACCGTCATGCTCTTAATTTGCACAGCCTCGATTGCTGCCTTGACAAATCCTTGGGAAGGGAACTGCCTGCGTCTAATTAAGTCTGATCGGGAGGAATTAACGGGTTTCTAATCGAGCTGAGGTCTGGCAGCGGAGATTGGCACGAGCCACGGGCAGGGCTGAACGGAGGAGGGGGAGGAGTCTGGGCATCCCTGGCTGGATCTGCTCCCTGGTGCCCGTGGAGCTGCCCCATCCCAGCCTGGCCGGGGCTGCCCCTTGCTCTGTGTGCCCCCAGCAGGTCCCTCTGGCTGCTGCAGGAGGGGCAGTCAGGCCATGGCACCAGCGGCTCCGAGGGCAGCTGCCCACAAGGTGTTCCCTGGAAGGTGCAGGATGCTCCTGGTTTGGGCTAAAACCTCTTGGATGAATGTTCAGTGCTCTCTGAACTGGAATTTTAGTTGTTTTCTTGTTTTTTTCAGTTGTTCCACTAATCCACTTCTAAAGCTGGGTTTGCCCTCCTGGTTCATTAGAGCCCTGCAAACATTCCCCCCTCTCTTTCCTGCTTTCCAAGGCTCAGGGATATTCCCAACAGGAAGGTTTTACCTGGCACTGCAGAGCTTGGCAGGGCTGGCAGCTCCTTCAAACCACCCTGGGGGCAGAAACCTTTGGATTTGGGAAAACTGCTGACCAGTTTGGATCCAACAGGGAATAGCTGCAGGATTACAGGAGTTCATCCCACCTGGCACACAGAGCATGGCCCAGGAAACCTGCCAAGCCAAAGCTGCTGCTCCTGCCCCTGGAACCTCCATCCCACCCACCTGCACCGTGCACACACCTGGAAGAGGCACAGGGACTCAAATCACCTTATTTTGGCAGGTGAAGGGGGGCCCAGCCCTATCCCACAATCCCTGTTTTTCATGGAGTCATCCTGGGTCTGTGACCCATTGGAAGAATGGCATTTTTAATAAGTTGGGCCATGTTTGCAGATTTTTAATGGTTCTCTTGCACAGCACTTGTTTCTTGGTCTCCTTGAATTGTCTTTTGGGTTAAAAAGAATTGTTTATGTAAGTTTGGGTTAAAAAGTTTTGGTAAAACAATGTTTTTGTATCCAGGCAAACAGCTTCTCTAGGCACTGACATTTGGGGTTTTGGAAGGTATTGGCTAAAACTGGAACTGCTGTTTGGCCAAACTGCATTTGTTGGAGTTTATTGGAAGTTTTTAGCTGTGACAGAGACTTTCTGGGACGGTGCTGGGAAAGGTGTGGAGCGAGTCTGGCAGCAGCATCTGCTCCTGGAGCTCTCCCAGAACCAAGATCTCCCCTTTTTGGGGCTTGGTGTGGGCACTGTGGTGATGAGACACCGAGGGCTGAGCCAGGAGGTCCTGGAGCTGCCCCTCAGCAGGTTTCCCCTCAGAGCACAGAACTGGGGAAAGTAAAAACAAAAAAAATCCCTAATTATTTGTGTGTCTTCCCAAATTCCAGCAAAAGCTCAGCTTTGCCACCAGGGAAGGGAAGGAGTTAAACAATTCCTGCTGTGCAGAAGCCCCAGAGCTGCCCAGACCCCCCGGGATGGGGGGGGGTTACTGGTGCTGTGCTGGTTCCCAGTAACCCTGTGGTGCTGCCACTGGGGGACCCTCAGCCTCCACCTTCCTCTCGCTGCAACATTCCCAAATCCCTGTTTTCCAGCTGTGCTCCAGCTCTGCTGTGCCCACAGTCAGGATGTTGATTCTGTCCAAGGGGTTTTTTTATGAATTTATGTTTATTTTTGAATCTACTGGTTAGATTTGGCATCCTAATGGTAAAGTATTTTTAAAGGTTATTTTGTCCGTGCCAGGGTCGGGATGGGATCCCACACACTGGGAAGGCCAAGAGTTCCTCTAACAGTATTTTCTATGCTATTAATTGACTAAAAAAAATGTTTTCTATAGAGAATCTATTTACAGAATGAGCATTTTAGTGATGAAAAGGGCAACCTTTGATTTGAATGTATGGCAGGCTCTGGATGTCAGTAAGGAGAGCAGGAAGGATTTATGTGCCTCTGTATTTTTGTATTTGCTTCAAATAAACCAATGAACCAAAAGCTGTTCCTGCCTCATCCCTCCCTGCCCTGGGACAGCAGGAGGATGGAGGGGATGGGGGGAGGGAAAGGGGTGCCCGGGGGAGCAGGTGGGGCTGAGGGGTTTCCAGCTTTGAATATTCCTTGGGAAGGGAAGAGGGAGGTGAGAGCACAACTCCATTTCAGGGAATGGAGGAAACAGTTCAAAGGTGACCTCAGAAGGGTTCCCTGCAGCAGAAACAGCTCCTGCCACAACAGGCTGGGGCTCCACAACCCCCAGCAGGAAAATTCCACCCCTGTTTGGAGCAAAGAAACTCAGGAATTTTGTATGCAGACGGTACATTTAAAAATATTTAATAAGCTTTTTGCAGAGAGGGAGTGGGGATAAGAGGAGGGAATTAGTAACAGTGCAAAATACTGTGTGGAGAAATGGATAAAACTAATCTGTAAGTTTTCTCAGTGTGGGGATGGATTTTTCTATCACATGGAACCCTTTGGGAAGCCCAGCAAGGATTTTCCTCTGCTGAACTGGACTCCAAAGGGAACTGAAGGCTTTGAAAATGAAACCAAAGTTACCAGAGTTGCAGGATTTTAAATAGCTTTAGTAGTGCAATGACTTATCGAGTTAGAGTGGCTGCAGTTTGAAACATGAACAAAGTCTTGTATAAAACACCAGCATAAACAAAAGGTAAATTGTAATTAAATATTCTTAAAGTCTAGCTGAGCATTACATAGTTGATTATGGAATGTCAGGTCTCTTCTACATATCACCAAAAAAAGGTAAGATAAAAAACAAAGCAATTCCTGAAAATATACACAGTGCTGGATTTCACACACGAGCCTGAGACAATTCACTTAGAAACTTTCCTATAAGTATTTCCAACTTGCAAACAAACAAACACAAAATGCATTAAAATAAAACTGAAAATGGGGCTCTGGTTGGCTGGAACCGTCTCGTGACTGGCTTTGATCTAAGGCTGAACCTTTGGGTTTCTGTTCATAAACCAGAGGGGAGAGTTAACAGCAACCTCTGCCTCAGGCATGGATCACTTAATTCCTTAATTAACACAGGTTTTAATTAACAAACCTCACCCAGAGCCTCTCCAGGTACAGGGCTGGCTGATCCCTGGCAGGTGGCACCTTCTGAACCAGCAAAATCCAACAATCCCAACGTGGATCGTTCCCCACCATTCTGGGAACAGGTTCCTGCATCCAAAACTCATCCAGGCCACATCTGGCTCATTCATGATCATAAAAAGTCCAAGGACAGGTCGTTGGAGGAGAAAACAACCCAGCCCAACCCCTCAGCAGGTGGGGTTTGGGTGGATACATGATTTAAACCATAGGACCGTTCATTTCAACTGGAATCAGACTCATAAACCTTCAATTCAACCAACCAACCAACCAAGAATTAACAGCACATCTTAAGGAGCAGAACACAGGGTTATAAATATACAAATGAACAGTTTCCCTAATTTTAACAGAGTAGAAGTGTAGCTGTGGCTTGAAAAAAAGAACAAACAAACCCAAAATTAATCTGGATTCAAACTGGATGGGAAATGGTATTCCCACAACTTCCACCTTGTGCTGGTGAGGGGTGAACATCAACCCCTCCACACTCACAGGGAATTTCTGTTTCTCACAATTGAATTAGTCCTTCATACCTTAATTAGTTCTCCATTCCTGCTCTCCCTTCTCCCAGGTGTCCCTGGGTACCAACACCTGGATGTGCTATTTGTGCTCCCACTGAAACCATTCCCAGGGGCCTCATAAATTCCAGCCCAGCTCCAGTTTGCAGCTGCACATCCACTGGTGCCCAGTACAGCCAAACTGGGCCTTCCTGTGCCCTGGCAAAGGTGCCAGGGGAGAGCCAGACTGGAAATAAATCAGTGGCTCATTAACACCTGAACTGGGGGAAGGTTTAGTGAACTCGAGCGTTTGGCTGCTGTGAAAATTATCTGAGTTCAAACCAAAGTGAGAAAAGGTCTAAAGAAAGCAAGGAAATGTGTGCAGTGCAGGCAGCATGAGTAACACATTTTTAGCATCACTAATTGCCATAAAACAGAAGAAAAAAAACACGTCTCCAAAATCAAGTGACTCCTAACCATTCTTATGTTAATTATTTACCAGTTTCTGGGAAGAAAATAACACGTGGGTGACTGATTGTTTTTAGGTCAATTGGTTTGGTTTGGGGGTTTTTTTGTTGGTTTTTTTTTAGAAAAGACTTCAGCAAAATAAAAGGAAGCTGACATTAGACTCAGGGTATCAACTCTCTCATAAAAGTTTACCAACTGTACAAGGTAAGAAAATTATACAAGCTTTTGTTTTAAGAAAGGACAGTTCAATCAAGACATAAGTACTGTAAAAATCTTTCAAAGGCTACAAAGAAATCTGGAAAAATACAGAATGTATTTCTTTAGCCCAGATAAAGAATATGGAAAGACATCATTGATGTCAACAATTTTACATAGACAAACCTGACTTGGTTTATTTATTTACCTTTTAAAACTTCTATATATAAAAATAGTTGTGCTCATAACTTTCAGGATTCATGAGGGTTCCTTAGTGATGGGATGACATTTTCCTCACACCAGCAGGAGTGGAAGTCTCTGTGTCTACTCTCTCTTGGCTTTCTCTGTTTTATTTTACCTTCCTGCAACATCTGCACCAGCCCCTGCTGCAAAGAGGATGCTTTGTTCACTTTTCCAAGGATTAAAAGGTGTATTTTACATTAAAAGCTGTATTAACACATTCTTCAATGTGCCAGGCTGGGAGTATTTTTGCAGAAATTCACTGATTTGTTCCTCAAATATTTAAGAACCTCCTATCCCAGAACTGCAGCTGCCAGCTCTGAGAAACTCAATATTCTCCTGCTGCTTTTCAGCACTGAAAAAAATGAAAAATCAGATCTTTAGAGCCAACTAAAAGGTATCAGGAAAACAAAAAAAAAATCTCAGCAGATCGTTTATGGAACTGGATTTTGTAAGGTAACCCATCAACCCTGAAAATTTTAGACACCCCAAATTTACTCCAAGGAATAAAACCAGCTCCAAGCACTCAGTCATCCAAAGGTTCTAGTTCCTCCAGCTTCCCATGGGAGTTGGTGTCCTGGAAGAACTCCGAGGCCCCTGGGCTCTCCTTCCCACTGCTGTTCATTCTTCTTCTTTTTAGAGGTCTCTCACTCTTCTCTTCCAGCTCACTGTCGTTTCTGGAGGCTGAATGAGCCACTTTGGGGTCCATGGCAAGGGTTTCAGGTTCATACCCATTGGTATCCAGCTCCATGTGAGGGGTTTTCTTGCCACTGGAAGGTCCATTTACGTGCAAGCCCTCGAGTTTTGCTTCCTCTTTGCTCGGTGCCTCCCCTGGGCCGTTGGCAGAGACACCTGTGGGAGAGGGAACAGCCTCAGAAAGGCACAGGAGCAGCAGCAGGGGCACAACAGCCTGGCAGGTGAGCCCAGCACAGCCTTAACCAGTCCCACTAACTGAGAAGCCAATATTGTTCTCCTCATCCTCATTGTGATGGATGAGTCATTTATGTGCACACAAGTGACAGATTTACCTCCATGGAGTTTATGGGAGCCCTTAAAAGCAACAGGAAATGTCCTGGAATCCCAGAACTCCACAAGCTGCAGGTGAACTCTCTTCACCAGGGCAGTTTCTGGGGATTCCACTGGATTTCCCCAACCTGAGTGAGTCCCCAGCTCTTCCCTACTCCTGCTCCTTCAGCACAGCTCTCCTCACTTTTGGGCTTTTATTCCTTCACAGGGAGTGTGTCCTGGCCCCCCTCCCATTCCCAGCTCCCTTCCATGCCCCATGGCTGGGAGGAAGAGCTCCTGGTATCCCTGCTCCACCCCAGCCCAGCTCCCACCCCAGATGTCTGAACATCCAGCCCAGGACTCCTCCCAGCATTACCCTCTACACCAGCACAGGGGGAACTGGAACACATGAATTCCACTGAAAAGGAAATTCCAGTGGAGATTCATCTTCAGTACATGACCAGTGTCTAAAGGCAAACATGTACCTTGTTTTAACACCCAGTTTTGACTTAAAGCTGCTCCCACCTTAGAAAATAAGTTAAAACTGAAACAGGCTGTTTGTCTATGGGGGGTTCACCTGGAGAAGAGAAGGATCCAGGGAGACCTTGGAGACCCTCCCAGTGCCTAAAGGGGCTCCAGGAGAGCTGGAGAGGGACTTGGAGAAGGGATGAGGGACAGGACACAGGTCAGAGGACAGGGATAGGTGGGATATTGGGAAGGAATTCCTGGCTGGGAGGGTGGGCAGGCCCTGGCACAGGTGCCCAGAGAAGCTGTGGCTGCCCCAGCCCTGGAGTGTCCCAGGCCAGGTTGGACAGGGCTTGGAGCACCCTGGGCTGGTGGGAGGTGTCCCTGTCCATGGCAGGGGTGGCACTGGGTGAGCTTTGGGGTCCCTGCAGACACAGAGCCCCCTGGGGCTGTGGGGCACACTCACCATTCTGGTTGCTGCTGCTGGTGGTGCTGTCCTCCCTCTCCGACTGGCTGGTGCTGCTGTTGGAGGTGGTGGGAGGAGGGGATGGGGCTCTGCTGGAAGCAGCACTTTCACTCTCATCCAGGAGACGGTCCATGTAGTCTCTATAGACACAGACACAGCTCACTCAGCCCTGGCTGGGAAGTGTTGCTGTCACTGGTACAAAAACACTCCCTGCACACACTGCAAGTGTGGCCAATTCCCATCTGATATGGGAGAGGCTTTCAACTGACAGAGAGCAGGGGTAGTTTGGGTGTTGGGAAGCAGTTCTTCTCTGTGAGGGTGGCACAGACACAGTTTGCCCAGAGGAGCTGTGGCTGTCCCAGCCCTGGGAGTGTCCCAGGCCAGGCTGGACAGGGTTTGGAGCACCCTGGGCTGGGGGAAGGTGTCCCTGCCCATGGCAGGGTGGCACTGGATGGGCTTTAAAGTCCCTCCCATTCCAAGATTCCATATGCTGTGTGTGGTGGGCTGTGGTTTCCATGTGATGCTTTCAGGCAGGTTTGCACTAAGCTCTCTCAATTT
The DNA here is from genome assembly GCA_035583235.1 of Hafferia zeledoni. NCBI lineage: Eukaryota > Metazoa > Chordata > Aves > Passeriformes > Thamnophilidae > Hafferia > Hafferia zeledoni. Next base: position 1,088,807 of record JAWWEV010000004.1, read on the forward strand.
GCTGCATCAGCAATAACAAACCATTGAAGGATGTAACATTTGTGCACAAAAACACCCCAAAGGGATAACATTAAAAGCAAATGAAAAACTTCAGAGTTAAGGACATTCCCATATCTGCCATCTAGTCCAGCCCTCCAATATAGGTCACTAATGGTAAATCTCCTAGGAAAGATTTAAACAAAGAAAGCTGGTTGGTAAAGCCCTTGTACCAATGGTGTTAAATCTGGATTAACTCCAGGAACAACAGATCCTCACACAGAATTCTGCTGGAATTGGCACTGCACCCTGAATTCCCACATTTATCTGCAAAATCATTCAGGAACAGACAATACAATCCTTAATGCCACTGTTGCTGATCCCCACATGCAGCCAACTGCAAAAAGAGACTGTTTTGAGTGATTAACAACCAAAAATGTCTACTAATTTGTGAAAAAGGGGGGAAAAACCCCCCACCAACAGATGGAAGAAGAGGGGGAGACAGACAGTGCCTGACAACCACTCAAGAGACTCTCAGTAACACTCTCCAAAGCCACAGATGGCAACTCTGACTGTCACCCTGCGAGTTCACTGCAGTGGTCCAACACACAGCTCTAAAATGTTTGGAGAAACAATAATATTCCAAAGAAGGATCAACAGAGAAGCCAGGAACAAATGAGGAATGAAAATAATAGTAAAAAGGCTTGGCAAGAGGCAGCGGAAAGAGTGGGATATAAAATCAGAGCATTGGAATGAAGGGCAGGAGAACACACTGGCTCAGAGCTGAGGGGTGCACTTAGTTCTGCTCACACATTCCCTCCTGCCCAGCAGGGATGGGAAGGGGAAAACTTGCTGTGGACACCCAAAAAAGCCCTGGGACAGGATACTCTGCTGGCCAGAATTCTTGCCAATGTACCACAAGTCCTACCTGAAACATGTGACTGATGCCATTGTATAAAATATTCACAAAACATATTTAAAGAAAAGCATCAAAAACACTGCTGTTTGCAGAAAAGTGAAACATGCAGAAAGAAAACAAACTAAACTCAGCAGCTGCTCAATGCAGATTGTTGCCCTTATTCCAAATAAATTAATTGTAGAGATGACATGTGTCCCAGTTCAGCAGGTGGGCCCAGTCTGTCCCTGTGTGGGTGTGCCCAAAGCTGGGCATTCCAAACCCTCTGGGCC
>JAWWEV010000004.1:1107136-1123372 GCA_035583235.1 Hafferia zeledoni
CCCCCAGCTCCTTCAGCCTCTCCCCACAGCACTTGTGCTCCAGTCCCTTCTCCAGCCTCGTTGCTCTTCTCTGGACCAGCTCCAGCCCCTCAATGTCCTTTCTGAACTGAGGGGCCCAGAACTGAACACAACACTCAAGGTGTGGCCTCCCCAGCACAGAGACAGGGGAAGGGTCACTTCGCAACATCAGAGCAGGTGAGGAGTGAGCAGGAATTATGAAGAAAATGAGAGAGAGGGGATAAGGAAGGAGACATTTACCCCAAGGGCAGCTCCCCAGATCTAGGGCTCTCTCCTGTGAGGTGCAAATTGATCTCATGGTTCAGGTGTCACTGAAAAGTATCAGCACAGAAACATGGCCCTGAAACTAAATATCAAACGTTTAATACAGAAAAAAAAATCCTGGAGGAAACAACCAATGTTCAGACTCCTTTTTTTTAAAGAAAAGCTAAACATTTCTGTCATAAGATTCAACACTCATTACAAAGTGGAAGCTTAATTATTTTTCAAATATATTGCCTTTTCTTCGTTCAGATATGATTTACCATGTGCATCTTTTGTTCCAGTGAATCCTTAAATAAACATACAGGTGCTGTGTGGCAGCTGAGGTGGGTGGAACAGGACAGAGGTGCAGCAGGAGGGGATAAAAAAGAGAGCCTGATGTGTATCTCAGCAGATGGGCGAGTGACTCAGTGGCTCCTCCAGCAAAGGCTGGACTGCATTGGTGAGCACCTTCCCCCCCAGATCTTCTGCAGTGGGACAACCCCTGAAATCACTTTGTTGGATTTCAGGTGACATTCTTTACTCAAAACATTGAAGTTGGGCATTCCAAAGCAGTGTGAGTTACTCACAGCACTGTCACACATCTGCTTGACAAAAACTCCTGCTCTTTGCACAGATCTGCTGAAACTAAGGCGAACAGAAAGGGAGAAGAAGAAATTACCAGGTGAGAAGGAAAAGAAAAGTGAAGTTCCGATAGCCCAAGAGGCAGCTGGAATGTGCTTCGACTTCCACCCAGAGGTAGGCTCAGAAAGTCCATCCTGGTGAAGTATTACCCAGAAAAACTCCACAGCAGAGGTGGGATCCTCAGCTGGAGCTGCTTTGATACGACCTAGTTGGGGACTTGGCACTGAGATTCAAAGCACAGTAAGTTCTGCCCCAAAAGGATGAAGTGGTAAACCAAGGCCATGAACAGCTCTGTCCCCTCAGCCATGTTACTCACAGTGCCTTGGACAGGCCTGGGGCAGTTTCCCCTGTGGGTTCCCTGTGAGGATTTGTTCAACATGTCTCAAGGGCAGGACTTGGATTGCTGTTCTTCTCTTCATCCAGGTGAGTATTTCCTCCACAGAGCACTTGAGGAATTCATGCCTTTTCCACATGGAATGCTGAAGGTCCGAGACTTCAGGAGTCAAAAATCCCAGCATAAGTTCTGCATTGATGGAGAGAGAACACACAGAAATGTGCTACATTCTGGCCCCTCTGTACCCACCCCACAACTCCCCAGTCCAACACAACAGCTCCACCTCAGCTCTGTCTCTGCCAAACTCATCCAGCCCTTTATGATTTCTGGATGAGTAATAAACATCCAACTGAGGTTACCTTTACCTTTCTTTCAGAATACTGATAATTATCTTGCTGGAACAGACGAGGGCCACATCTACCAGTGCTCTTGCTCAGGCAAGGAGCAGATTCTGGGGACATACAGAGGCCACAAGGTGAGTGATACACAGAAAACATAATGACACCAGAAGCTGTTCAATTAAGTTCAAAAATGTAATAGTTTCTTTGCTTATATTTACTGAATGTAACATCTGCAACAAAAGAAACCTAAACTTGTCTTCTTATATTAGGAATGAATTCCCATGGCATGAAGAATCACAGTCTTACAGGATTACTTTCTACACTAGAAAGATTTTTAAAGTCATTTATATAAACTTCTATATACTGGTTTAAACCTTTAGTTCTTGCTTTATTTTAAGAAAACCATCAGTAATATGATTGTCCTGTACAGTTAAATAGTCTCACCTTGGAGAGAAGGACAGGGTAGCTCTCAAAGACGTTCTGTAGCTCCACAGTAACTGCACGTTGTTTTTTGTTCTCCCCAAACCCCCAGGGTCCTGTGTACAGGGTGGCCTGGAATCCCTGCAGCACAGACATGTTCCTGAGCTGCTCTGCAGACTGGAGCACCATGTTATGGCACCGGGACTCACAGACAGCCCTCCTGACATTCAGCTCTGCCTCAGCTGCTGTTCATGACATCATGTGGTATCCAAAATCTGCCTTCGTATTTGCAGCAGTGAAGGAAGGCAGGGTAGAAATGTGGGACCTGAGTGTCAGCATGTAAGTAATGACTTTTCTCAAAGAAGGTTCTGAAACTTCATGGCATGAAGGCTACAAATTATTGCCTAATCAGAATTGTCATCAGATCATGTCAGCTTACTCAGTTATTGAAAGCATTGCATCTTGAAATACTCATTTTACCAAAGCAGATGGTATTACCATGGAGTTGGGGTTAGAAGAGAAGCTGGATGCTTCACAGAGCTGATAAAGTGTAAAACTGCCTTTTTTCCCACCCAGAAATCATAGATTTTACCACTACCACAGTTAAAATGCAAAATATCAAAACTGAGCTACTTTTATAAAATCCGGTGGTCTGAAACTGAGCCACCTCTCGTGTCTTCCCACTGCTGTGCAGCACATGCACATCTCATGTGTGGCTCTGCTGTCTGTGGCCTTGTACAGCTGCTCTGTGTCTGTTCCTGACACTGTGAAGCCCATTCAGGGGCCCACCAAATCCTGCAGTAGCTTAAAACAAATTATTAATATAATAAACATATTCACCATCACTCCTCAGGTCAGGCAATAGGACAGGTTTTATGCAACCAGAATATCTTAGTTAATAGCAGCTGGGACTGTTGTTCTGGCAGAGACTGAACAAAAAACACTGCCTCACTTCTTATTCTTTGAGTTACTCTAGAACATGAGAAGTGAAATGTGCAGCATCTCTCAGGCTGCTGCACTGACAGGCCGCTGCCCTCGGGTCAGGGCATGGTACCCATTAATTCTGGCCTCCTCTGGGTTGCAGCTTCAACCCTGTGATGTCCTTCTGTGCCAGCCCAGATGCCAATCTCACCTCCATCCTCTTTGCCAAGAACACCGACTGCCTTCTGCTGGGAGACAGCCTCGGGGGAGTGGGAGTGTGGGAGCTGCCCAACCTGGACACTCCTGGCAGTGACAAGGTATGACATGCCCAGAGAAGGGGGATGTCCTTGAAGGGCTGCGCTGGGACCTCATTCCTTCCATAAACGATCCATCTAATAAATATGGAAATAGGTGGGATCAGACACAAGCCCATAGTCAGATTCAAGCTGAGGTTGTTCCTGCTCTTCTGCTGCCATACCACTAGAAACTCCAGGAACAGTTCAGTCAACATCAGGTTTACTTGATCGCAAGTGAAAGTCAACTTCAGGTTTCATTTGATTGCAGACCCAGAGGTTAACCACAGCTGGTTTGGAAGGCAGGGGCAGGGAGGTGATGCTCCCTCTAAACCCAGTCTGTAGGTGGCTGAATGCCCTCACCTGCTCCACCACGGGGGTGACGTGTCCTCTCCTGGCCACCAACACGATGTCTCACCACGTGGGTGTCACCAGACCCAGTAGCCCTTTGCAACTGTAACCAGTTTGTAAAGTGGGACCGGTGCTTTTTATAAACCCCTTCAGAGTTACATGGTGCAAAGCCCTGAAGCTGGAGAGAAGGAAAAGCTGATGTCAATCTAACCTTCATTCTTAGGGTATTACAGATCAATAATTCACAATTGTCAGCATTGCAGGTAGAAATCCTGGTAATTACCAGCCTCATTTGCCAAGTGCTAAAACCCACAATGATATTTGTCTCACCCAAAAGTGAGGCCATTGTTGTTACAGTTAGAAAATAAAATCAGTGGGTTTTTTCCCCACAAACCACCAAGAAGCAGTCAAGACCTCTGAGCAGGGAAGTTCATCAGTTACTCAGCACAGGGATAACCTTCTGGGTATGTCACCAGAACAGGAGTGAAAACATCAGTGCTTCATTTCACAGGCTTTGGGCACGTGGCATAACTGATCCCATTACCCAGAGGAAGCCCCACTGTCCAGCATCACTCATTTGTGTTCCTTCCTTTTCTGGTAGCAGCAAGGTCTCCCAAGGCTTGGGTATGGACAAGGCTTAGCATGACCCTTCCACACTCCTACTACAGCCCTACTACAGCTCATGCTCAGGGGAGGTAATTACCTCAAGGACAATCACACCTGAGTACAGCTACCACACATGTATCATAATTAACTTCCTTAATGAACAAGATGTGTGTTTGCATGCTCCCAAGTAGGACAGCACAAACACAGTCCAGCCAGGGCTGCCAAAAACTGCAATTTTCCAGGTGTACTCTTACAAGTAACCACAGCAGTAACAGAATTCTGAGGAAGAATCAGCCCTTTTTTCTCTTGTTTTACAGGTTGGTGCCCTGCATGACATCATTTGTCCAGCTGGAGCTGTTTAACAGTAACTGCTGCCCCTCCTCTGTCGGGAAACAGCAGGAAAGACTTACTTATGTTAATGAACATAAACCATTTACTCTTTTGCAATCATTAAAGTTTCTCTTTGAAGCCACACTGGTAGAAACTTCTTTCAAATGCCCTCAATTTTCTCCTGGAACTCCCCCCATTGGACAGTGTTAATACATGAATGGCCTTCTCTGTAATATGGATAATGGGAAGGTCTTTGTAGTCTTTTCTCCTTTGGTCTTTAACCCCTCCCTCTTTTTTATCCCCATGGTCTTTTCTCCCTGGGTTATTCAAGAACAAAAGTCAGTTCCATGATACAACCTCGTAGTAGCTCTATCTGAACCTTCCCTGTGAAACCATCCAGTAAATAAATGGAGTTTCCATCAGCTCCATCTTATCCCATAACCCACCACTGATGGTGAATGCTGAGCTTTGAGTGACATCAGGCACACAAAGACTCATCATCCCATGCCAGTCATAAATAGAGACACATCTTTCAACCCCTGACAAATTTGAATAATGCAAAATTGCAGTTTAAATCACTCTGTTCCACACAGATGCTTTTCCAGGAGCTCCTCACACAGGTAACAGTGAGGTCCCAGGGCAGGGACTGACTTGGGCAGCCCCAGGTCTGTGTTTTGTGAGACCCCAGCCCAGCAGCAGGAGGGCTGAAGGCTGCAGGGAACTTGCTCACCTGGCTGCTGGCTGGAAGCAGGCTGTGTTTGGCTGCCTAGCCTGGATTTTGGGGAGCAGAGCAGAAGAAACAGAAAGAAAGATTTTCAGGGACTTCCTGCCCACAGAAACTCCGGAGCATCTCCAGAGAGGAGCAATCAAGCACAAGTTGTAGCCCTACTGCCCGATGAGCACATTACACCTGGAGATGTGTATTTTATAGATACAAAGCATTCAGCCTCTCTCATTACCCTGACAATAAACATCCAACATTTAAACACATCACTGAAGTTAAGGACCATTTGTGATGCATTAACATTCACTTCCTTCTACGTACTGCACATCCAACAGGGAACATGCAAACTTACCCCGACATAAAATTAATCTTTGTGCACTTCAAAGACAGACACCCATTAAGGTGAATCATGTGTTAATCATTATTACAAATCTGAACAAAATACACCATGTATTTTCCATTATCTGTTTGCTTACCAATGCTACAGCTACAAAACAAGCTTTGTGTGCAGCTGTAACACATCATAACCCACCCTGCCCACAGTGAAAGCCAATGAACTGTAACATTATGGTGCTGGGAAGGGCTCGAGGTCTCCAAAGTTCCTTCTGCTTTTTGTTCTTAAACCTGGAATTTCAACCTTGTAGTTCACAAGTTTCCTCCTTAGGGCATTTTATTGGCAGAATCTTTTATAGACGGTTACAACAACTGCAGCCAAGAACATCCCAAGCACTAGAAAGGGGCTGTGTTTGTAACCAGTTTACTGATCCCTGGTTCCAGAGCAGCCCCATGCTGCTTTATTGGACCCAGTTCTGTCTTTCAGATGCTACCAACAGTCAAAGCATGGCCAGGATGCTGACCTGTAGCTATTCTGTGCTTTCTACAGAGCCATCTCCCCCTCTTTTCTATGTCTTTTTGGACCAGGGCCACAACCACAGGTCTCACAGCCTCAAAACCCCCTTGATAGCTGGTTTTCCCTGAGTGTCTGGCACTGGCAGGTTTTTCCTCCCAGGCATCCCCAGTCACCAGCTCAGCATGTGAATAAGGCAGAGGAATGAAGAGGTGCCCAACTGCAGATGACATGGGAAGGAGTTCACTCCCTTTCTCCTTGGGATCACTACCACAGAAAGGCAGGATTTTGCTTAAACTGTGGTAAGAGGCAGGACTGGGCAGAGCCTGCTCAGCACAGCCATGTGGGGCACAGACAGAACCCATTATCTCCAGATCATGTCACAAACGCCCTTTTGCTCTTGCAGAACACACATTAACAGCACCCACCAAAGCCCGTCCCCCATAAACAGTTATACCTCAGGTGTTCCTATAAAGCAGGGACGTAGTTTTCAGAAGTGTTTAATACCTGCCCGAGATCCCAAAGCACTTCAAACATGACCGGAAACAAGCGATTAACTTGTTTGCAGCAAACATTAAGTCACCCTCAGCACGAGCCGTTACCCAGTGGAGCGCACAGGCCGCAGGTATAAATGGGAAGGTTCCAGCACAGCTCCCCACTCAGCCTGGCCCATCCCTCCTGTGCTGCCCACACCAGGCACAAAGAACCCTCGGCACCATGAGGGGCACGGCGCTGGCACTGGCCTGTCTCAGCCTCCTGCTCGTGGCACAGGGAGCACAAGGGGAAGGAAACACCGTGAGGCTCTGCGGGAGGGACTTTGTCAGAGCCGTCGTGTTCACCTGCGGCGGCTCACGCTGGAAGAGGCACCTGACTGACTATCCCTCCCTGGTGGGTGAGTACCAGCTGGAGCACCACAGGGTCCCCCCTGGTGCATCCAGCTCCCAGGGCACCTGGAAGCAGCACAGTCCCTGCAGGCTGTGCCTCGGGAGCCCTCCCTTCCCACTGCTCCCCCAACAGCTCCAGCACGGGCTGTGCTGGGGGACAGCAAGCGAGGCACTGCAACTCCACGTGCTCTTGCAGCTTTCCTGGCTTAACTTCCTGTGCTGTTTTGCTAAAGAAAAACTATTTAGATCAAGATTTTCCAAGTTCACCTGAGGAACAGGAGTTAAGCCAAGGATACCACTGAAAATCTCTCTGCCATCCCATTTCAAGTGCCAGTGATGAGCTTAGCTTCAGGCAGTGCAGGTGTCTTACTGCTTGCTGCAGTTTGCCCCCTAGAAACCAGAAACTTTATCACAACTTAAGAATATTATAATTAAAGCATGTTGAATATTTACTCTGCAGTTTAAGTCCCTTCACATGCTGTCGTATATATTTATACTTATTAGCACGTTTTTGGATAGCCAGAATATTAAGCCATTACACACAGTGTTAGGAATTTGCACTCTGACAGATTAAAATAACAGAAAACAAGAAAATAACTGAGGCTGATGGCAGGAGCAGAGACTTTCTGCACTTCCCAATCTGTGCTTTTGGAAAACTCTCTTGTAGCAGCAATTCTAAACAAATGCAAAAAGCAATGCCACCTGCAGCCCCTCCCCAAGAGTCTGCTGAAGAACTCCTGCTGCTCAAGTGAGAGAACTACTACACCTTTACAGCCTCCCAGCTGTACTGGGGTGTTTAAAATGCAGGTGAATTGTGAGTGTAACTGAAGTGGGAACACCCAGGACTGTGCAGTTGTGGAGTAGGTGATGCCTTAATGAAAAACCTGCATTTCAGGAAGTCCAGGTTAATGTGCTGGTCAAGTGCCACTGACACATCCAACCACAGCTTTTCCCTTGGAAGGAAATACATCAATGTGAGACAAGGCAGCAAAGAACACTCTTAAATATAAATCCATAAATTTCTGGGGTTTTAAACATGTTGCTCACAGACTGGGTACCTTGCACATCTGTTTAAGTGAGAAGTCAGCGATGTCAGAAACACGGAGGGTAACACTGTCAGCTCCCCGGCTGGAGGTTGGTCTGTCTTTCTAGTAAAGATAAATACTGTAAATCACTCATGTTTCCATGACTTCTAACTTTTAGCTTCTAATTTTATGTGACAGAGAGTGAAAACCCCCAGCCTTTCCCACGCAACGGTGACGCCGACTCCTCACCCTACACAGAGCAGAACCTGGGGACCGACCACAGAGAGACCCACCAGAGCAGCTCCAACCCAGAGCAAGACTTGCCACACACCAGCAAATCGTCTGTGCTGAGCAGACGTGAGGCAGCCGAACTGCTCACCACATCCTGCTGCACCGTGGGCTGCAGCAGGAGGGAGATCAGCTCCCTGTGCTGAACCGGCGCTGCTGAGTCGCAGTATCGCAGATTAAAATAATCATGACAGAAACCACAATTAGTTCTGTTGTGTTCTTTAATTGTAGCTTTACCCTTTTGAGTGTTAAATGTCACAGTGCACACCAGCAAGTGGCTGCAGTGACAGGTCAGGTTGTCTGCATTGCACAGTGGTTTAGAGTTAAGCTTAGTCATGAGTACAAGTATTTCTATCCAACTAATATTGTTCTAGTTTCAGCTTTGCACATAAAATATAATCAAGTAAGTAATTTATGACAGGTTTATTCTCTTACCCAGGGAATCCAACAGCAGGTTTCAGCTGGTAGCAAAAAGTCTGGTCTCAGAATCAGAGCAGGGCACAGAAAGCTGTGTCACATTGCAGGGCCAGAGCCCACCCCAGAGGGGAGTGGTTGCACCAGGTCAGACCTGAGACCATCAGCCCCAGCCCCAAAACGGGGCAGGCAAAGCCCCCAGTTTATTTCCTAATCCAGCTGCTTTCAGTAACACTTCCCCAAAGTCCAACTGAACACAGAGTTAAACTGCACCCAGGGAGACTGGAAACACTTCTGAGCTGAGGGTTTTATTGCCTCTCTTACCAAGGGCAGGTATTGGCTGAGAACCACAGCTCAGTTTTATCATTCTAGATTCAAGAACCTTCACTAGAAGGGCCCAGATAGGCACCCTGAGAGTCTCCTCCTGCTTTTACTTCTCACTTCAGAGGTGTTTTGGGGGACACCTGGGGAGCTCCCCAGCCCCTCCGGGCACTCACTCAGCTCCTCCTGCCCGAGCCGTGTCCTCCCTCAGCTCCTCCGGCCCTGCCGGGACGTACCTGGAGGCACCTGCTGGGGAAAGTTTGGCTTTCTGAGGGACAAAGTTTGGCTTTATGAGGAGAACCTGAGGCGTGGAGGGTGTTTGGGAGGGGCGATGGTCCCGGACCCACCTGAGCGGCATCGCCCACGGCCCCGCCGCCTCCACCGCCCTCAGGGGAGGGAAGGGGCGGCCACAGCCGGACCCGCATTCCTGGTCCCCTTTTCATTCCCAGCCCCGCGTTCCCGGTCCCCTCTGCGTTCCCGGTCCCCTCTGCATTCCTGGTCCTCTTTGCATTCCCGGCCCCCGCATTCCCGGCCCCACATTCCCGGCTCCCTGTCTTTGTCCTCACAGCCTCTGAGGGGACTGCGTGTCCCTGTAACCCCCTCCATGTCCCCACGGGTCCCACAGATCCCTGTATTCCCTTACAGGTCGCCATGGCCTCCATGGGTCCCCTCCAGCTCCATCTGTCCTTGTGGATTCCCAGTGTCCCCACAGCTCCATCCCTGTGGTTCCTGTGGATTCCCAGTGTCCCCACATGCCAACCCTGACCCTTCCCCATGTGTAACTCCAGCAGCAATGACAGTTTTTGGGCCAGAGACCCTTTTTTGGGGGCCAGGGACCCTTTCTTGGGGCCAGCCCCTGCCACCTCTGCTCAGCTCCTCTGGATTCTCCTGCACATGGAAGCAAAGCTCACTCAGACAAAGTAGTGTCTTACTGTTTTTTGTTTATTTTCAAGGAAAAAAATAATAATAATAATCACATTTAAATTGCAACTGAATTGGGTATTTCATGTGGTTCTTATGTATAGAATTAATAAACTTTGACCTGACGTGGGGATTTCTCTGTCGCAACGTTATGGGTGGTCAATAATTGCATATTCGAGATTGGGTGAAATGGGTGACAGGGAGAATGGAGGAGAGACATTTATAAAAAACAGTATTTACAAAAATGATATCCACATAGTCGTACTCTAATCTATAAGGCAAGTAACATTTAAAATATGTTGTTCCATGATTATCTTCAACAAGTCAATACAACACATTCATATAACCAGTGGTCAAATACAAAGCTTCGCTGCAGGAGTCCCTGTGCAACAAACCTGGATGTCTTGGACAGTTTTTTTTTCTCTGAGAAGAGTAGGAAAGCAGCAAAGTTTTCATCACAGACTAAGCAGTACCTAGGCCATCGTAGACTAAAGGTATAATATATCTCATTGCACGTTTAGGCAGAAAAGGCCAGCCATTCCTTAACTTATTTAACTTAAATCTTAAAAATAGACCTGTGTATCTTAATCCACAAATATTTATAAACATTTTATACATGAGGGAGTTCATAAAATGGTACAGGGTGATACCTGGGGAAGAAATTGGATTCACTGCTGGGGTGTCCTGGTGGGGTTCTGCCACATTCCCTGCCCTCCACCCAGCAGGTCTGGCTGCAGGAGAGGAATTCCACACCACAGCCCAGCAGGATTCCTCGCTCTCACCATCCCCAACATCTCCACGTGTTTCACATCATCCAGGCAACCAGGTGATTTAATCTACCTTGAGGCATTTGGGAGCAGAAATCCCCATCCCTGTGTGGATGAGGAACCCAACAGAAGGACAGCACATCCACAGTGGTTCCCGAAAAGAGAGGGATATCTAATGGAGGACCAAGGTACCCCAAATGCCTCATTAAAACCTGGTGTGTTCCACCACATCCTGCATGGCCTGGGCTGGGTCCTGCTTGTCTGAAAACCTTGGAAAAGCATCCCCACACTAATCATTCCAAGAGCCATTGCCAGCAGCATCATCCCTCCTAAAGGGACAGGGAAGGTTTCCTGCAAATCTTTTCCTGGCCTTGCAGCGAAATAAGAACTAAAATCCTGATTGAAGCAAGAATTAAAATCCTGATTATCATAAAACCTCCCCAGCTCTCCAAGGATTACTTTCCTTGGGAAATGGTGAGAAAAAGAACAGAAAAACTCTGGCTATGAAATGAAATCTTTGAGACGGTAATTTCTTACCACAAAAGTATGACATGATGATGTCACATATAAAATATGTCAAGCTTCAAAATTAAGTGTTTTAACCAAGATGTTTTCACATGAAACCAACAAAAGGGTAGGGAAAAAAATCACTCCATACTCAGTGTACTGAAGTGGGGGGTTTCTAAGTAGATGTCGGGTGTTTGGGTAACAGACCCATGGGCTGTATTAAAAAAAAAAAGGTGGAAATGAGCAGAATTTCTCTGACAACTGCCCCTCGTGCCCAGTGGGCACAGAAACTGCTGCTGACACAGGTGGGAACCAAGGGACAGGTCTGAATGTTTTTAGTAAAAGATGTTTGACTCCCTCTTAGGTCATTTAAAAAAATCTGTCACCTTCTCCAGTCTTTAAAAATTGCCTGTGCTGGGAGAAAGGCAAGTGGTGACTCTTGATGTGATGTTTGCGCTGGGGAATCTCGATTGGCCTTCCCTCCCCATCCCCTTCCTGCCTGGCCAAAAGGGATGGCATTCCAGCAGAAACTTCCAGGGGTTTCCCACCTACAGTTTAAAAAAACCTTTAATAGATAAAACCTGAAAGGGCAGATCAAAGACAAATAAATTTAACTGAAACACTGAATGACAGCAAAAACAAGAAGTTTTAAACAGGGGAGTGATATTTAAGAACAAATGCAGGCACTAAATGAAAAGCTCATTATTTGGTAACATTTCATACTCTTGAGTGTTTTCATAGTTATTAAGAAATCTCGTTAAAGTAGAAAATTGGTCTGAAAGGTCTCCTGTGAGGAGCACCATAAGCTGGCTGAGGATCCTGCCTGTTACAACAAACAGGAGAAAAGTTACTAAAAAGTTTCCTTCCTGCCCCTGACATCTACAAACCCAAGCCTGCAGGTGTCTGTGGGGAAAAACCCTCCCACCCCATCAGAGGAACTATGACCCTGCAGGTGTGGGCTGCCAAATTCCCAGGGGAAAATTCCTCTGGGAGAGGTTGCTGAGACACAGTCTACAGGGAAAGGTCCAGGGGAGTAACTGAGCTGAAGCCTTTCTGTGCCTGCATCCACAGATTTATTCTTTAATGCCTCCTTTATTTGTCCTTTTGTCACTCAGATAGGTCTGAGTGCTGCTGAGCTCAGGAGGGCCAGGGCTGGGCAGTGCCAGAGGGCTGAGCCCCCTTTCCAGTTCAGCCTGACTTGGCAAAAGACCTGCTGGACCACATGCTGGGAAATGGAGCAGAGGTGCTTCCCTCTAGGAATGCCCCAGGGTTAGATCCCTCTGCTCTGGAGTCAGGCTGGGAGAGCTGGGGGGGTCACCTGGAGAAGAGAAGGTGCCAGGGACACCTGAGAGCCCCTGCCAGGGCCTAAAGGGGCTCCAAGAGACTTGACGAGAGATTTGGGTCAAGGTCTTGGAGTGACAGGACTTCCCACTGCCAGGGGACAGGAGGAGATGGGGTATTGGGAAGGAATTCTTCCATGTGAATGATAAACATCCCTATACTTGCTCTTATTTGATGCCCTAAATTAAAAACTGATCCAACCTAAGCTGCTGCCCACAACCTTTTTCTGCTGAGTCCTCAAAGCCAGGCAGGAAGGAGACCAGGCTGCTGCACTTCAGACTGGGGAACACAACAGGTCTGCTCCCCATGGGGTGCCACGTTCATACACCCAACAGATCAGTGTCCCCAGGGCACTCTGCTAAATCATTATGCAAAAAAACTGGCCAAAGCAGTGTGGAAATAATCTGTCTCCTGTCCCAAACCACTGGGTTTGGTCCCACTGTCGTGGGTTTGGTGTCACCTCCCCATGGCTGGAGGGGGGGACTTTATCCCTGTGGGGCTGGAAGTGTGTGGGCACATTGGACACAGCCCTGCCAGCCAATTCACCCCAGAAAGGGCTCAGGACTGTCCCATTTCTCTTCCCACTTCACAGGAGCTGCATCCCAAAAAAGTGACCTCTGTTTTGTGCCACAGCACAACTGGGACGAGCTTGGGAGCTTTGGGTTATGGGTTTTTTGTTTGAAAAGCTTTCAAAAACCCAATGCTAATGTAAACACCTTGTCTTTTGAATGAAATATAAAGTAAAATCTCTATGTTCTGGTAATATTTACATTATAAACCCCTTTTTTTCAGGCCTAGGCCATAGATCTGTTTTGGAAGGATAAGTTTGTAACAGTTGTACACAGCATGAACCAATGATGCAAAACCTTATTCTTAAGGATTGCCCTGTATTCCTGTGCCAGAAAGGGGTGGGTTACTCACTTTATACATATTTCCAGTTCAGGGGGAAACTCAGGTATGGAGTGGAACCCTCCATCCAGGAGCACTGCTGAGTGAACTTCCAAAATCTGCCAGATGTGGGAAGCTGCAGAACCAAATTGTGCTTTATCTTCCCTGTTGCTGCCTTTGTGAACACACAGACAACTCACCCCTCAATCCTACAAATCTCAGCCTGGGAGTCACCTCACACCTGGAATACCTCCAGATTTCCTTATTTTCTTTGAAATGGGCACAGATCTGTTTTCCTACATTACTCCAAACTGTTCCAGGAGCAAGCACTTCATGCCCAGTCTAAGTTTTCCAATGCAAATACACAAACCTAATCCTGGCAACATTTGTGACTGTAAAATCAGCACTATTTGTCATTTTACACATTCCCCAAATCCCCAGCACCTGCTGAGGGGATGTTCCTCTGCTTCTCTCTGCACCTGAACTGCAACTGTGTTTAACTTTGTAAAGATCCCTTTTTCCCCCCCAGTACTGCCAAATTCTCCCACTGAACGAGCTGCACATCTCAGCAGGTGCTGTGCCATTAGTGCCACCAACGCTGTCCCCACGTTGCCAGAAGAAGGATGAGACCAACATCAACAAGATCCTGAACACTGCACAGGGATGAGCAGCAGGACACCAGTTCCCAGGGAAAACACAGAGGGATATTTTGGTGCCCCAGCCTCCAGTTTAGCACTTCCATGTGTTTTCCCATCTCCTCGAGAGAGCTGCTCCCAGTGCCAGCGGGGCTGGTTCCTGCCCTGCTCTGTTTTGGCAGCTCCCCAGGGAATTGTTTCCCAGTCCAAGCTTGCCCTAGTGGTAAACTGGAAATGCATGGTGGGGGCTGCATGTCTTTAAAGCATTTTTTAAACCTACAGGGCTTTCAAAAACAGGGGAAAGGCAGAAAAAGCAAGCAAAGGAACATCAAAGTGCAACCAAAAATCTGGGGGCGGCTCAGAAAATGCATCCTTAAAACCAGCAGGAACATTTCCTGCCAGGGCCATGAGCTTGGATTTACCACCCAGTCTCTTTGCTGCTTATTTCCTTATCTGCGTCCCTGAAAAATATTTGGACATGGGGCAAAGAGAAGTGTTGGCCACCAATGTGCTGCTGAACTCCTGACAGGGAATATGGAGCTGTCAGAGAACAGGGCACAGGTTGGGAATTCGGACTAAAGACTCCTTGTGGAAGTGAGATTTTTTTTTCCTGGGAGACTGTACTGGGAACCTCCACCTTTACAGCAATATTTTTCTGGAATTCAACCAGCTAAACCTGAAGACTGAGCTTTTTATTCACTGCTGTGAGACGTACGAAGGGCTGAAGGGAAAGTAAATCAGCATGTGGGTTCTACTGAACTCGTAGGATGAGGCACCCCCTTCATAACAGCCACCAGTATTGTATTTAAATCGTATATATTGACAAAATGTAATCTACCTCTGTAAGCATTGTGCCATTCAACAGTACTACTATTAGATTTATATACCACAGTTTAAATTACATCCATTTCATGAATGGTAAAATGCTAAAACTCAAGTGTCTAACTGCCAAAATACAGCCTTACTGGAATGAGTACAATTTACAAATACAATAATTACATTTTAAAACCATTAACAATGTTACATCTAGAAGTAAATACTGTAGGACTGGTCAAGATGGTGTTTTCCAAGGAAAAAAAATGCTGAAAGTTGTCGACACTTCCAACAGAAATGTCCCGAGTGCAGGATTTAGTTCATTTTCCTTAAACTGTAATTAAAACCCGTTCCACACACAGCAGTCCTTGGGTATTTTCCATAGTGTTTGCCATAGACTTGCATAAGCTTCCATCAGTTATCAGCCAAGTATTTACCTAGAAATGGGATCAGAAATGAGCTGTGGGGAGGGAGCAGCCCTGGTTCCCAGGGGGTGGCTGCCCAGCTCCACCAGCCCCACTCCCACGGGGCACACGGGAAAATCCTTGGATTTCTCTGCAGCAAAGTAATACACAGAAAAATCCCTGCATTTCTCTGCAAAAGCTTTTCCTGGAGATCCCAGACTCGCCTTTCATGCAGGAAAGAGCCCATGAAACTCCAGGCTCCCAGGAGCAGCAGCAGGATTGGCTTCATGCAAGGGACCTGTTGCTGCAGGAGGAGCTCTGGGCTGGAGCAGCCAACAAACACATGGCAGGAGCATTCCCAGCACCCCAGCACGGCCAGAGGGGCCCTTCAGGGACACCCCCACACCCAGAGGAGCCTCTGGTGAGGCACCTACCTGCTGCAAACCTCTTCTTGATGAGGGAGAAGCGGTAACCGGCGCCCACGAGCTCGATGTCGCAGCTGGACAGGGTGCTGCCCTCGCTGGTGAACTGCACAGCCAGTGGGGCAGGGCTGCTCGGCCCCTCTGCCAGCTGGAACCGGGCCAGCAGGGACCCCACACCTGCAAGGCAGGAGCCACACAAACCCTTGTGAGCCTGGGCAGCCACACGGAGCATCCCAGCATGGGGGTTGCCAGCAAAGCTCTCTGATAGCTTAATATCCTTCTTATAGGGTCAGCACAATTAAAGAAAGATATTGAGACTTTAGAGAGTGTCCAAAGTGGGGCAAGGGAGTTGGTTCAGGGCCTGGAAGGGCAGCATGAGAGGGCACTGAGGGCACTTGGTGTGTTCAGCTGCAGAAGAGGACGCTGATGGGAGACCTCAGTGCAGTCACACCTTCTTTGGGAGGGGCAGGCACTGAGCTCTGCCCTGTGGGACCAGGGACAGCACCCAGGGAATGGCTGGAGCTGTGCCAGGGCAG
>JAWWEV010000004.1:1123472-1144502 GCA_035583235.1 Hafferia zeledoni
GGTTTGGATGATGCTCTGGGGCACAGGGAGTGACTCCTGGGGCTGGGCCTGGGCAGGGCTGAGGGTTGGACTGGATGATCCCTGTGGGGCCCTTCCAGCTCAGCATATCCTGGGATTCTGTGAGATGCCCAAAGCACCCCAAGCAAAGCTCACTCCCACGGTGCTCCCCAACCCTCTGGGGCAGAGGACAAATCCCCCTTATCCCCCCAGGAGAATTTGACTTCTCAGACACCCCAGCAATACAGAGCAGCTGAGCATGTGGTTTACACATGAAGAAGCCACTCATAAGAGACAGTGGTCACCTCAACGGGGACACAACGTGGGGCTTCAGCCTTCAAATACTGAGGGTCAATGGCCAACGGACTTGGCAAGCCACCACATCCAAAGCTGGTGTGTTAATACCCTCCTGTGATGCCAAGGCAGTTGGCAGAGCAGCACCAGTGGCATGTAGCCCTGCTTTGCTAAGCTCTGCTTTAAATAGCATTTCCCCAGCAAGCCCCAGCAGGAATCCGTGTCTGGGCGTGTGTGCCCGCCCGATAAACGGGGCAGGGGCTGAGGGAAGGATTCAGAGTTAATGACATGCATATTTACAGGATTACCTCCATTTTCTGACTTCTGAGAGATATCAGGGATCTTCCACAATATCCTTTGCTGTTCAGCATTCCTAAAAACACATCAAGAAGAGCATTTCTGTAGGAAACAAGAAATTACCAAGGAGTCACGTGAATTTTGCTCAAGGCTGTGTGGGCTGGGGGTGGGGGGAACTGCTCCAGTGCTTCTCTCTGGACCTGCAATTCTGGGAGCTTGGATTTGTGTTTGACCTGATGGGTCTGGCAGCACTGGGTTAATGGCTGGACTCAACAGTCTTAGAAGGCTTTTCTAACCAATGTCATTCTATGATTGTATGAGCTGAGCAGGAAAATGCTGTTCTTGGATGGCAGGTGAGCAATAGGCAAGAGGCAGTGCTGTGCCCTGCTGGAAATGTTCGTGCCAGTGCCTATGGCAGCAACAGCCTTGTATCCCTCCATGGGATCCTCACAGAATCCCAGACTGGTCTGGTTGGAGGGGACCTTAAAGCTCATCTCATTCTACCCCCTGCCATGGGCAGGGACACCTTCCAGTGGCCCAGGTTGCTCCAAACCCCACCCAACCTGGCCTTGAGCACTCCCAGGGATGGGGCAGCCACAGCTTCTCTGGGCAGCTGTGCCCATGCCTATGGCAGCCATGGCCCTGCATCCCTCTGAGCCCCAGATAAAGCAGCCAAAACACAAAATAAGGGCTGATGCTTTGCTGCTCACACACATGCATTTAACCATTTTCTTGTGGGAATGGGAAGCAAAAATGAATCAGAGTGTGGTTGCAGCCTTCCTCCTGCAAGAGGAGGGTGGGGTTCCCAGAGTGCCCCCAGCTCCCACCCACAGCCCTCCCGGGGCAGCTCCTGCAGCCAGTGGGGCAGCTCGAGGTGGGGACACAGCAGAGAGAGAGAAGGAGCTCTTTGTCAGCTGAGCAATCCCTACCAGACAGCAGGAGGAAGCACAGCTTGAAGTTTGGTTACTCCTCCGTCGACGGGGACGAGGAACTGGACGTTGTTTAGAGCGACCGGTGTGGTCATTGCCTCTGTATTGTATTTGTAGTCGATGCGGAGGTCAGTGCTTGCAGGGTCACACCGCCAGCTCACTGCAAGGTTTAATGGAGTAGACTGAATACCCTGGGCAGATACCTTCCAAAATGACAGAAAAAACATTTAGTTTCCGTAGGGCTGGAGGGAGAAATCCCGTTTTACAGACGCGCCCATCGCACTCGGTGGCAGAGGAGGCAGCGCCTGCTCCTCCCACCGACACTCGGGACTGGGCTCGAGGCCACACCATCCATGCCACAAGCAGGGACTAGTGGGATAACATGCCCCCACCTCACATTAACTGCACTCTGCACTAGGGAAACACCATCTTTTATGTCTATAATTCAGCACACATTTGTTTTGGCACGGTTTTATCTCACAAAAAACCCCTACCTGGTACTTGAGCATATCCACATTGTAATAGGTGGCTTGAGGTTTCTGTTCCGATACCTTCTTTAGGTGAGTCATCAGATTTGGCATGTTGACCCAGAACTCCTTCGAGTTGGTGTCACTCTGCACGTTGTCACTGCACAGAGGGAGAATTAACCCTTTACAGAGCCTGCCTTAGCAGGAGAAAGCTGTTCTACAGAGCTCATGGGACAGCAGCCACCAGCTGGGGCCACACTCAGCCCCACATCCATGGGAGTGTTGGCTCCCTCCCACACATCTCCAGCTTGCCCTCAGCTGCCTCCAGGGAGGCACAGCAGATGTAACCCACAGGTCATCTCATTTTGCAAAGAGGAGGTTTAATGAGCAGAGCAAAGGACAGGCCAAGCACTTGGCTCCTCAGTGCTGAGGTTCTGCCTGGGCTGTGCTCAGTGGGAGCACTCCGGAAAACATGGAGCTCATGGGTCCAACACAACCAAACACCACCAGTCCTGCACACAGATCAGGGCAATCCCAGCACAAACACAGGCTGAGGGAGCAGCCCTGAGGAGAAGGACTAGGGCCTGGGTGTCAATCCCAGCACAAACACAGGCTGAGGGAGCTGCCCTGAGGAGAAGGACTAGGGCCTGGGTGTTGGTGGTGAGAAGCTCAACATGCCCTGGCCAAAAACCCTCCATGCCCTGGGCTGATCCCACAGTGTGGGAAGCAGATGAGGGGGCGATTCTGCCCCTCTGCCCCACTCAGGTGAGACCCCCCTGCAGAGCTGCCTCCAGCCCTGGGGAACAACAGCAGAAGAGGAGGCTCCAGGGAGACCCGAGAGCCCCTCCCAGAGCCTAAAGAGGCTCCAGGAGACCTGGAGAGGGACTGGGGACAAGGGATGGAGGGACAGGACACAGGGAATGGCTTCCCACTGCCAGAGGGCAGAGATAGATGGGATATTGGGAAGGAATTCCTGGCTGGGAGGGTGGGCAGGCCCTGGCACAGGTTGGGCAGAGAAGCTGTGGCTGCCCCAGCCCTGGGAGTGTCCCAGGCCAGGTTGGACAGGGCTTGGAGCACCCTGGGACAGTGGGAGGTGTCCCTGCCCATGGCAGGGGGTGGGATGAGATGGGCTTTAAGGTCCTTTCCAACCCAAGCCTTTCTGTGATTCTATGACATATTTAAGGGACTTGACAGTTTCCTTCCCAAAATCAGGGCAGTTTTCCAAGCAGGAACATCTCAGTCTGTGTGCCACCTACTTTTCTGGAAATCCACCTTCCTTTGGGAGGCTGGGGAGGTGGGGCCTTACCAGCAGAGGAGCTGGGGGTTTGGCAGGACGTGCTCCAGCCTGTTGTAGTTCAGCACACGGAAGGTGAGCACGGCCGGGCTGGGGTTGTTGGCAAAGTGTCGGGTGATGCCCGCTGGAAACGACAGCACCATCTCCCCCGTGATCTTCACGATGCACCTGCAGTGCCACACACAGAGGCCGAGGGAGGAGGAAGGGGAGGCTCAGAATGGAGCAGGAAGGGAGGGTTTGCACCGTGGATAATGTGCTGACAGCCCCCCACTCCCCCCTGAGGTACCGAGACTGTTGTGGTCTCAGAGCGAGCAGAAGCAGCACAAAGGCTGACAGGCTGGTAGGGATGGCATTGATGGGCACTGCAGGAGTGCACTGACAGCCCAACATGCACATGCTGAGCCCAGATCACCTCCTGCCCCCCTCACCCATCCCTCGAGATGATCACCAAAGCACCCCAAGCCTGTGCCCAGCCCAGAACCCCCACACAGACACCCAGACCCCGTGGGTCAGTTGGCACCTACTTGTTGGGGTCGGCCCCTTTGAAATACGCATTGACGGTCTCTGTGAAGGCGGCAGCGACGGGCAGGGTGTCCTGTGCCCCCATGGTGAGGGGGCTGGGCCCCCGTGACGACCCTGCAAAAGAGCAAACACCCCCACTTTGTACCCACAGAGAGAAACAGCCCCATTCCCCCAGCCCGGGGCGAGGGGCAGCTCGCCAGGACCCCCAGCCTAATTTCATGGGCAAACAATAACAAAACATCCCCCAGGCTTTGGATGAGGCTTTAGAAATGGTTCAAAATCATCTGTCCCTCCCCTCCAAAAGCAAGCAAAGAAAAGGATGGAGGAGCCCCAGGCAGGAGCAGCATGCGGGGGCTGCCACACGGCAGGCTTTGCATGACAGTTTTTGCAGTTGGTTTCTGGGCCCCGGAAAAAGGGCCTGGGGGGGTCGTTGTTCATCACCAGAGAGCTCAGGCTGTCCGTGGGAGAGCAGGAGGGCTGCAGTCTCCCCCTGGTGCTGCCTGAACCCCAGGCTGTGGGCACTCCTGCAGTCCCCTCTCCTCTCCTGCCCAGTGTGCCAGGCAGACCCTCTGCACCCACTCACCCCACAGAGCCCACAGTACCCTACAGAAAACCTGCAAGTCGCCAGAAATCTGAAAAAAACCAGAGGCACAGGTGCCCAGAGCAGCTGCTGCTGCCCCATCCCTGGCAGTGTCCAAGGCCAGGCTGGACAGGGCTTGGAACCACCTGGGACAGTGGGAGGTGTCTCTGCCCACAGCAGGGGGTGGAACAAGATGAGCTTTAAGGTCCCTTCCATCCCAAACCAGTCTAGGATTCCATGATAAAAAAGAGGGGACACTCACCAGACCCTAAAACATTTCAGCCCTGCAGGATCACCTGCAGCTTTCCCTTTGCTGGCCAGGAATTCTGGCCTCCAAAAGACATTTGAGGATCAAATCACCACTGCAAGTGCACATCAGGAATCCCACCTAAGCCTGAAATGCTGTGAGAGGCACCACTTCCCACTGCCCATGCCCACCACCAAGGGGGGAGCATGGCAGCTCTTGGCACAGCAAAGCCCTCACCTCTTCCCCATGGAAAGTGTCCAGAGATCAACCTGGCCTTAGTGTCAGGTCACCCACCCAATGTACAAGGTGCTCATCCCATGGGCACCCAAAAAACCCTGGAGAGGTCACCCCCCTGCCCTGGCACTGTCAGTTCAGCCTCATCTATTTCCTGCAATGCACCATTTTGGAACATTTTGGTTCATATCACATTCTGTACATCAGGTTAAGCATGAGGATTATTCTGCCCCAAACCAGGAATGGCAAAGATCTCCAGAGGGGCACCCTATCTGGGGACACTGACACCCCTCACTCCATCACCTTCCTCGCCAGGGTGTGAGTCAGGAGGGTGAAAGGGGCGATGAATCCAGCCTGGAGTTTGTTTGGAACATGCAAGCACATGCCAGCTCCAGCCAAAGCTGTAGGAATTCCAATGCCAGCCCAGGAAAGGGCAGCACCTCTGCAGGCAGCAGGGCCAGGGGAAAGCAAAGCAAAATGTGGCCTGTTCCTGATGAGCTCCTGCCCTTCTGCTTGGGTTATCATCCCAAATTATCCCTTCCCTTCTTTATCTGCTGCTTCCCACCACTGTGAGTAAATAACAGGGTGGGTGCAGGAAATCAGGGTGTGTGACATCTCCTGGGGAAAGCACTTCTGTCACTACAGTCACACGTTGAATTTTGATACAGTAATTGAAAAAATTGCTGTATTTGCCAACAAGGAGGATTCCTCACACCTCACTGAGGCACCCGGGTGTTAATGGATAAACCCCAAGTGCTCTCTCCTAGAGGCACAGATGAGTCTCTCCACTGGTGGGATTCTCCCTTCAAATCTCTAATGTAGCCTCAAAGGGTGTAAAAAATTGATGTAGCCACATGTCTACCTCAGTCTTACATCTTAAGAGGCTCAGGGGAATAAGTGGTTCCAGCTGCAGCCGGAATGAGGATGCTCAGGAAGTGCATCGGAGTGTCCCGGCACACGGGATGGGCAGCTGGAGCACATCACACACACCCCAAACCCAGCACCACACACACCAAACCCAGCACCACACACACAGCCATCATCCTGCAGAGCCCAGTGAGGCAGCCTGGGGCTCCCCAAGCCTTCTGCTCCTGCGGCTCCCCAAGCCTTCTGTGGCCACAGCCCTGCTCTCCACCAGGATGAACATCCTGTGTCGGTGCCAGCCACGTGTGAGGGCATGGGCAGCTCCCCACACCCACGGGATGCTCAGGTTTCCTGGCTCTGTGACAAGAGGAACATGCAGAGCCGTGGGGAGCACCATGGACTGCTGGGGTAACACATCTCACATGAATTCTGTCCATACCATCACTGCTGGGAGATCAGAGAGTGTGTCCTTGGTCCCCACACCCTCAAGCAATGGTTCCCAGCAAACACAGTGGGAGATTCCCATGGTGACCCCCCAGAAATACAGATGGGATTCAAAGGAACCAATGCAGGCTGGTTATGGAGGGGGAAAACTGGAGGTGACACCCAGAAGAGGAGCAGCAGGTTTATCTCATAGGGAGGGTGGGAAGAAGGGCTTTGGCTGCAATCATTGGCAATTTAATCATTATTCTTTGGGAAAGAAATAAAACCTTTCAATGGCAACTGAGTTTAGCCTGGACCCTGCACCAGAGCATGGAATGAGGGGCAGGTGCCTCCCACTCCAAAAGGCCTTTTCCCTGATTTCCCATCCCTCATTTCCCCCCATTCCTCTGCATGTACATGACACTCCTTGGTTCTCCAGAATGAAAAATCATCTGTGCAGGAATGAACAGGCTGGGCTTGTGGCTCCCCAGGCTCAGCTGGGCTGTGGGAATCTGAGTTCAGCTGAGCAGAACAGCAACAAAACATCCTCATTTCTAATCCAGCTTTGAATAAAGAACATGTGGATGGAATTGGGGTTCTCAGTTCTCTCCACTCTTCTTTGTGAACCTGCATATTCTTCTCTTAATGGCTTCAGAGAATAAATAACCTTTTACACTAAGGTTTTTACTAAAAAAAAGTATAATCTATTTCAAGCATTGGAATGATTTTCCAGAAACTCCAGACAAGTCCAGTTACCACAGCACACATCCACCAAACCCTGGCTTTTCAATGACTGCTTCAGAAATCATTTTTAGAAGCTTTTCATTCAGGGAAAATGACCTGATAATGATGGAGAAAAAAAAAATCCACTTTATGGAGGTTTGGATCCAGCCATAAGCAGTGGACCAGGTTCATTTGCCTTATTTTTCCCTACACAAAGATGGAAATACAGCTGTGGAGTAAGGAGATGAGTGCCAGGGATCTGGCCAGAAGAACATCACCAAATCCTTTCCCACATGAACAAACTACCCCACGTTTGGCAAATACACAGATCTTGGCACAAAACCACCCCCCACATCCAGAAAGAAACTATAATTGCCCTTCTGGCCTTCCATGCCTTGAGAATTACAGATGCCAAGCGCAGCAGGTCTCCTCTCACTTCTCTGTAGATGAGCATCGAAGTTTGGGGTTTTTTTAAAATCTGGGCTGAGAGATTTAGAAATAAATTAGGAAATCCAGTGTGTGGAAGTGAGAGAGCTCCTTCCAGGGACAAGAACTGGGCCCAGAGGCAGGGCCATACTCCTACAGCCCTGCTGCACCCCTGTCCACACCCTTCACACTGCCAGAACCGAGTCCAAGAACTCCAATGCACCATCCCCTGACATAAATACTCAAACCCACAAGAAACCCCCCCAAAGGTGGCTGTGCTCGCAGTGCTGGTGCTGGGCTGAGCAAGGGGAGCAGGAAGCACAGAGCAGGGGGAGGCACAATCTGGAACACTCAGGCTCTCCCTGGAGCTCTGGACAGGCAGGTGGCACCTGGGAAAGGAAACCCAGGCAGGGGCTTTTAGCTGGGAACAGCAAACCTGCAGTGAGATCAGGAAGAAGCAGCTCCTCCTGGATCTAAGCTGGGAGCTGCCATTGCAGTGAGGACCATCAAAGCAGGGACTGTTGGAGCAGGGACTTTGGGTCAAGTAAAAGGGAGGAAAGGAAGGAACCAACTCCCTGGTCAACAACACCTCAATCCCTGCTACTCCTTCACTCTCACCAGGATGGGCTTTGCCCCATGATCCCAAGCAGCCTGTGCTCAGTGGCCTGGCAGTGCCATCCCAGGCCACCCAACTCTGTGGTGGGAGAGACACACTTTGGGAATCACACATGGGAAGAGTGCTCTGGCATGTCCTGTGCCAGCAGCATCCTCCAGCTCCCCCCAGCCCTGCCTGCAAGCACCAGCAGCTCCAAGTGCTCCCTTGAGGATGTAAAGCACCAATCCCTGCTGCAGGCAAACCTCCTGCTTTTCTTTGTTTTAAAAGCAAAATGGTGGCTTGGAGGCTTCTCCCAAAGCCTCGGTGTTCTCTGAGCAGGATGTGCTGCCCAGCCACTCATGGCTCTGTCCTGTTCAGGATGTGACGCTGCTTGGAGAACAAGCAACGAGTTTTCCCCTCCCTGAATCCTCCCCAACACTCCTCCTCATCCACAGGGGACCCCAAGACCTTCAACCAGCCACACCGGCAGCACAACCTGCCGGTGTTTCAGCTCCCAAAAAATCAGGTGAGGGGTGGGGAGCCCAACACCCTTTGGATTTCATCGACAGCACCGTGGCCCAGCCTATTCTGGGTAAGGAGCAGCTCGTGAGGGAGAGTAGAGAGAAGCCCTGGTTGACAGAGTCAAGTTCCT
This sequence comes from Hafferia zeledoni, assembly GCA_035583235.1. Lineage (NCBI taxonomy): Eukaryota > Metazoa > Chordata > Aves > Passeriformes > Thamnophilidae > Hafferia > Hafferia zeledoni. The sequence goes on from JAWWEV010000004.1 coordinate 1,132,017, forward strand.
CGGCAGTGCAAGAGGTTCCGCTCTTTGGTTTTCACCGCAGCCTCCGAACGGGAATATTCAGAATGTTTGTTTGGGTTTTGGTTTGTTTGGGTTGGATTTTGTTTGTTGTTGTTTTTTAAAGAAATAAACGAGGAAAGAGATCACGGGGACAAATGGCACAAACCAAATCAAAATTGTTCTGGTTGCACTTGCGATGTCATCTAAGTAGCCATAGCATTTGGCACGGGAAGCTGGACTGGCTGGAGCCGTGGGAGGGAGCCCCGGGAGTGAGAGCGAGAGCGAGGGGAGCGAGTCGTTACCGGGGATGCTGCTGTGCACTACTTACCTTCGAAAGTCAAATAAAACTTTCCTCTGTCAAACCAAACGAGGGAAGGCTGTTCATTCTCTGTATGGCCAGGAGTTGAAGCGGGATGGGAAAGGTTAAGGAGAGGGAGAGAGAAGGACACAGTGTGAGTCACAGAGCAGGTCATTTATCTCGCTACGGGGAGGGGGCGAGGCGCTGCAAGCCGTTCACGTGCAGGGACGGGGGCTTTGAACTCGGCGCTGGCTTGGGAGACAGAAAGCAGAAAGCAAAGCTATGGAAGCCCAGATGGAAGAGTCGTGTTGCTTGATAAGGAGTTTTGAGGGGTTTTCTCCTTTTTTTTTTTTTTTTTTTTTTTTTTTTTTGGCTACAGTAGACGAGGCTTGTCGGCTCATGCACTCCGTTAGCACGTTCTAACTGCGCTGCTCGGGGCAAACATGCCGTGTCCTCCTCGCCTCCGGCGCCGCCTCCGCCAGCATTCCCGGTGGGATGCTGCTCCACATGCCGCACCGGTGACAGAGACAGTGAGACAGGGTGTTCTCTGCTGCATTTCAGGACATAACACTTGCAGATAACCAGACACACGCACACAGAGCAGCAGCTGCCTAGCTGGAATCTTCCCTTTCCCACCACAACCCGCTCCCTCCTCTCTCACCGCCTCCAAAGCCACGTTAGACACCGGGTACTGCTGAAACAACTCGGGGTGGGGAGGGCTGTGTGGAAACAGCTTTTGGAGCCGTTAAATTAACCCTTTTGAATTCAGGAGGTGACAGCCTTGCACCTCCAAGTCCTTTTGGTCACTGAGAAACTGTCATGCAAGGTGCTGCGAGCGGTGGGTGCCGCCCGCCCCCGGGGCCGAGGGGCTGCGGAGCTCCCGGCCAGTACAGTACCTGCCGGCGTTTCACTGCGCCTTTCAAACGCGGGCAGTTTGTCAATAAAAGCATCATCCTCTGATAACACAAGCAGAAGAAACGCCAAGGAAAGAAAAAAAAAAAAAAACAAACACAAAGAATGAAAACACGTATCCCAACCGAAACCAAGCAGCGCGTTGTATCAACAGAGACAGAGAGGGATCAACGAGAGAAACGGGGGAAGGGGCACTGACACAGGAGCGTCTGTCTTTGCCAGAAGTTATTCAGACTGACATGCAACCACGAGGAAAGCACACCAGAGCAGCACGGAGGACACGAGAATGGAACAACCCTGCACATGCTCTTGGACAAACTCCATCGGACTTTGCCACTGGGAACAGAGAGGGAGAGTGTTGGAGATGGACCTTGTGGCAAGCACAGGGCTACAGGCAGTCCCAGCTGGGCTGGGGTGTCCCAGCTCCCCAGGACCCACAGTGGTCCCCAACCTGCTCATCCCCACACACCTTCCACCTCAGCTTTTCCTCTTTCTGCAAATAAACCCAGGAATTAGAAGCACTCCTTCCTTCACTATGGGTTTTCATGGATGCTCACCCAGTATCAGTGCCCACCCTCACCTTGAACAAAGAGATGCTTGGGCTTTACCTGAGTGGATCTCAAACCCCATCTACCCCTGCCTGTCCCCCTCCTGGCTTTGGCCAAGCCAAATCCTGGCAACACGGCACCTGCCATGGTTTAGGTTGGATCTCAGGGAAGGTCCTTCCCCCAGAGGGTGGTGGGCACTGACCAGGCTCCCCAGGGCAGTGGGCACAGCCCCAAGGCTGCCAGAGCTCCAGGGGTGTTTGGACAACACCCTCAGGGATAAGGTGGGACTGTTGGAGTGTCCTGTGCAGGGCCAGGAGTTGAATCAATGATTGTGATGGGTCCCTTCCAGCTCAGGATATTCTATGATTCAGTGATCTGATTTGCAGAGAGCTGGAGGTGCAACACCTGTGGACTGGGATCCTCCTCCTGGCTGCCCCGTTGGGAGTTCCCCAGAGCCCTGATTTTGGCTCTTTCACAAGGGAAGCCCCCATGGAGGGGGTGGGAGATGCTGGGGCCACTGGGCACAGCTTGTCACCCCACCAGCAACACCATCCCCACTGCTCAGGGTGGGCAGGCCACCAAAAACATCAAACAACAGTTTTAGTTCATGAAAACATATGCATTAGAGAGAAAAATAAATTTAAATGAGAGCCCAAGGGATCTGCTCAACCAGCAGGACCAGCACCAGCCCCCTCACATCTCCCCTTCCCCACTGTTCTGCAGCCCCCACGACCATCCCTGTCCTCAGCCTGGCTGGTCCCCCCACCAAAACCCTGGTCCCAGGTGCCCCATGGCCACTGTGCCTGCAGGCACCGTGCCAATCCCACTGCCATCGGTGGGGGACAGCGGGCACAGACAGCACCAGCACACCGGGAATGCTCAGGGCTGGCTGTCCCTTCCTCCAGGGGTGTTTTCCAGCAAGACACTGTGACAGTGACTGACAGCCGGCGAACAGGTACGAGCGCCTACGACACCTCCAGAGTGAAGCAACAGGATGGAGACGCAGGTCAGAGACTCCAGCAAACCCACAGGGAGGTCTCAGTGCCACCAGCACCACGGGGACAGCACCTGGCACACGGCTCAGGACACCCCAGCACCTTCCAGCCATCACGTGTGGCGATGCCACCGCCCCCGAGGACAAATACCACAGCTGAGCACACCCCAATGCCAGCCAGGCTGGTTTTTTGAGCATTGGAAAGAAAAGGAGAAGGGGGAAGATGATCCTGGAGAAGATGGAGCTGCAGGAAGCGAGGGGCCATGGGGCTGGCAGCCAGGGGGATGGCAGGGATGGCAGAGGAGGGAGCGTTGGCAGCCGGGACCCGGGATGGGGGGCATGGAGGAGGGGGGCACAGGGGGACCCAGCCTGGAGCCTGGGAGCTGCCAGCCAGCCTTTAGTCCTGTTTCTTGGCTCAGGCACCATGGCAAACCCCATGTTTTCAGGATGCTCCTCCAAAAGCAAACCACAGCCCCAGGATGTGCCAAGTCAATGGTTTGGAAGAGCCTTTTCCAAGTCCCCATTTCCCGCTACTACTTTAAGGTAAAAAAGTGCAAAATTAAGACAGCCAACAATATTAAAATTGTCTCCTGGATCCCAAGGTCTGGCTTCCAGCCCCCCTTACTTCCAGGCACAAGCATCCCCTGCAAAAAAACCCCTTATTTTGCCCAAATTTACAGACCATAACCACATTTTATATTATATTTCCCTTGGTGATAGCCCTGACTTCCACCAAATATCCATTTTACACAAGAGCTTCCCCAAAGCTTCTCTAACACCATCACCCTCCTGATCCATGATCCCCCCTCAAATCCCACTTTGCATTTCCAAAACCTCAAGAAAACTAACAAATACAAGCCCAAAGAACAATCTAGCAAATGAAAAGGCTCCAGGAATCCCTTTAGGAGGTTCAGAGGCAGGAAAGGTGAAAGAACAGCAGAGCTGTATGTTTTTACCAACGGTGGGAGTGGTGGCTGCACTCAGGGAATTGGTGGAAGATATGGAGGAAGTACTTTCAGCCCGGGCTAAAGGTGCTATCGGAGGAGGGCTGGAGGAGTGGATGGGAGGGCTAAAAGGCCTGGACTGGAGAAAAACATAAAACAACACAAGGTTAAAGAAAATATTCACACAGACATTCACATCAATCAAACAAGCTTTTCCCTGAAGCTGTCAGGAACTCCCAGCCAGCTGCTCTGCTGGCACCTGGGGCAATAAAGAGAATTACTTTAGTGGTTTTTAGTGCCAACAGAATTTTGGTCTGAACCTGGAAAAAAGGGAAGACGATTCCCACCGTCAGATGGGTCTGGGCATTTGAAGTCCCCATTGGCACTGAGGATGGGAGGTCCAGAGGCTGTGGGATGGATGGAATGAGCCTGGCATTGGGAAGGGAGCAGTGCCCAACCCTGTGCCAGCTCACTGGGCCCTTATGGATCCTTTAGGGATCACTTTATACCCAAAGCATCAATCCAAAAATTCTCCCAACCTACCTGAAGCAGCCTGGGGTGGCAGCACAGAATGGCACACCCAGCTGGCATGGCAGTGGGCACCCCCAGAGATCACTGCATCCCCCCAAGGCAGGCACCATTCCTGGCACAGCTGGGTCCACTCTGCTTCACCCCCAGACCCTTCCCATGGGCACACCCCGTCTCAACCCACTCTCTGCCTTTGCCATGACTGCAGACCACAGTTTGCCTGCACTTGGCATCTCCAGGCTGGCACAACAGAGGCGGTTACAGCCCTTCCCATGTGGAATTTACATCAGTGGACAAATCCCACAAACCCCAAACCCGCCCTGGCAGCTCCCACTGGTCACTCACTCCATTATCCATGTCAGGACTGGCAATGCCACCCACCACCCCCAGCACATCCCCCCCATACCCCCTGATGCCCAAAACGTACCACGTCAGCGACGGGGGGTTTGCCCGGGGGCAGCTTGGGCCGGGAGGGGGGTCGGGGTGGCGGTGGCGGGGGGGTGCCACAGGGTGCCAGGGGTGTGCCAGGCCGTGCCGGTGACGAGGAACCTGCAACAAACGGGAGCCGTGAGTGCCCCATGAGCTGTGTCCCCCAGGCTGCCCACCCCACACCCCATACCCACCAGGGTGCCCCTGCACGCCCCACACTGCCCCACACCAGCAGCTTTACAGGGCACGAGAGCATCCCAGCATTGCTGTTGCCCGTGAATTCCTCACAGGGGCTGCCCAATATCCGCCTCTCTTGGCCAGGAGATTTGGGCAAACTTGTTATCAGAGAAGATTTATGGTTTTCCCAAAAAACAGAGGTAGGCAGGAGAAACGTGGTGCTGAAAGCCTGCAGCAGCTGGTGCCACAGCTCTGGGGGTGGCACAACTGGCGAACAGGGTCGGGAAGTAGGGGCAAAGCCTTGTCCCAGCAAAGAGAGAGGGGGGAAGAGGAAGGTTGGGAGTTTTCCTGGGGGTGTGACATCTCCCAACCCTCTGGAAGAGTCTCACAGAACAGGGGGTGCTGAGCTCAGGGCTCACTTGGTCCCCAGCAGTTGCTGCCCTGCTGTGATTTATGTAATCAAATGGAATTTGAACTGATGCTTCATGGAAGATCCAGGAGACTGTTTTGCTCCAGGCACTGAAGTTTCTTCCAGGAGAGGTCCAGCAATAAGTGGTGCTGTGCAGGGCAGTCAGAGGTGGCACCGTGACATGAGGGGCGGCAGGAATGGGAGGGAATCCAGATCCCATTCCAGGACAACTGACCTGGCCTTTACCACTAATCTCTGTGGGCTTCAGCAGCTCCAGGCTTGGTTCAGACTGATGATAGGACCAGAACTTTGCCTCTATTTTTTCCCCACTTACAAGAGATTAATTACCTAAGATTTTTGAGTGATAGCTCAGATAAAGGAAAGATTGAAGCTGAATCTCTAGAAATGAGACCAAAAGTTAAAGGACAGCAGGCTAAGCCAAGGCAGGGGCTTGTTAAAGGGAGTAAATTCCAGTCATTCCTTTGCACAACTCCAAAATTCAACCCATTTTTATTTAAAATCATAATTTGGGAACCAAAGTCTGAATTTTTCCTTCCTTATGTCAATAAAAGCCTGACAAAATAGGAATTATTCAGGGAAAGTAGCCTTGCAGCACTGAATGAGTGTCAGAGGATGGAGCCTTTGAGGGAGGCTCTGTGACCTCCAGGTAGCCAAAGCCCTGCCAGACACTGGCTTCCAGCCCAGAAATAGAGATTTTCTACCACAAGAAGCTGTGGCAGCACGTGGAAATCAGCATGAGACCAGAGCCTGCTGGGATGCTGGGCTTGGAGGAAGCTGGTCTGGTGGAAAGTGTCCCTTCCACCCCAAACCATTCCCTGCTGACTCTTCTCCAGCCTCCAGCCCTGACTCAGCGACACCCATAAAGGTTCCCTTGGGATGTGAAGGTGGGAGGGTGGCCTGGGATGGGCTCTGCTCCACAGCATCCAACAACTGGACAACCCCAGGGCCAAATGCAGCACCAGGGGCCCTGGAAAGGTGGAGAGGAATGTGATGGATGGTGGATCCGGCTCCCAGGGGATGCAGCTCTTGGAATATTGGCACCATTTTTCTGTTGGGATGTCAACACTCTGCATTTTCCAGCTTGCTGCACTGGGGAAGGCTGAGGTGTCAGTGGGATGCAAAGCAGTCCAGACTGAGACTGAAGGCAATTCCTGAAGAGGAGATGTGGATCTTCTTGGCCAAGCAGCACTGCCTTGCTGAGCAGGGCTCCTCCATCCATCCATCCATCCATCCATGCCCAGATGGGGAGCCCCTGGCACATCCCCAGCCTGTGGCTCTTCACTCACACCAGGCAGTTACTCAGTTGGAAGAAACTTCCAGTTTTTTCCTTCTGCTGAGCTCCAGAAGTCCCAGCTCCAACCACTGCCACTGGCAGCCCCCACCTGGACCCCCACCCACCCACCCAGCACAGAGAAGCCACCACGACTGAAGCAAAGCCACACTTGCAGCACCAGCCATGCCCAGGGGGACATCCCCAGCACCCCCCAGACCCCTCCCATGGAGGTGACAACCCCCCAGAGCAATGACACACCTTCCAGGCTCCCACGAGGCTGGTGACAGATGTTGGGGCACAGGGCTGGGGGGCTGCACACCCAGCACACCCCTCACCTCCCACCACCACCCCTGTGGGTGGAGGTTCCTCAGGGCTCTGCAGGGGCAATTCCCTCAGAAATCACTTCTGGTGGGTGTAGGATGGCAGCACAGGGGCTGAACTGGCCCACAGAGTGCCCTGAGGGGTCAGCCCCTAAAACCAACAGGCTCAGGTTGCACCCCCTCCAGCACCACGGGAAAGTGTGTGTAAGTTGACCAGCACCAAGCCCTAATGGGCACACACATTTATAATTAATAATAATAATTTATAATTAAGCAGGCAGGCAGCACATGCCAGACAGACCTATCAGGTTCTCCCCTGGGAGAGGTTCACCCTGGAGGACATTTCTGCAGGGTGTCCACGCACAGAGCCAAGAAGGACCAAGTAACTCCGAGCTGAGAGTTACGTGTTTGACAGTGTGTGGGGACCTGCCTGCAACGGATTGAAGGGTCCTGGAGCTCAGATGAGTTGCATGAAACATTCCTGCCTCTGTCCACTCTGAAACCTCCCGCGGACAGAGCCGAACAACAGCACCCCCCTCCCCAAATCCGCGCCCAGCAGGGGTGGGAAGGGCGGGCGGCTCTCGGGAAAGCCCCTCAGCCCATCCCACCACGGGACACGCGGCGAGGAGCAGGGACAGGACACGGGAGGCAGAGAAGGGCAGACGGCGGACGTGGCAGCACAGCCGGCCGGGCACAGAACAGGCACAGGCACAGCCAGGGGAGCGCTCAGCGCGGCCCCGAAGCGCAGCCCCCGCCGCGGGACGTACCGCTGGTGCTTCCCGTGCTGGCGCCCGGTCCGGGGGACGAGACCACCGTGCGGTAGGTGGGCGGCGGAGGGGGCGGAGGGGTCGCTCTCTGTCCCGGCCCCAAATCTTTGGGAGAGGCCACCGGCTCCACGTTCTCATCCTTCAGGCGGGGCTGCTCGCAAACCTTCTTGGGCACGTCTTGGAGGTGCAGCGGCTCGGGCAGCGGGCGGGAGGGCTCGGCCGCCGCCCCCCCCGGGGACTCCGCTTTGTCCCGGGGAGCCAACTCCGGAGCCGCGTTTTCCGGGGACTGATCAGAAAAATTGACCCACTTGTCTTCTGCGTTTGCAGCAGCAGATTTGGGGGACGGCACGGGGCCAAAAATGCTGTCCAAGTCATTGATGGACGGGAGTTTGTCCCTTTTGGGCTCTGCTGCTGCCTGGTCCCCTCCTGTGGTCAGAGGAGGTTATTTTACACTTGGCATTAAGAGCTGAGCTACTCTCTACGGGCTCTACACCAGCTACTTCTAGAGGAGATGCGCTAAAAACAAGGTTTCTTAAAAGCTGCTGGGGAATATAATTCATGTGCACCAAAGTTCCACATCAAGCCATGTGCAACATAGAATGAACCACACTGGGCCGAGAGGCTGGATGAGCAAACATGCAGCACGAGGCAAGCCCTGCTCCTCCATCACTCACATCCAAAGGTCCCACATCCTCACAAAAATTACAGCCTTATGTGTCCTCTAAGTGACATCATGTCCTTATCATCACTCTGAATCATCAGCACATATCAAAGCTCTGCACTCAGGGCTCTGGCATACCCCGCTCTATATATATTTATAAATACACATATAAATATATATATATACATATATATCAACATGCTGGTTGGCAGCACAGGATGCAGACAGGGGGAATGCATTCCAGTCACAAGCAGCAGCAGATCAGGGGATTTCAGGGCTCTGCTCACTAACTGAGCCATCACACACCAACATTCCCATCTGACTCCATAACCAACACGACACGAACCATCAGCCAAGCATTACATATCCAGGGAAGGGAGATCCTAAAACTAAAATACCCTCTGGGCTACTTGTGTCAGCATCACCCCACCCCTGCTCCCGTGGTTGGGGGAGCCATCTGCTGTTCTGCATTTGGCATAAAATGGAATTTTGCTCAGACAGAAAGAGACCTCAGCCCTTTGCTTTACATGACAGACAAGACAGAGCCCAGCAAATGACCCAGCACTCGTGGCTGGGCTCCACATTTGCTCCTGTGGATGAATCAGTGTATGGAGATGGACACTGCCAGCCTGGCTGCTCCAATAAGTAGGAAAAATCATGATATGGGAGCATGAATGAGATGTTGATGGATAGAGCAGTGAGGCCAGAGCAGGGCATTTCTTCATGGCAAGGTAATCTCATGCCAAGGTGCTCTGCCTGTCCCCATGCAGTGCCATATCCAGAGGCCAGGAACTGTCTCCCCTCCTCAAATGCTGCTGCTCCATCACACAGCACCCTGCCAGCACCATGAATTATATACTTGTAAGCACTTTATGTCCTCTGGCTGCATCCAGCCCCTTTCCATCCCTGCCCTCGGGTTGTCCTCAATTCCCAGGACAATTCCATTCTCTCTTCCCCAGCCCAGGCTGTGAGACTGGGAGGGGAGGCTTTTCCCCCCTTCCCTGACAGCAGCAGGAATTTGGGGGCGGAGAGTGCAGGAGCAGCTCCCTGGCACAGGCAGACCCTGCCCTGTTATTCCATGAGCACAGACCACTCAGAACTGCTCCAGGCAGTAACAGCACTCTGTATATAACCAATTTGAAAGAGCATTGCATTTCCAGAGTGACTGATCCCAAAGGCAGGGAGGGTGGAGAAAACATTAATTTCACCAGGATGACACAACTTCAACTCTGGGGGCCAAAGGCATCTTTGTGCTGCTTCTACAGCATCACCCCAAGTGGAGTATCCACAAAGCTGTGGCTGCTCCATCCCTGGAAGTGTCCAAGGCCAGGCTGGATGAGTTTTAAGGCCCCTTCCAACCCAAACCACTCTGGGACTCTGAATGCAAAGGGATGAGGATGCACAAGAACCAAATCTATGTCCAAAACACAGCCATGGGAAACCACCTCCCACCCAGTGCCACCCCAGATCAGTCTGCCAGGATTGTGCCAGGGCACATCCCAAGCTTTTACCTATTCCCACGGGCAGGGGGGAGCCGGTGCGGGGTGGTGTGGCCGGAATGTTCTTCGGAGGGAGCGGCGGGGGAGCTGCAAGACAGAGCAGAGAGGGGAATAAACTCACCTGCAGCATCTTAGGAAGTACAGTTTTACTGGGAATAGGGGATATGACAGTGATGAGATTACTCTAAATCCTTTCTAACCCAGCCTTGGACACTCCCAAGAATGGGGGCAGCCTCAGCTTCTCTGGGTAACCTGTACCAGGGCCTGTCCACCCTCACAGGGAAGAGTTTCTTCCCAATATTCCATCCAATCCTGCCCTCTATCAGCATAAACCCATTTTTATTGGGTTTTATGGATGTTTTCCCCCATTTTTTAAGTTTCTGACTGTACTTGCAGATTTAAAACCCTTGAATTACCATTTTAATTAAACTCTCAGCCTCCAAGGCACAGATCTGCCTCCGTGTTCCTCACGTGCCCCTCCCACATGGATCCAGCATGCACAGAGGGGGGCAGGAACTCTGTGGCTCATTAACAGCTGCTAATTAACCAGCACTGCTTTACAGGGGCATTTTTGCAAAGCAGATGCAAAGTGGATCCAAGGCCAAACCTCCTGGAGAAGCAGCCCAGGAGGCACCACAGTTCCCATCCCCAGTGTCCCAGTCCCCTTGGAAGGGGCTGACGTGGCCAGAGGTCACCCTGACCTTGGCACATCAACACCAGGGCAGGGGGTGGGTTTGACATGAAATCCATTGGGCTCATGGCTGGTGAGGGGGGAAAGGAGCAGGAAAAGGAGGAAAGAATGACTTTGCAGCTTGAGAGGAAGAAAAGCTGCAGTTCCCCTGTCCCAGGAAACAGGGAAAGCTGCAATAAAAAATAGGGATCTGGGGCTGTGCTGATCTTCCCTGTGTTATCCTGCAGAAGGCAGTGCTTTCAACCTTTCCAGCCAAACAATCACATCACTATCAGGCATGATAGGGTGTTCCTGATCTCTGAGGGCAGTGTGGGTTTAGCCACAGGCTCCAAGCAGGACATTTGTCCTGGCTGGAGAGGCTCCAGCTTGGAAATGCAGCTCTCGTGGTAGAGGCAGATATTGCAGGGAGGATGTGCATAACCTTCCACACCCTGGGTCCCATCCATCCACCCATCCATCCATCCATCCATCCATCCATCCATCCATCCATCCATCCATCAATCCATCCATCCATCCATCCATCCATCCATCCCCCCCTCCCTCCCTCCCTCCCTTTCCCGATGCTCCCACCAGAAAAAACAAACCATCACCCCTTTTTTTTAACCATTTATATTTATATATATATATAAAAAAATTAAATATATATAATATATCGTGTTTAAGACTAAAAATATAGTACAGAATATTTAAAAAAAAAAACGGAAAATGGAACATAAAAAAATGGGAAGGTGTCAAGAGAAATGGGGTGGGAGGGTCCTGACCCAGCCTTGGTGAGGGGGGGGGGACCCCCCCCCTTTTTCACCCTGGTGGTCTTGGAATTTAAAGCTTCGGCTTCACTTCCCGTGCCTGGGGGTGGCTGGGATGGGACCCCCCCCTTTCCCCTGGGCTATTGCTATTGATGGGGGGGCAGCACCTGGAGCAGGAGCCCCCCTGGAATGAGGGGGGGGGGTTGGGAGGGGGTTAAATGAGGCACCTTGGGAATGGCTGAGGGTCCTGACTCAGCACCTTCCAGGCCTTGGAAGTACCTTTTATTTTTGGGGGGGTGGTCCTGGAAAAGGGGAGGGGCTGGAGAGCCTTTTCCAGCCCTTTCTGTGTCGTACCTGCTCCTGGTGGGGGGTTGGGATTGGGATTGGGGTGGGATGGGGAGGGTAAAAAGTGTCCCCCCCCTGCCCAGATAGACCCCCCTGGGGGGATTTCCTACCTAATCCTGGGGGTCTGCAGGGCCACTCTGGGAATGGGCTGGGAATTCTTGGAATTCTTCCCTTCCAAACTCATCCAGGACCCTTCGTGCCCAACTCCAGGCAGCCCAGTGGGGGTCCCCAGTGTCCCCCAGTCCCTGGAGCTCCTGATCCCAACTGGTTTGGTTTGTTCTGGCTCTGGGAATTCCTTGGGATTGCTCTGGGAATGTGGGTTGGGGGCTGGGTGGGCACTGCCCCCCTTTGTTTATCTACACCTCTAATTTATTTACATTCATTAAAGGGACCCCCCCCCCCCCCAACGTGTCCCTGACCTTGGGGACAAGGTGACAGCCTGGAGAGGTGGCATCTGGGGTGGGTTCCCACCACGGCCTTTCCCATGGGAAGGAGTGTGCGTATGGTGGGGGGGAGGGGATGCACCAACACTGCTCCCAGTCACCCAAATCCCCCCCTAAATCCCCCAAATTCCCACAAAATCCCCCCAATCCAACCCCCTGGGACCACCAGGACACCCCCTGGGACCACCAGGACACCCCTGGGAGTGGCTTCAGGGGGATGTGGGGATAGAGAAGGGGGAGAGCCCACCCTGAGGGGGGGATGGCCCCAAAAATCAAGGCACAGGGAATGGGAATGGGAACAGGAATGGGAATGGCTGGGATGGGGCTTGTTTTTGGCCAAAAATTGCTGAGGGTGGGATGAGCACACCCTGGGCCATCCCATGGAATTCCAGCTGGGATGGAGTGACCACACCCTGGGCCATCCCATGGAATTCCAGCTGGGATGGAGTGACCACACCCTGGGCCATCCCATGGAATTCCAGCT
>JAWWEV010000004.1:1148603-1158706 GCA_035583235.1 Hafferia zeledoni
GATCACCAGCCCAGGGCACTCTGTGCCCTGGGCTGGTGATCACAGTGGGGTTGGATCAAGACGTGGTGGATTCTCACAGTAGGGTTGGATCAAGACGTGGTGGATTCTCACTCAGTGCCATGTCCAGTCTCATCTTAAAAACCTCCAGGGTCAGAGAATCCACCCCCTCTCTGGGCATGGCACACATCCCACCCCAGGAAAAAAAAAAAATCTGCTTTATAATTCAAATTTCTTTCTGTGGAGAACTCAACTCAGGAGCTGCACTGCTCTGGCACAGTCCAGGCACCCCAAGGATGGTCCACATGGCATTTCAAGGAAAAGTTTTGGGTGCTGCTACAACCACTTTAAACCAGACCTTCCCCACTCCTTTTTTCCCCCCACCCTCACTCCCTAAAACACCTCCACCAACTGCACTGAGCATTTTTCCAGGCTGCAGAAGATACTTACTGGATAAATTCCTTTTAATCGTTCCCTGGAAGTAAAACAGAGAGGTCAGTGGGATGCCCAGGGACGTGGGCACGTGCCAATTGCCAGCCCAGCAGATGTGGTAGGAACTGTCTAAGGTCACATTTACTGTGTGTGGCTGAAAGGCAGGCAGCAGAAAGCCCTGCCATGAGGGTTCTGAGCCATGTGAAGCCATGACTGGCAGCTCTGCCTTTGGAGCCATCCCAGCTGCCAGAGCCTTGGGGGGTCACTTATACCCCCACCCCTTTAGAAATGACATAAACCCCAAATCCCCATGTTCTATGGCTGCAAATCAATCCATAACGTATTCTTATCATTTAATACCCTGCTCTTGCCACATCACACACACCTCACATACAGTAATTTGGGTTGGAAAAGCCCTCTAAGATCAAGTCCAACCATCCCCCAGCACTGCCAAGGCCACCACTGACCATGTCCCCAAGTGCCACATCCACAGGGCTTTGAAATCCCTCCAGGGATGTGACTCCACCACCACCTTGGGAAGTTTGTTCCAAAGCCAGATCCCCTCCTGTGCACCAGAGAGGGGAGCAGGAGCCCCACCAGAGGGGGACAGTGGGGACATCCCAGGAGCACAGACAGGATCTCCAGGGGGTTGCAAGGATGGAGGTTGAGCCTTGGAGAACACCCATCGTTGAGGACCTCTTTGCATTACCAAGGGGAGAAAAGGTCCCACCATCACCTGGGTGAAACAGTGGGATGGGTAATGGCACTGGCACCCCATCCCCATCCCCTGTGCCCACCACAGACCCCCAGGCACAGCTCCCCATTCCCAGGAGAGGAGGCAGAGCTGAGGAGCAGGAGCTTACCGGGCTGCGCCGCTGCGGTCAGCGAGAAGGAAGAGAGAAGAGACACCTGGTCAGAGAGCAACAGGTCAGCACCCCAAGGCCCCCAGAGCCCCCCACACCCCTCTGTCACTGCTGCCCCAGGGGGGCTCCTCCTCCACACGGCCCCACTGCTGGAGCACAACACCCCAGAGGGAACCCAAACCCTGAAAATTGGGTGAGTTTCCCCATTTTGGGCTTGGAACAGTTGTAAGTTCAGTCCTTTTGAGGAAACCAACCCCATTGCACTCAGAAGCCACAGAGGTGATGGACCAGTGAGGGGTTTTCTGCCTTCTCATACCTTTGGATGTGCCACAATCCATGCCCAGATAAAACTGTGCCCTTACATCTTGTCCAAACTCCAGCTCTTCTACCCAAACCACACCCCAGACTGTACATTCAAGGCAAAGACAGCTTAAGTCTATTTTTAAAAGCTCTAAGTCAACAAGAAAGGAAATTAAACATCATTCTAGAAGGGCAGGATTTGTTATTTGCATTTTACTTTGCAGCTCTAGAGACGTGCAGAGCAGGGACCATGTGAGGAGAAGACACAGGGCTGGGTTAAAGCATTACAGGAGATAAAAACTGGATTTCTTACCGGACTTTTCCTCTAAAAGAAGGCAGAGAGAGAGAAAAAAAGAATGAGAATATAAGATATTTTCCTTAAAGGGTAACAGAGAAATTAAAGATTTGTATTGTGGTCCAAGTTAAAGACACAACAAAGCAGAGGGTGGTGAGTGCACCAGTCAGGTTGTCACCCACCCAGATGGGAGACTGGAAGGAAAGAGGACATGGAAATAAACTGGTGTCTGAGCCATCTTATGGAAAGAATTCCCTTGTTTTATCGTTACCAGGCCCCACTGGCTACAGAGAACAGCCATTCCCAGCCTGCTCTATTCCTTGCAAGGGTCTGTGTGGGAGAAATTCAAACCCACCATTTTTACCCCTCTAAGGGCTTAAATTTCAGACTGTTACTCATCATCTTTCCCCAGTCACTGTTTTACCCACGAAGTCCCTGCTCCTGAGGTTGAGTTTCCACGGAGCAAAGAGCAGAGCCAGCAGGACCAGGGGTGCAGCTGGGAGGGCTGAAGGAGCCAGGCTGTGCCAGGGGGGCACTGGGCACGAGCAGGTTGTGCCACCACCAATGACCTTCTGCACCAGAAATGGACCTGGAGGTGTTGGGCTTCAGACAGAGGGTGCAGCTGACACCAGTTTCCACCAACCAGCATCTTCAGTTTGCTTCTTGTTCCCCAGTTAAGGCACCAGAACTCACACCCCAAAGCTCTGGGGAGAACATGGCATGGAGTGACCACAGACAAGGCACCTGGCACAGGGTGCCCAGAGAAGCTGTGGCTGCCCCATCCCTGGCAGTGTCCAAGGCCAGGCTGGACAGGGCTTGGAGCCACCTGGGCTAATGGAAGGTGTCCCTACCCATGGCAGGGGGTGAGGCTGGATGAGCTTCAGGGTTCCTTCTAACCAAAACCATTCTGAGATTTCATGATCTGCCACCCCATGCCCTCCTCCAGGAGGGATGTGATGCCAGAGAGGGCTTTGCAGCTGCTTCTGGAGAGAAGACAAGCCCAGGACAAGCACCTGGCAGCCAAGCATGGAACTCCTGTGGATGCAAAACTCCTCCAGCCAGCTCTTGCCCAGGGCTCTGGTGCTTTCCTGGATGGTGAGGGCAGTGCTGTGTGCCAGGATCCTGGTGGGATCCAGAGAGTCGGGAGCAGGTGGCAGTGCCAGCAATGCCCTTCCCATCTGCACTCCTTGGCTGCACACGTTGGAGTTTGGATCCCCACATGGGGAAGCAGCCTGGAACCTTCTGTCCAGCCTGGATTCTCCTCCTGCCCAGCCTGCAGCCTCCTCCTGGCCCAGCCTGGACCCTCCTGCCCAGCCTGGCACGGGGTTTTTCCCTGAGCTTTAGAGGAAAGAACCAGCTCCAGCCCCAGGCTGAGCTCTGCCAGGGACAGGCATCATCCCAAGGCACAGCACAGTGTCCCAAAAGCACCCCAAGCCTTCAGACCACACCACACAGGCATCTTTGTCCTCCTAAAGGGCTAAATCCTTCCTAAATTATGTCAACAACCCCCCAGCCTCAGCAGGAAAAGCACAAGGGAAAAGAGGAGATAAAAGTAAAACTATTCAGGCATGTAATCAATGAGAATAAAAACCACCAAGATTTTTGGGCTGCCAAGAGCTGAGTGTAACCACCCTGTAAGTTCTTAATAAATCATAAAATACCAGAATGGTTTGGGAGGGGTCTTAAAGCTCATTTTGTTCCCATCCCACTGCCACGGGCAGGGACACCTTCCAAACCTGCAGCACCCCTGAAAAGGATGCAGAAGTCTAAGCAGCAAAAAGCCTCAACCCCTTAAATAAGTTCTCAGGACTTTCCTTACTCCATTTTTAAAACATGGCACTTATCCTCCCTCTCCTCCCCAAAATAACGCTGTCACCTACATTATGTTACATTCACACGTGCAACAAAACGCTGGGGTCATCACTCTGCAAACCCAAATCTGCTGGGTTTCACAGTAAATTATGCCTATATTTAGTATAATTATCTTGCAATCATTATTTGCCTGTTTGGCAAATAATTGCCAGTCTCAAACTCTCCCATTTTGCTGCATTTGCTGCTTTATTATTCTTTTTTTAATTGTTGGGTTTGGGGTTCTTTTTCTCCCCCCCTCCCCTTTTTTTTTTAATTTTTCACTTCTCAAAGCATCCAACTGCAATTTCTAACCCTTGAATGGCACCAGACAGAAAAGGAAGAAGAAATAAAATACACTGATTTTCTTTCATCTTTGCTTCGGGTTTGAGATTCATTCACACTTCAGGATACAGGTTATTTATAAATCATGGGAAGCTTTGCCTGGAAGGACACTCAAAACCACAGTAAAACCCACTGAAAGACCAAAATTCAGTCTTTTTATGGCTGGACAGACTGGGTTGAGATAACAGAAATCTTAACAAGCCTTAGGAAAAGCAGAGGGTGATGGTATTTTTACCAGGAGGGACTGAGGAGGGATGACCTTTCCTTCCTGGAACCTGAATTCACCCCCAGGGTGAGAAAGGTCCCTCTGACATCCCATGGCAGAGTGAAAACCCCACAGATACTTTCCTTGTCCTGGGACTCAGGGCAAGGCCTTTCTGATTTATGTCCTTCATGATGAGGAAAAATGAGGGAAAAAAGGGGAAAATAAGGAATAGCATATCCTGATCTCAGGTATGCACCCTAAACCTCCCCTGACTCAGCTCCAGCCATTCCCTCAGGTTTGGTGTTTAGAGGTATCACTTTAGAGTTCATATTTACTTACAGTGTAGTATCAACCCAAAGCCAGGAGAGTGGGATGGGAATACCCACAGTTCATGTTTATTTATAGTTCATATGCACTTTCAGGCATTTCTAAAGGCATTCAGAAGACTGCAGGATAATCTCCTTTTTGCTTCCCTCCTCTGTAATTTAGCTGGGAAGTTTTTGTGTCCTCCTGGAGGACAAACCCCTATGCCCAACATCCACCTGCTAATCCAAGTCCCAAATCCAAGCCTGAGACCTCGGTAAAAAGCTGCATTTAACACCCTCTTCCCTTTGTTGTGTGTTTCAGGAGGGAAAAAATAACACTAAACTGGTTGGAGTCCGAAACTCTCCTGCCTGAGTGGCTGCAGCTCAAGCAGCCCAAGGAAGCCCCACAGAGGGGCGCCCCAGAGAAGCCCCACAGAGGGGCCCCCAGGGAAACCCCACAGAGGGGCGCCCCAGGGAAACCCCACAGAGGGGCGCCCCAGGGAAGCCCCACAGAGGGGCGCCCCAGGGAAGCCCCACAGAGGGGCGCCCCAGGGAAGCCCCACAGAGGGGAGCCCCAGGGAAGCCCCACAGAGGGGCCCTTTCATCCAGGTGAGAGAAGAGGCTCCATCCCAACATTTCATGGAGCATCAGCATGGAAAGCAGAGCTCCCCCCATGCCTGGGATGATCCCTGTAGACACCACTGCTCCTGGCCTCACAGAGGACAGGGAAACACAGAGGACTCACCACAGGGGATGGAGACAGTGCAATGTTGCCTATGGAGGCCTTCAGCTCGTCCACGGTGGCCGCGCTCCTCAGCACATCTTTGGCCTGCAGGGGCTTGATCTTGATGTTGAACTTCTTGTGAGCCTCCTCCTCCTCCTCGGATTCACTGGAGGAGTAGAAGTGCTTTCCTTTGGTAGGTAGAGCACAGTTAAAGAAGGTTTCCTTCTGCTGGCTGGGCACCCCAAGGCTCAAACCTCCCTGGAGCGCAGGGGTCAAGTGTCCCCAAATGCTTGTCCCAAATGCCCAAGGGCAGGAGTGACTCCTCCTGCACTGCCCATCCCTGCCGTGGTGCTTCACTGCCCCATCCCTGCGTGGGCAGAGGGCACAGCTCTGGAGACCCCAGGGATAATCCCAGCCCTGCTTTAGCCCAGAAGGGGTTTGTATCCATGTCTGGATTTCACAGAATTATTTAGGTTCAAAAAGGCCACTCAGACCACCAAGTCCAACCATCCCCCAGCACTGCCAAGGCCACCACTGGCCATGTCCCCAGGTGCCACATCCTCACGGCTTTTAAATCCCTCCAGGGATGGGGATGCCACTCCTGTCCTGGGCAGCTGTGCCAGGGCTGAACAGCCCTTTCCAGGAAGAAATTTTCCCAGGATCAAACCTGACCCTCCCCTGGCCCAGCCTGAGGCCATTTCCCCTTGTCCTGTCCTTTGTTCCCTGGGAGCAGAGCCTGAGTCCCCACCAGCTCCTCACTCCCGGCAGGGAGTTGGAAAGAGCAAAAATGTTCCCACTGAGCCTCCTTTTCTCCAGATTAACCATGGACAGGGTGGTCCCCATGGGCCAGCCCACCAGGTGCTCCCACACTCCTCACATCTCATCTCATCTCATGGCAGTGGGTGAGAGGCAATCAAAGTCACCTTCTGCTCTAAGGCCTCCCGTAATTCCCTCTGGAATTTAGTCTTAGCTGTGGCAGGACAGCTCAAAAATAAAATGAATAGGATGATGATAATGATGATAATAATAATAATAATAACAACAATAATAAAATAATAATAAAAATAATATAACAATAATAAAATATTAATATAACAAAAATATAATAACAATAATAAAATAACAATAATACAATAAAATAACAATAATAAAACCCCAAAATAATAAAATAACCATAATAAAATAATAACAAAAAAATATAACAAAAATATAATAATAATAATAAAACAACAATAATACAATAAAATAAAAATTTAATAATATAATAAAATAACAGTAATAAAAGAATAACATAATTATAATAAAATAATAATAAATTACTAGTAAAATAATAATTAATAAAATGACAATAATAAAATGACAATAAAAATAATAAAAGAAAATAATAAAAAATAATTTAAAAATAATTTATTAATAAAATAAAATAACAATAATAAAATAATAAAATAATAATTAAAGATACTAATAAAATAATAATAAAAATAATTTAAAAATAAAAATAATAATGTAAAATAATAAAGTAAAATAATAAAATAATAATAAAATAATAAAATAACAATTAAAAAATAATAATAATAAATTAATAAAAATAATAACGTAAAGTAATAATAAAAATAATAACGTAAAGTAATAATAAAAATAATAACGTAAAATAATAATAAAAATAATAACGTAAAATAATAACGTAAAATAATAACGTAATAATGTAAAATAATAACGTAAAATAATAATGTAAAATAATAATAAAAATAATAATGTAAAATAATAACGTAAAATAATAATAAAAATAATAATGTAAAATAATAACGTAAAATAATAATAAAAATAATAATGTAAAATAATAACGTAAAATAATAATAAAAATAATAATGTAAAATAATAAAATAGTAATAAAATAATAATAATAATAATAACAACAATAATAACAATAATAATAATAATAACAATCGCCTGTGGCCTGTCTGTGCATCCCCAGCTCCTGTTACAGTTTGTAACCCAGGAGGCAAAGGCACCACTAAAGGATATAGCCTGGTTCCTCAGGGCGGATGCTGTACCCCTCCTCATCAAGCTCAGGTGAATTCTGCGTAGGAACACAAAATTAGGAATGTCAATTCTGTTCCTGGAAAGCTGGAGCAGCTCTTTCCTCCCACGGGAAGGGATGCCCAGCAAAGCCCCAGCTCCTGGGGCCACACAGAGCAAATGGAACCTGCACTGTGGCACAGCCCGCAGAGCTCACAATTAATTCTGTCCTCGATTTTTGCAGGAAAACAGTTTTAATTCTTGGTTCCAACCCAAGGTTTTCTCTGGATAAACTGCAACATCCTGGGGACCAGGACAGAGCTCTCCAGAGCCACCTCATTTCTGGGCAGTTTTATGCAATTTGATTGACCTGCAGGTGTTAAATGGAATTCTGGACACAACTGACACCGAGACATCACCCCTAAAGACCCAAATGGGTGTGTGGGCACAGCCTGGGCCCCCTGGGGGGCTGAGCAGGTGGTGGGTGGAGGGGAAGCTCTGGGGGACACTCACATATCTGTCCCAGTCGATCTCGGCGTAAAATCCATTCGGGGCTCCATTGGTTTTCTTCTGCAACACATTGGAAAAGAACATCTCCATGTTTCAATTGAGGGAAACAAGACATCACAACTGGTAGTTGTGCCCTGGCATGGCTGGGATGCCACTGTGGGACACCCACATATCAGTGAGACCCAATGGCATTCCCCATTTCTAGAAGGGCTCCCATGCCAGACATGAAAGGGGTTGGGGTTTTTTGGACATTCATCGACAGAAAATATAACATTTCTTAAGGAAAAACAATGAAATGGTCGTTTCTCCATGTGCTGGGATGTTCCAGCCCGTGGAGGATCCCAGTGCCTGTCAAGGAGAGGTGACACCACAATTACAGTGAGAGAAACACCTTTCCCAAGAAGGGGGAACACACAAAGGATTTGGATCCCATTATCCAACATGCCAGGTGTTAATGGCTCAGGTGATGCTGAGCTGGAGCAGTGAGAGGTGGCTGGGATGAGGTGTTAGTGCATGTCATGACACACCAAACACACAGGTTGTTGCTGCTTTGGATGGAGGGACTCTGCTTTGGAAGGAGCTTTGGGCACCCACCACCTGTGGGACCCTTCTCTGGGTGCCCAGAGCAAACCAGCAACCACCCACAGCTCCCACTGGCCACTGTGGCCACTAAGCAGCACTGAGAGGCCAGTGGGGACCCACCTTGGGCTGGGCTTAATTTTGGACACCTAAATTGAACAATCCAGTTCCTTGGAGCTTCCAGAGCAAACATCCCCACCCCAGCACCCTGCCAAGGGTGTGACACAGTGCACTGACCCAGGGCTGGATCCAGCACCCTCACCCTCCACACCAAACCCACCCATCTCCAGATGCTGCCCAAGCATGGAACAGCTTCCTCAGAGGCTCAAGGGTGAAAAACCATCCTCTGGATGCTGTTGCTGCCCAAGGATAGAGCACAGGGGTGAAAAAAACCATCCTCTGGATTCTGTTACTGCCCAAGGATGGAACAGCCTCCTTGGAAGCACAAGGGTGAAAAAAACCTCCTCTGGATGCTGTTACTGCCCAAGGATGGAGCAGCCTCCTTGGAAGCACAAGGGTGAAAAAACCTCCTCTGGATGCTGTTACTGCCCAAGGATGGAGCAGCCTCCTTGGAAGCACAGGGATGAAAAATCATCCTCTGAATGCTGTTGCTGCCCAGGGATAGAGCACAGGGGGGAAGAAACACCCTCTGGTTGCTGTTACTGCCCAAGGATAGAGCACAGGAGTGAAAAAACCCCATCCTCGTGATGCTGTTGCTGCCCAAGGATGGAGCACAGGGGTGAAAAAAAAACCCCTCCTCTGGATGCTGTTCCACAGCACTCCTGCTTTTGCCCCATCCATGTGCATTTAACCCTATTTCTATCAGCCCACCCACATCCTGGCTGAACCTACAGGGTGTTTTCCTGTATTCTGGATTTCAAACCAAGGAGGACTCGCTGTTTTTAAGGACCCTCTGGCAGCTGTGAACAGAGCTCTGGTTTCCTTACCGAGTTTTTATTTCCTGCTTCCTGCACACTCTCGGGTTTGCTATTGCAAGCTGGATCATTGGGATGAGGGCTGGGCTGCTGGAAGGGATGGGGAGGTGGCAGAAAAAGGGTTAAAGTCTCTGCTCCTTGGCTGTTGCTTTTTTAAACACACAAAAATCAGCTACCAGGAACTAGCAAACACTGATTGCTGAGGGAAGGAGGGCTCAGCTGGGGCTCCACCAGGACTAAGCACAGTTTTTACTCAGGGGTCTGTTCAGCAGTTGGAGGATTTGCCTCTTGGCCACTCCAGTGGCTGCAAATGTTATGGGGAGAAAAGGTTTTGGGAATAAAAATTATATTTAATGTCTCCGTCTCCAATTCCTCTGCCTCAAGTACTTTCAGTAGTTTTATTATGTCCCCCTAAAAATTGCTTTCCTGTGTCCTTCAGCTTTCCAGAGCACTGGAGAGTCTGCCCTGCCCTCCCCTCTAACCAACCACCTGGAAAACAAAGAGTGCCTGAGCTCACCTGAGGGCTCTGTGCCCACACCTGGCCAGAAATAGTTGCCCACGGCATTTCTGTGGCAGAGGAAACAGCCCAGAGCTGTTCCCTGCATGATACAGAGCCATTAAAGTTGGCAAAGCCCTGCCAGCCCCTGGAGCCCACCCTGTGCCCGATGTCCACCTTGGCAAAGCCCTGCCAGCCCCTGGAGCCCACCCTGTGCCCGATGCCCACCTTGGCAAAGCCCTCCCAGCCC
>JAWWEV010000004.1:1166568-1178365 GCA_035583235.1 Hafferia zeledoni
AAACCCCCACAAAACCAAAAACCAAACAACCCCCCCAACCAAACAGTAACTGTGACCACTGTCAGTCTCGATCCTCTTTCATCCAGATAAAACAACCCCAAACCCCTCCAGAAGCCCCAGAAACATCAGCTTACAAGTGACTTTTGGTTCCAAACAAAGGGCTGGGGCCACTCAATGGCTGGCAAAGCAAACAGGGCCCCACTTTGTGCCCCTGCCCTGCACGGGAACAGCTCCCTCCTCTCTCTCAAACCACCTGCACAGCACCAGGCTGGGCCTTTGCCCTGCAAAAATTTAAATATACTGAATGAAATTTAAAAAAAAAAAGAAAAAGAAAAAAGAAAAACCAATGTAAAAGAATTGGCCAGCAGGGAAAATGGGAATTCCACCAGCCAAGATCTGTGCTGGCAGTGCCACATCCCACCCCCGTCACTTCCCACAGGCAGATGGATCCTCAGTGACAGCTTTGGGCATCCAAACAGTTCCAGGTCACTGCTCTGGGGGAGCTCTGCCTGCCCCTCCTTCCCACTTTCCCTTCATGTTGCTCCTCTCCCATCCCAGTGCTGGGTCAGGATCCACCAACCAGGTTTTCCCACCTTTAACTGATAAGACCCTGGAATGGAGGTTCAGGGTGACTAAACACCTGATTTAACCTGTATTTTTTTTCCCTACAGTGTCTTTAAAACCCGAGCAAGGCCAATGAATCATGCAAAAACCTCCTGCCTTGGCAGAGAAACCTGAATTACTGTGTTTGGGCACCAGTTCGAGATGCCCAAGGGCACATTTTAAACTGGGGCTCACTCCAAGGAGGAGCTTTGCAGACCTGCACCCCATCCAGCTCTTGAGTTTTCCCACCTTTTCTACCCAAAGAAAACCCTCTTTGGATTTTGTTTCCACCACTACGTCCCACTGAATGTTCCAGGTGCCAGGAAAACCTCAGGTTTTGCCACCTCACCCGTGTTCTGGTTTAAATCCTCCCCACATTGGCACCATCAGGGCTTTAACTGGCAAATACCACCAGCCCCAACCCAAAGCATTGCCCAGATTCCCAGGGTTTGGGTGGGGCTTTTGGGAATTTTGAGCTACAGCCACTTCTCCCTCCTCCCCCTCAGCATGAACAAACACCCTGCCAGTGGACCAGAGCTGGAAATCCCAAACCAGCTCAGTGGGAAGAGTTTGAATGCCTGGAAAAAGGAATTACTTGGGGGTTTTCCCCCTTCATTGACCAGATATTGTTGAACAAACTCAACCAGTGTTGATGGGGATGCTCTGCTGGCCCAGGTTGAGCCCAGAGTGCAGGAGGCATCACTGGAAGCATCACATCACCATCCCCTGAGCAGCTCCAGGCTGGACACACGGACCTGCTTTGGAACCCTCAACACCAAGAGCTGCAGAGCTCATTCCCATTTCTGTTCCAAACTCCTCACTTCCCAAGCCTCCATTTCCATGGATTCATCACTGGCAACTCAAAGTCCTTTAGATCAGCCCTTCAAACACATCCCAAAACTCTCAATGCTCATCTTTGAGCTTGGGAAGTGGTGGGATGTCCCCAGCCCTCTGTAGAAGAACCAACCCACTGGCTTAAACTCAGCATCACCCTGTGCTCATGACAGAAGGGGCAACAATCCTCTCCTGCATTCATGAAAAACCACTTTCCTCACCACTCTCAGGCCTGTCAGTCCAGCACAAGGTCCCAGCAGATCCTTCTTCCATCTCAGAGGGCACAGAGCTGCCTAAACAAGTCACAGTCCTGGTTCTCTTTGCCAGCTCAAGCTCAGTCATGGGTTTCTGCTCAAAAAACATGTTGGAAGACACAGGTCCTGGTTTAATATTATGGCCCCTGGGTATTTTCCAGGATGGTTTTGCCTCCCATGCCTCAGTTTTTGTTCCTTGCCTCCAACCCCCTGTTGGCTCCTCAGAAACCAAGTTTTTCTCCCAGGTCATTTCCTTGTTGAGTCCCACAGACCACACTGAGCACATTCAAGTGCACCTTTCACTGAAACAAGACCACCTAAAATATAATGGAGTAAATTTTCTTGCCTAATCAAGAAAAAGTCTTTTGAATGTGCCATTTGATGCCTCTGGTCCAAGTTGTACCTGCTCAACATGATGGAAACACAAGGCTGGAGGCAACCAGGGCTAAAAGGTGACTCAGGAAGGTTTTTGTCTTTTTAGATGTGACCAATTATAGAAACTCTGAATGGTTTGGATTGGAAAGGACCTTAAAGTCCCTCCAGTGCCATGGGCAGGGACACCTTCCACTGTCCCAGGTTGCTCCAAGCTCCATCCCACCTGGCCTTGGACACTCCCAGGGATGGGACATCGTGAGTGACCAAACTTGTCAGAAACAGGTGCAAAAATCCTGGAGAAGAAAGTTATAGAAATTCCCCCTCTGACAAGACTTCTCCCCAGCAACCACATGGTTTGGGGTCTGGAGAAACACCAGGACCATCTCTCCCAGGAGAAATAACCTTCTCCAAATCACCCACAGCTGCTTCCCCTTTCCCACATCACTGTCTAATCTTTCCACACATCATGGAGCTCTGGCTCCAGTGACATGAAGGAGCAGTGACTTCAAAACTTAATTAAGCTGTGTAAGATGCCTTCAGTATCCTGGAGATGCAACAGAGGGATTAAAAAAGGAGACAAACTTGTTCTTGTGCTCGGCTGCTCACCCTGATGACACACCCAGAGCATTTCCGAGGGCTGGAGTTGCTTAAAATCAAAGGGAACATCCAAACACCTCTCACATCTCCAGCCACACGTAGGGGCCTCTCCAGCACATGCTGGGGCTTGATCCCCATCCCCAAAACCATCTTCCCACCTGCCTGAGCAAAGCCAAGCACAGCAAATCCATCCCCAACCTGGATGGGGGGAAATGGCAACACTTGTTGTCCCCACTGCACCAGGGAGGTGGAGGGACATCCACCTGTGGTGGCTCAGAGACCACAGGGCAGGTTTGGTTCCCTCCCAGCAAGGACTGGGTTCTTGGAGCAGCATCCACACTCAGCTGTTTTAGGTATTATTGTGATTTTTAATAATACAGCAAAAAATATACACTTTTCCCCCATCTACCAGAAGGAAAAAATATTCCATATATTGAGTATAATGTCCATATCCAGTACAAATTGCTCATCCTGCACCATTCCCAAGGAGCCAAATCATCATAAGAAGAGGATCCAAAGGCATCAGCTGAGACAGGTCCATGGGTGGTGTTGGTGGCTCCATGTCCTGCACTGTCACAGCCCCTCCCCACCCTCCACTTCCAGCTCAGTGTCCAACATTCTGGCCAGACAAGTCATTTAAATAACTAATTATAATACAACTCCTTTAAAGATATTCCCTGGATTTTGTGTGGGTTTCAAAGCTTCAGATCAAATTAAGCTGAGCACCTTCAAATCATCCTCACATTAAAATAAATCACCTCTGCAAAGTGCCAGTGGTTCAGGAGGATCTTGGATAAAGTCTCACCCTTCCACAAATACAACCAACTTCCAAGCATTTAAAAACTCAAAAGCAGTAGTTATCTCTTCTAATTCTCTCATTTCCACTCCAGGTTCCCTTATGCAGCAGAGAGTTGAGGAATAACATCTCAAGCAGTTTAAGAAGTTACTTTTTGTGACTAGAATTTTTTTTTCCAGATTTTTTAAGTACAATGCTGGTTCCTGAAAGGTGATTCCACCTGTGCCAGAGCACGACCAGCCCCAGGCCTGGATGGCACCTCCACTGTGGGGCTGGGCACCCCCTGCCAGCACCCACCTGCCTTGACCATGGGGGCCAAAGCTCCAGCACATTGTGGGTATTCCACAAACAAGGCAAAAATCCTCAAGGAATAAAACAAACTCCAAAAAACTCACACCTCAAACAAAACACACAAATCCCCAAAAAACCCTGAAGAGATCAACCAGCTTCCCCTAACCAGCCTCAAAACTAATTAAACCACCCAAGCCAAGGTTTATAACAGGCCAGCTTCAATTTATCCACCTTAATTCCTCCATAAATACAGGAATTTGAGAGCAGCACGTTGTTAATGACACATTCTCCACAATTCCCTGTTCCCATTCCCAACCTGCCCTGTCTGTCGGCACAGTGGGATGAGTTTGATGTCATGGGCTAAAATTAAAATCTCTTCTGCTAATCAGTATTAGACAAGACACTGAAGGCATTTCCTCATATCAAAGGACGGCCAAACTCATTTTCTGAATGTGAACAACCCCGTGAGAAGCCATTCCTGGGTGTCCACACATGGCCGTGACGACACCCAAATTCCCAAGATCAGGCAAATATTTGGAGCCAATCCGAGCAGTCTTGGTTCTGTGGAGTCTCTCCAGGGTGATTTGGGCAGGGGAGCAGAGCCTGATTTCCAGGCACACACCAAGAGGCTGCCCAATTTCTGCCTGTCATCTCGGCAAGGCCAGAACTGCCTGGTTCGTGTGCCAGCAGCGCCACAAGCCCAGCAGGGCTGGACGTGGCTCCACCGAGACAGGCCCTGCTGCTGCCACCAACGGGCCACAAGCCCAAAAATACGGATATTCTCAACTCCTCAGCCCTGAAGTATCTATTCTGCTAAAAGAAATGAAATGAATAAGTCATCCTTTCCTACGTTGTACTCCAGAAGGCATTAAAAAATTAACCAATAACAAGAAGGGCTTTACATATGGCCGAGACAGACGACAGAGGATAAAATTCCTGTGATGCCCAGAGGCTTTTCCCACACAGGATCAGACACAGTCTCCCAATGCTCCCTGAAGCATCTTGTGCCTGGAGCCCTGCCTATATTTCCTTCTCATCTTCCTTTTTATTCCAATAAGCATCAACCCAAGAGCCAGCCCCCCTTTCCCAGACCTGCATCTCCAAACCAGTGCCACGACATGGCAAAAAAAAAAAAAAAAAAAAATCACTTTAACTTCCAAATTCCCTGTTTCCTACTGAAAAGATGCTTTTCCATCTAGCTAAAAACACCAAACCCCATTAGGATGCAGAGCCCAGGGCTCAAAACACCCAAACCCACCCTCTGTGCATCACATCAGGCTGAGAAACAGGCATTCCATGCAGGCAGAGGATAAATTAATCCTTAAAGGATCCCCAATTCCGACGGCCCCAGCCCGGTCCAGGCAGCCCCAGGAAGCTGCAGCTCTGCTGGATAACCGAGCTTTGCACACCCTGAGCTGCCTACACAGGGCTGGGGATGGAACTGCAAATAATCTGATGGGCTGGATATTATATCACCCTCCGCCAGCTCGGCGGCAGCGGGCAGGGTGCTCCGGCTTGGCTGGTACCAGGGGCAGGGCAGGACTTCATTTTTATCATTATTATCATCAGTATTTCAGTCAGAAAAGGCTCCCCACAGGCAGGTTCGGCGCATCCTCCCCCGCGGCTTTGCCGGCAGCCCGAAAGCCACGCTCGGCTCATCCCTTACCTTCCATCATGGTGGCAGAATTTCATTCCTCAATTTCCAAGGAGCCTGAAAAAACACGGGAGAACACGATCCCTGTTAGCGGCCGCTCAGCACCAGCCCTTCTCCAACCACACGCCTCGGATGCTGCCAGAATATCCCGGAGGATGAAGCGGGAATGCCGGCGCTAAGGGCAGGCCATGGATGCTGCTGCGCCTGTATCACCTCCAGCATCGCATCGCGGAGGATGCTGAGAGAAAGGGAGGGAGGACGAGCCGCGCTGGGCTCGGGCGCAGCCGGTGCCTCCCGCCCCGCACCTCCCTCACATGCGCGCTCCGCTCGCTGCCGACACACCCCCCGGGAACACACCAACCTAGTTCCCAGATTTCTTTTTTTTTTCTTTTTCTTCCCCCCCACTTTCACCAAAAAGCATAACCTCTCTCCTACCTCGTGACGCACTTCCCCTCCCTTAATCCTATTGCAGCGGGCGGAGGAGCGAGATTAATGCCCGGGCGCTGTCAGATTAGGAGCGCGGCTGGCACGGGGGAGAGCGCCGGCAATCCCGGCGGGATGAGGCGACTGGCACGGGGGGGAAGCGCCCGCAATCCCGGCGGGATGAGGCGGCTGGCACGGGGGGGAAGCGCCCGCAATCCCGGCGGGATGAGGCGGCTGGCAAGGGGAGGGGAGCGCCGGCAATCCCGGCGGGATGAGGCGGCTGGCAAGGGGAGGGGAGCGCCCGCAATCCCGGCGGGATGAGGCGACTGGCACGGAGGGATGAGGTGGCTCAGCAGGCCCGGCACGGGCTCTGTGGGCACCGGGCCCTCCGCGCCTCTCCCGCAGCCATTCGAGGGAGAAATCCATCGGCTGACGTCACATGGGCAGCAATTAGCCCCGACAGGATGATGCGGGAGAAATTTCTCCCCGGCTGCCTCTCCCAGCAGCGCCCGGGAATTAATTTCGCATGAGGAGAAGCCGAAGCATCGCTGGAGAGGCGAACAAAAGGGGCTGGGAGGGAGCGAGGGGGCTTGCCAGGACTGAGCCAGCCGCTGCCTGGGCACCCCCCAGCCCCTCGCCAGCTGTGCCCCAAGAGATGCCACCCCTTTCTCTGCCAGCCACAGCCTCCAGCCCCCCGAGCGCCCCTCACCACCTTCCCACCAGCTCCGAGAGCGCTGCGGGGGCACGGGGAGCTCGGCTGGGGGCACAGGCAATGCCAGCGCGGGAGTTACTACCAGGGATACCACCAGGATTACCCAAGGAAATGAAAGATACAAAACCATTTCTGGCAAAATTGGCTTTAACCAGCTCCAAGGGGCCAATTATTTTGTTTCGCTGGCAGGAAAGATGCTGTAACGCTCCTCAGTCGTCCCGAAGCTGTTCCCAAACGCGGCTGCAGGAGCAGAAGGTGCATCCTCGGCATCCTCATCCCCAGCAGCTCCCACCGCTGGAAGGGCCAGCAGGGAACTCCCCGTGCCCTGCAGGGCACACCCAGGCTCTGCACCCGACGGCAAAGACCGGGATTGGGACCCTCAGCACCCCCGAGCCTGCTGGAGGAGCTGCCTCGCCCACCCGCGCTCCCCGCCGGGCACTACAGCGACGGTTTAGGGACAACCAGCCCCTTTCAGCACTTGCAAATGTGTCGGTGATGGAAACTTCACTTCCACCTCTCGCCCCGCATCAGCATCTTTAGGATCATCCCAGTCGGCCACATGTGTTTGTCAGGACTTCACTCTGCTCCCAAGCAGGGACAGCAACACCCACATCGTTTTCCCCATTAAAAAAAATAAATCCAGTTTTCTCCATTTAAATAATCAACGCTATTTTCCCCAATGAAAGAAAAAAAAAAAACCAAACAAACACCACACTCAAATATTTTTTCCCATTTCAAAAGTTAATCCAAAAGCCAAGCACCTCCAAAGGTCTGGACACAGCAGTGAGGAAATGAACTTCAGCACCACAGCAGGGTGTCCAGATCGGGTGTCCCCAGCCCAGCCCAGCCCTCAGCCAGCCCAGCCGGTGAGAAATGCCACAGCACCCGGAAAAGGGATGGGATTATTTAACAGATGGTTCCTTTAATCCATGCAAGGAGCTCCTGTGACCTGCCTGCACTGCCTGTGCTTCCAGCACGGGGAAGTGTGCCCAGTGCTTTCAGGAATTCTGTTTGTAATCCCAGGGTGAGCACAAGGCACCAAATGTCACCCTGCTGTCCCCTGAGCCCGACCCCAAAACTCCCAGAGGAGCCAGGCTGGCATACATGGCAGGATGCCCCAGTGGTGGGCATGTACCTGCCACATCAAAAACCCTCCTGGGGCATTTATCTTCCAAAAATTCATAGAGCTGCTGCACCACAGTCCCAGCATCCCCATCCCTGGGAGGGTCCCAGGCCAGGCTGGACAGGGCTTGGAGCACTCTGGGCTGGTGGGAGGTGTCTCTACCCATGGCAGGGGTGGGGCTGGATGAGCTTTAAGGTCCCTTCCAACCAAACCATTCCAGGATTCTGTGATCCCACATTCCAGTGTCTCCACTGCCTGCCAGGACAGTCCCACATCCCACAACACTTGTGATGCTCCAGGGCAGATATTCCTTAAGCAAGAAGAGCCACGATACCCTCAGCATCCCCCTCCCAGGCTGGGCAATGGGGAAATAAGTTCTTTGCCCCCATTTCAGTGCTGGCTTTGGGCAGCTTTCCCTTCACAGCAGCACCTGCTGCCCAAGCATAGCTGGGAATCCCTGTGGTACTGATCCCCCAGCACAGCTCCAGCTTTCCCCAGCTCTGCAGGATGTTCTCAGCCTTATGAAATCCTTCCTGTCGTGTGGCAACACCGAAACTCACCTTCCTGAGGGCAAAATTAACCCCAACCTAAGGACACCACCAACCTGCTCCTGGCACGGGCTCTTCCCCAAGGCAGGTGGCACAGGGAGAGCCAGGTCTGTGCCAGCACACCCCCCTGTGCCCAGGGAGGGCAGGGGGCCAGCGAGCCCCTCTCTGCTCCAGGCAAACCTGATCTTTACAGATTCCCAACCCTTCCAACTGCCACAAGAACAATTCTCAGGAAAGACACTGGAAATCTCCGGCGGCTCCTGCAGGAGACGCATCAGGAAGCTGCCAGCAAACAGCAACAGATGAAGCCAACAGCCTCAAGATTCAGAAAAAAAAAAAAATCAAAAATAAAGAGCAGCAAGTGAGTCACTGGGTGCATTACTCATATCCCAGCCCAGTCATGCTGGAGCTCCATGTGATGGTGCAGTGGAGGGGCCCGGCTGGGCCCGGGGCCTGCAGGGGATTTGCTAAATAAAACCCCAATCCTCCAGTCTCATCCTCACCCAGGAGCTGGCCCTGGCAAATCCCTGGCATTAAGGGCAGCCAGAGGGTTGTTTACATCTCCCCACCCCACAACCCTTTCGCTAAATCGTAACTAAAGCTTGGCTGAGGACAAGCTCATGCTTTATCTGCTCCTGGGGGGTTGCAGTGGACAGACCCCCAGTCCCTCCTGCCTGGTGGCTCCCAATGTCACAGCACTGGGCACTGCCCCCCATCACCTCCAAAACAGGCTTTCCAACAAAGTTCTGCCATTTGCTCTGTAAAACTGGGTTCATTGAAGACATGGGCAGGGACACCTTTACTGGCCCAGGGTGCTCCAAGCCCTGTCCAACCTGGCCTTGGACACTCCCAGGGATCCAGGGGCAGCCACAGCTTCTCTGGGCACCTGTGCCAGGGCCTGCCCACCCTCCAAGCCAGGAATTCCTTCCCAATATCCCACCCATCCCTGCCCTCTGGCAGTGGGAAGCCATTCCCTGTGTCCTGTCCATCCCTTGTCCCCAGTCCTGCTCCAGCTCTCCTGGAGCCCCTTTAGCTACTGGAAGGGCTTTAAGCCTTCCCTGGAGCCTCTTTACAAGATTCCTTACTCAAAGGGTGTCCTCCCCAGGAGGGAAGGGGGCTGTGAGATGTGAGGCACCACCAGGAACACCTCCCCCATGTCTCCAGGGGCTCAGGGGGGCACAGAGGTGGGTCAGCCCATCACCCAAGCCCTGAGCACCCAATGCAAGGTGCTCTGCACCCCAGCAGCACCCCTGAAGTGCCCAGCCCATGCTGAGAACCAGCACAGCAGCTTCCCACAGGCACAAGTAACCCCCTAAGGAAGGCCATGGCACAGTCACAACAGACTTGGAGAAGGGAAGTGGCTCCCCTATAACCAGGCACAGCATTTTGGGGGACTGACAGTGCCCACCGCTGGGCAGGACATGGGGCAGGCAGGGTGACACCCACCCCTGTGCCACAGCCCTGTTCAGTGCCCCAAAACCCCATGTTTTGGCAAGCAGGGCCCCTCTGCCAGATGGCATCCAGGTGCCTCTGGGGCACTGAGGTGCTGGTGGAGACACAACAGGCACACCCAGGAGGGGTTTAAACCACCAGTGCCAGCTCTGCCTGGTCTAATCCTCTCCTGGAAGTTCAGGTAATTGAGTTGTGCCCCAAGGTACAAAGGCAGGATGGAACCCCCACACACCCCCTGGGAGCTGCTTCTGCCAATCCCATTAAATTCCTGCCCCACATCACCACAAATCCCACTGCAATGAGGCAGCACATGCAGAAACACCCATTTAGAGCAGCCACCCAAACTCACCTCCACCAGCACAGCAGGAGACTCCACACCAAATCCCACCTTCCTCCACTGCTCTTCCTCCCCTGCACCAACAGGTCCTCCTGGCCCCACCTCACAGCCCTGATAATGGGAGGCTAATCAGATTAATCACCAACACCTGAGCACCACACCCTGCTGGGGATGAGGTGCAGCTGCCCTGGGATGCTCAGTGATGCCCCATGATGTTCTAGGATGTTCCAGAAGGTCCCAGGATGCTCCAACCCTGCCATCCTCTCACCCAAGCTGGGACAGAGCACTGAGACCCCAACCCAGCCCGTGCCACCTCTGCAGCCCACATTGCCACCATTTCTGGGCCCAAAACAGCCAAACCATCCAACTGTACAGAAAAGACATTGTGAATTGATTCTTTTTTCCCACAAAGAAGGCACTCAGGAACACTGGCAAAGTGCTCCTGTGCCCCACAGGCAGGGGGGTTGCAGCCAGCACCCCTTCTCCACACCACACACCTCATCCTAAATATTGAACCCATTTTGCATCTGATCACTGAGGGCATCAGTGTTTTCAGGATGGGAATGGCCCCTCCATGTGCTCCCAAGTCCAGGTAGGGAGGTCAGCACTGCACTCTGGCTCCTGGCACCTCCCCAGGTTGGGGGAACTCCCTGAGCATCCAATGTCCCCATCCCCACCAAGAAGGGGGACCCGGAGATATCCCCTGGCCATTCATGCACAAAAGAGCCCCCAAAATACCATTTCATTCAATTCAACCCCAAATGACAATAATTTCTTTGGAAACTCTGCACCCCATGCAGGAAACGTGGGGGGATTGGTGGCAAACAGAGGCCAAGCTGGCAGCAGCTTCCACATGGAAAATAAACTTTGTAGGAACAGTGTTGGCTGTGGGGATTTCAGGGAAAGTTCAGGCTCAGGGGGCTTCTCCCTGCAGTGCTGGGGGGGTGGGTGAGCTCAGCCCTGGGTGCCCTTGGGTGCCCTTGGATGCTCTTCCCATTGTGGTGGGAGGTCCCACTGGAAGATAAACCCTGAATTTTCTCACTGCTCCAAAGCCAACCGTGTTCTAAACAGGTTTTCCCCTCGAGGTGTGATGGCTGATTAACTATGAACAGATTAAAAGCCCAACTGCCCTGACCATGTGGGAGCACGTGTGTTCTGAGAGCACGTGTGTTCCTGGGAGCACGTGTGTTCTGAGAGCACGTGTGTTCCTGGGAGCATGTGTGTTCCTGGGAGCACGTGTGTTCCTGGGAGAACATGTGTGTCCTGGGAGCACGTGTGTTCTGACAGCACGTGTGTTCCTGGGAGAACATGTGTGTCCTGGGAGCACATGTGTGTCCTGGGAGCGTTTATCCCTCCTGTGTAAACAGAAGGGTTTTCTGCAAGTCCTGGGGGGTAAAACTCCATAAAATGTGTGCTCAAGAGAGCAGCACAGGCTGAGGGATGCCCAAAGGTGAACACCCCAACACAGGCATAGAGCTACTGCCTCCAGCTGTGCAGGGATCCAGCTGTGCAGGGATCCAGCGGTGCAGGGATCCAGCAGTGCAGGGATCCAGCTGTGTAAGAATCCAGCTGTGCAGGGATCCAGCTGTGCAGGGATCCATGTGCAGGGATCCAGCTGTGTAAGGATCCAGCTGTGCAGGGTTCCAGTGTGCAGGGATCCAGCTCTGCATGGCTTCAGCTGTGCAGGCACCCACTTGTGTGGGGATCCAGCTGTGCTCAAACATCAGCTGTGCTCAGTCCCCAGCTGTGCAGAGCTCCAGCTGTGCCCCGTTCCAGAGGTGCAGGGCTTCCAGCTGTG
>JAWWEV010000004.1:1200188-1213994 GCA_035583235.1 Hafferia zeledoni
GGATATGAAGGATGGTGTCCCATGGGACAGGGGCAGGAGCAGGATATGAAGGATGGTGTCCCATGGGATACAGGCAGCAGCAGGATGTGAGGGATGGTGTCCCATGGGACAGGGGCAGGAGCAGGATGTGAAGGATGGTGTCCCATGGGATACAGGCAGGAGCAGGATATGAAGGATGGTATCCCATGGGATACAGGCAGGAGAAGGATGTGAAGGATGGTGTCCCATGGGATACAGGCAGGAGCAGGATATGAAGGATGGTGTCCCATGGGACAGGGGCAGGAGCAGGATATGAAGGATGGTGTCCCATGGGATACAGGCAGGAGCAGGATATGAAGGATGGTGTCCCATGGGACAGGGTCAGGAGAAGGATGTGAGGGATGGTGGCTGCCCAGGAGGACACCCCACAGCACCAGGCCACGGGCTTTGGCTCGCAGGGTGTCCTCTACACTCCATGCCAACCAAGGACAAAAGCCTTTTTGAAACTCCCCAGAGGAGCCCTAGTGCTGGAGCCTGAGTGGCAGTGAGGATGACAGGAAGGCAGAGAAAGCCCGTGGGAGGGGATGGGAGGGGAGGGGAAGGGAGCTCCGAGCCCATCGCTGCTCACAGTGACGTCCTTTGGCCGGTCACACGCCCCGGGCAGAGGCACGTGAGCACTCCCCCAGCCTGACTGCCAGGCATGTGCCAAAACATGCCCTGGGTCGAGGCCTTTATCTTTGCAAGGGAAACACCATCATCAGACGATCACACAAATGACTTTTAAGCACCGTTGAATCAGTCGGGTTTTCTCTACAATTGCCCCTTTCAGATAAATGATCCCAAGTGGTGCACAAACATCTGATAAAAATGCCTTTACCTCACAGCTGGCTCCACAAAGCACAAAGGGCAGCTGCTGCCTGTTCACAGTGGCACACAGCAATTAAATGGCCTGCACAAGGTCACCCAAGCCATCTGCAGCAGGGATGAGGGCAGATAAACCACCTCAGGATTCTCATATCCCAGCTGTAACCGGGAATCTGTCCCCTACAGCTCCTCCTGTAACAACCTCCACCTCCCTCACTTTTCCAGACTTTTGATCAGCAGCCTTTTATAAACACAGGCAGCAGAATCACAGCTCTGCTGGAAGGACTAGCATGGCCAGGCTGAGCTGAGACACCCACAGAACTGTGGGAATTCCCTCAGGATTTGCAAAGGTTACTGTGATTTGCCATCCAAACGATGCTGACAGGCATCTGACAGGACTTACTTAATAACACGATGCCCTCTGAGAACACACAGTCCAGCCCAGACCAAGGCATGCTGGATGCCTTCACTGCTCATGGGGTGTATTTGGGGTTTTTCCTGAGTCAGCCTTGATGCCAGGATGCCCCTGGGAAGTGCTCTGCCACTTGCCTGCAGGGAGCAAGCAGGTTGCTGCCTCTGCAGGGATCAATGGCTGATGTCATGTGCAAACCCCTGTAACGATCAGGTCCTTAAATCGATGCGACAGCAAAGGCTAAAACAAACAGATTGCAGGCAGTGATGAGAAAATGCCAACTGCTCCATGCCAGGCAAACACAGGACTGGGGCTGCAGAGAGCTCGTGCCCTCCACTTGCAATTACAGTAACGCCCACCAGAGCAACATGGGCAATTATGGTAATGCCCATCAGCAGCACGTGGATCTGTGCTGTTATTTTCATAATTAATAATCACCTTAGTGCCCTTTCCAAAGGAATTTAGCACTGATAACCTCACTGCACAGATGGGAACTAAGCCATGTGTGTGCATGAGGGAGGGAACAACTCCGGAGTGTATCCCTCAAAAAGAATTAAAATCAGGAAAAGGGCTCAGTGCTCCCTTCCCTCCACCCCAAACTCTGACCACAGGACCACACAGTTAACACTCTCAGCTGATGATAATGAAAATAAGAGGAAGGCCAACTGCAATTTTCCATACCCAAAGCACATGGCGGCACTGACGACCTTCCCAGCGAGTCACCGCGCTCTGGAACCATCTGGAGGGCTGTGTGAGAAACAGCCACGGCATTGCATGGAGCTTTCCTGTTTTGCACGCTCTGAAGTAACTGCAGAAGTCATCTGCACCAAATTAAGTCTCCCAGAATTGAATCATTCTTTGATTACCAGCAGTGACCCTATCCCATGCATCCTCTGGTCAAGGGAATCACAGTTTCTTTCCAGCTTTCCAGTCGTGCGTGCGGGCGGTAATTTCCTTGATTACCACTGGGAAAGTTCACTCACAGTTCCCCTCCTGCCTGCCCACACCAAGCCCTCACTGCTCAGGGTTTCTCTCCACCAGAAGTTGCAGAGTTTGGTTCTGCAAATATGCACTGCTGGGTCCAGGACAGGGCTGGGCATGGACATGGGAGACCCTCGGTGGGGGACCGTGGGAGGGTGGTGGCATCAGCACCAAGGGGACAGCAGTGCCTGGAACCACTTGGCAGATGACCATTCTCCCCATCCTAACCCAGTGTGCTATAGACAAAGCTTAATTTTTATGCAGAAGAAGAAAATTTGGCCTAATTTATGAGAGGATTTGCCAGATTTAGGAGCCAAACCACATTGGGAGGGCACTGACTCTGGGGTCACAGCGTGTGATACAGGGTGACCTTAGTGCAGCCTTCCAGTGCCTGAAGGGGCTCCAGGAGAGCTGGAGAGGGACTGGGGACAAGGGACGGAGGGACAGGACACAGGGAATGGCTTCCCACTGCCAGAGGGCAGGGACAGGTGGGATATTGGGAAGGAATTGCTGGCTGGGAGGGTGGGCAGGCCCTGGCACAGGTGCCCAGAGAAGCTGTGGCTGCCCCAGCCCTGGGAGTGTCCAAGGCCAGGTTGGACAGGGCTTGGAGCAACCTGGGACAGCGGGAGGTGTCCCTGCCATGGCAGGGGTTGGAGCAAGATGGGTTTTAAGGTCCCCTCCCAACCCAAATGATTCCATGATTCTATTACATGACTCAGATGGGGATGGGGAAATGTCCCTGGTGCTTCAGTATGGAAATTCCCACCCTTTGGCTCTTTATGGAAGGAACAACTCTACTCCTCTCCTAGGGAAAGCCCTACAGAAGGACACACAGTTCTTGACAGTTCCAGTCCCACACTGGCTCCAGTGATAAATCCTGCTGTTATTCCTGTTCCTATTCCCCTCTGGAGCAGAGCAGCAGAGGTGCTCCTGCTGCATCACAGGCAGAATAAAGACAGGAGGATGTATCTGCTGCTGATGTAAATCCTTTGAAGTCGATTTATACCAGCTGGGGTTCCCTGAGGCCAAGAGTCCTTATGCAAAGAGGCCGCTTAAAAAGTTTTAGTCATTTGGAGGAGCTGAGGGCAATTCCAAGATAAAAGAGCTGCTCAGATGCTGTGGGGCTCAGTCCCGGAGTGGCTACGGAGAGAGGGCTCCCACCCCACACTTTGATGGAGGAATCTCGGTGCAGATCTCCAGTGTGTTAAAGTGTTTATAAACTCTGTTCCCGGCGACCCACCCTTCTGACGCAAACATTACATCCCCGCTCCTCCACCGCTCCTCGAAATCCCCAGAACAAAAGGATTTGTGGTACAAGGGTTACTTTCGCCTTTGATTCCGCGCTGAGGCAGCTGGGCTGAATCCTCCTCACTTAATTACC
Source organism: Hafferia zeledoni (assembly GCA_035583235.1). Classification (NCBI taxonomy): domain Eukaryota; kingdom Metazoa; phylum Chordata; class Aves; order Passeriformes; family Thamnophilidae; genus Hafferia; species Hafferia zeledoni. The sequence continues at coordinate 1,203,806 of JAWWEV010000004.1, forward strand.
CCGGCCAATTACTGCAGGGCCAGAGGCGCAATTAAACTTCGGTGCAACGCCGTTTGGGAGCTCTTCTCCTGGGAATAGCTGGATGGCCAGCTCTGGAGCTGGGAAGGGCTGACACTCGCGACACTCGCTCACCTGCCCGAGTGATGGAGCGGGAACGGGAGTCCCGTCGGGAATTCTCTGCACACAGGAGGGAAGTTCCTCATCCCTGTGTAGGGCAGTGGGGTCAGCACCCAGCGTGTAACACCTCTGTCTGCACCTCTGGGTGAATGGGACACTCTACTGCAGATTTAAAACAGTGGGATTAATATCCTCCCTGTGCTTGAGAAATTGAAAGGAATATTTGTGGTGCCCAGCCCTCTGTTCCTGACATTCCTGTATGGCACAGACACCGAACCCTTCAGCAACCCAAACTCCTGGAGTTTGGAAGTATGGAGCATTTCTCTTGCTGTTTCTTGGCAAGTTTGTAAGTCAAGAGTTAAAATTCTTTAATTTGCAGGAGCAGTAATGCTGCTTATCTGTGTTTTCCTGCTGTTACATCACTTACAGAAAGGACCATGTCAAACAAATTTGCAGCAGTCCTTGTTACTTCATAATTTCTATCGATTTTCCTTTCTAGGCACTCACATGGAGGGTGATGGGAAGGTGCATTTAAATGCTTAAATAAAAAAAAAAATATTAAAAAAAAAAACAACGAGCCTGTTTCACCCTAATCAGCACTAAAGCAAAAAGTTTTCAGCTGTATTTCAGTGCCTGAAGAAAAGTGGAATGGTTGCAGTCAACTATCAGTCATTAAAAAAATCAAATGTTTTTGCAACTCTTTCTAGTTCTTGTTTCCTAAAACAATATCATGTTTAATGCGCTAGAAACTATTTTTAATGAGATACAAAGTACTATTTGTTTTTTGGGGTTTTTTTGTTTTCCCTTCAGCTTATTTTTTAAACCAAAAAGTAAACACACGGTTATGAAATCTCCAATTTCACATCAAAGCCGAGTTGATTTATATATATGTTCAAAGGAAGACTTTAAAGGAGCAACATCATGACCAACTTGTTGGCCTGATGTTATTAGAATAATTTCAAAATCCACAATGTAAATGTTGATAAATAAATAGCATGTTGCCGTAAATCAGCATGTGGCTGCTCATGAAAGCAATAACATATATCTGATGTAGACAGAACAATATTCAGATTTTAGCCGTGAAGTTTAGCATTTCTGAGAGCAGCAGAACCTCCCTTGGGTGGGACGGATTTACGCAACACGGGGCTTAAAAAAGTGATGAATTGGAACCTGCAGCAGAGTGTGCATTTCCAGCTCATTTCCAGCCAAATGAGACTTGAAATATGCAAATTGCCTTCGAATGCCGGAAAGGAAAAACTCCCCAGAGGATCCTGCCCAAGGAAAGCACTGGGGATCAGCTCTGCTCCGAAACCAGCGAGAATTTCTTCATTTCAAAGCAGGCTCGGGGCATGTTACTCACTTGCTGGGAACGGGCACGGCGGAGGAAAAACCCCCTCCAGCCGCTGCGGGGGAACGGGGAAGGTCATGGAGAACCCACCCCCTTGGCCTTCCTGAAAATGAATGTGTCATGTGTTTGTAAGGTGTGCCCGCCTGGGTTTGTGTTGGCACACCGAGAAACGCCTGCAGGGCCAACTGCGCCCGCCGCCTGCTCTGGTGGGCAGCCCTGTGGCAGCTCTGCCCGGCAGTGCCAGGCTCGCCGTGCCCAGCAATGCCAGCCTCAGTGTGCCTGGCAGTGCCAGCTTCGGTGTGCCAGCAATGCCAGGCTCAGTGTGCCCAGCAATGCCAGCCTCGGTGTGCCTGGCAGTGCCAGGCTCAGTGTGCCCAGCAGTGCCAGCCTCAGTGTGCCCGGCAGTGCCAGCCTTGGTGTGCCCAGCAGTGCCAGGCTCAGTGTGTCCAGCACCATGGCTCTGCTCAGCAGTGCCAGCCTCAGTGTGCCCATCACTGTGGCAGGTGTGCCCAGCACCGTGGCTCTGCCCAGCAATGCCAGCCTCAGTGTGCCCAGCATTGTGGCAGCTCTGCCCAGCAGTGCCAGCCTCGGTGTGCCCAGCCCCGTGGCTCTGCCTGGGATCCAACACACCTTGGGTTAGGCTGGCATTTAGATTGGTATGAAACACCAGGACTCGGAGAGTTTAAGATTTCACAGAGTCCTCTCATGGTTTTGATTGGCAGTGACCTCAAAGAACACCTCATGCCACCCCCTGCCATGGGCAGGGACACCTTCCCCTGGACCAGTTTGCTTCAAGCCCTGTCTTATTTCTCCCTGTGTGATGTGACAAAGCACACATTGTGTGTCTCCTTGAGTGGAAACACCACGTCAGTGGGGTTTGGTCCACCCTGAAGAGTGATCTGAAGCTTTGGGTGTCTTTGGAAGAAGCTCAGGTTGATTTCTGCACCATCCAAAATGCTCTTCCTGTATGAAGACTAAGTCTCTTCTAGCCAATTAATACAGCCAATGATATCTGGAGTCTACAGCTCATCTTAGTGGATTTTCTATGGATTTCCTCCCCACTAATATCAAACTACACAAGGCAAGAACCAGCCAGAAGCTTGGCAGTGATCTCCAGGGAACAGCACTCTCTGTTCATCACTGAAAGGCTCATTTTATAACATAAATTGTGCTGCTGGGAGGAAGAACCACACAAATGGCACATCCCAGCCAAGGGGGAACTCCAGAGACCAGTACCAGCTTTCCTGAGTAAGGTGGGACCCACCCCCAGCTGAGAGCAGTGGAGTGAGTGTTCATACCAGTTTCTCATCCCAGCACTGTTTTTCTTCCCTCAAACAAGTAGTGAGAAAATAAAAGTAGGAACAAGCAAAAACACTTGTTCTGCAAAATCATTTTAGTGTTTTACCAGGTGAAAAAATCAGGACAGAGAGATGATGAGAACCAGCCTGTGCTGAAGGCGAGGAAGCAACAGCGAAATTAAAACCTACAGCAGCTTGTTTGTTGACATAAAGTTGATTAAAGAAGGACCTGATGCAGCTGACAACATCTGTGGCCTGGAGAGCAGATAGTGCTGCAGGAGGCTGCAGATCTCAGACCAAAATCTTGTGTCAGTCACACCCATGCAAACCACACTGCTGAGGCCTCGAGTGCCAGAGGAAGCCAAACAACTACCTAAGGAGAGCCCACAAACCAGAGAGCCTCTCCAGCCACTGGCAGGGAGCAGGCAGAGCCAGCCCTGTGGAACCAGGAGATGCTGGACTTTTGGGGGAAATAACCTGGATTATAGTCTCAATCTTCAGGAAAAACACCAAACAAAAAAACAACAAACAGCTGAGAGGGAAGAGCATTTGTCATTTAACAAGAGAGCAATGCAATTAAACATGGGATTTTGTTAATCGTATGAAGCAGCAATTTAAATTTAATTTAAATTTGAATCAAGCTCTGCAGTCATCATTTAGGCAAATCCAGCTGGGGTTTTACCTGAGTAGGAGAACAGGCTTTGGAAAATTCAAATAACTTTGTGCCCTGAGATGACTTTTCAAATATGCCCTTGATGAAAAAAACTCTGGCAACTTCTAATTGACAGACATCTGTTTGCTTCAGAAAACACAGGACAGAGAGTGAGTCCTGGGAAGAAGTCACTGTAAATCCTGGTCAGAAGTCACTGTAAGTCCTGGGAAGAAGTGACTGTAAGTCCTGGCAAGAAGTCAGGATAGCTGTCCAATAGAGTACCCCCAAAAAATGTGGCAGAGGATCCTGCCAAAATGAAAATGAGCCTAATGCAAGCATCAAAACCATACAGAAAGCACTAATTAATGTAAATACATTTAAATGAAAAATCCTTCTCACATAGAGATAGGCAAATGCTCTGCAGAATCATCTTTCTGTGCTAAACCAGCAGCAAGGTGAGGAGGCACTTCTGGTTTGTTGGCTTCAAACACTGAGCAAAAGCTTTAATCAGACAAATCTCTTCCTCCAAAGAGCTCTGACGGTGAGTCTTCAACCCAAAACATCTCCACAACACGTCCTGCCTTTGATAACACACCATCTTTCAATTAGGTTTCCCTTAGTGCAACTATCTGGATCACCAGCTGCCCCACTGGATGCAGTTGCTCTGCAGGAGTTGGAGTCAGCCACAAAACCACCCAAAAATAGGGCAAGGATCAGAACTGGTCCTGAAATCCTTCACAGCTCACCTTCATCCTGAGTGATGCTTCTCCTCTGGGATGTCACATGCCTCCAGTATCCTTGCTTCACTCCAGAGAGGTCCCTGCTCTGAACAGTTAGTCACTCTCCAGTCCTGCCCTCAGACCATGATTCATTTTGAACCTGCCTTCGAGCTATTATTTATTTAAGCCCCACCCTAATATGTTATAATGTAAAAGTCTGAGAATGCAGAACTCTTAAAACTCATCACATCCCAGTAAAGGCAGAATTGTTTAAAGGACATGCTAGAAGGTCCTGGGCACTGCTGTGTCCCAGAGGAGGGATGACAGCTCCCCACAAAGGCTCCTGAGAAGACGGATTTGCACCGAAATTCAACCCCCAAAGTCTTCATCTCTGCACCAGCAGCACGTACAGTGAATGGCTGTGGGATCTCCCCTGTATGGGCTGTTCCCACACGTTTACCACAACAGACCCAGAAGATGAGAAAGCATTCACCACTCAAAGTGCCTGTGCTCTAGCAGGGTATCTCCACTGCTGGCACTGCCCCCTAATCCTGGACCCACGCATCCCACAGCCAACATGCACCTTTCCAATATTTCATTTTTCAAATATTTGAATCAGTTTAACTAAGATATCTGCACACTGACGGCTCAGAGGCCTCTCAAGAGCAAAATATTAGGTCATTAAATACGTACGGCCCCACTATCCCACTCCTCTTTTACAGTGTATTTCATAGAATCATAGAATATGCTGAGTTGGAAGGGACCCATCAGGACCATGGAGTCCAACTCCTGATTTTTATACACCTATAAGCTAACTGATACCACCAGAATTATATATTTTGGAGGTCAAAGAGCAAAGGAGGAGGGATATGATGGATAACAGAAACAGCTACCCCAGAAGTCCATATATGACAGTGATGAGAACTGATACACAGGAGCTGACTGGGACCAAGCTCCCCAAATCCTGATCATGCATGAGGAGCTTTGAGGGATTTCACAGCCTGGGTCGGAGTTAGTTCCCTCCTCACCCAGCAGCCGCCTCTGGAACCTCACGTTCATCACTCCCGGCTGCCTCTGACAAGCCCCGGCTCCCGCATCGCTGTAGAAACGCAGTGCCCTGTCCTCTAGGACAAGGACATCCCCAACGCCAATGTCACCCCGCCAAACCGCGCAAAGATGGAGAGCACATCCCCATCCTCAGCCATAAAGAGCTCCTACCTCATGGAGCATCCCGCTGGCGCGGTGTCCCGCTCCGCCGCCCGCAGCTGGACGCGAAGGAAAGAGTTAAAGGAGCGCCGACGTCAGCCCGGCACGGCGCGGGCTCTGCGGGGCCGGCGCTGCGGGACGCGGCGGGGCAGCGGCTGTGCGGGGAGCGCAGCAATCCCGGCCGCTCCAGCCCCGCTCCCCAGCGCCAGTCCCCGGGCCAGGGGAATACCGGCGTGCGGAGCTCGGTGATTCACCCCGGCTTGTAAAAACAGGAGACGTGGAAGTCTCTTTGTTTCGCCGGCTGCTGCAGCAGCGAACAGACCTCTCTTTGTGCGGCGCTCGGCTATTTTAAAGCTTATTAAACAAAGGAAGTTCCAGCGAAAAGCAAGGGAAAGACTAAACAGCTCGGCACCACTTAAGGGAAACATCACGTAGGAAGGGGACGATATTGGGGGCTGCCAGGCTGGCAGGAGGGAGGAGGACGAGCGGCGAGGCTGTGCAGCCCGGCACATACACCGCTGGCACTTGGCCCCGCGCCGCCCGCGACCTCCACCGCGGCCCTCGGCAGTTTACATTAGTGTCCAGATGTTTATTTAGCCACTCTCTCCTGAAAGCGAGGTGCGGCCTTGCTCCTCTTTTCTGACCGAAATGCCCTTTGAAAGACAAGCAAAATGCAATCAGTTCTGTTTATCTTAGCGGTTTCTGGCGCGCGAGCTACCAAGATACAAGCACGGAGCCCCGAGGAGCTGCTGGCCCGAGATGCTGGCGGGACGCGGCCCTGGGTGGCAGGATTGGAGCTGTGCTATCCAACACTTGGGAGTTATCTTTACAGACGAAATGAGAGAGTTTAGGCGTTTACTCTGCAGCCATTGTAGCTGCATGGGCAGTGCAGGCAGGGAAGGATCTCCCAGCGAACAGTTTGGGGAGAGAAGCGGGTTTTCAAAGTATCCAGAGCACACAGCAGGAACCCTCATTATACCACCTCTGTCTACTTAAACTTAGACTATCCCCACAGACCACAAACGGCATTATCTGGACTTGATGGATTGCAAAAAGCTCTAAATAATACTGGCCTAGTTTAAAGAGATGGAAAGGTGCTGCTTATGGTCCATGCAGACACCTCCATTTGGGCTGTATCCTGCACACACAGTCAGGCAGCTCTTGAGAAATAACACATTTTCTCCATCTCTCTATATTATAGCTCCATAAAAACTTGGAGCTGGCAAGACCAGCACTTCAGCTGGGAAAAATACTTGCTCCTTCTTATGATGCAGGGGATGCACTGAGCACATCCTCCTCTGGATCCCAAATGCTGCATTAGGGAGCAGAGCCCAGCGGGTCCCGTGCTTCTGTCTGCAGGACGAGCGAGGCTGTGGGCACCTGCCTGATGCCAAATCCACTGTTACAGAGTGGCTACCAAGAGAGAAAATACCCCCTTCCGTATCATCAGGATCTTGACTCACAACCCATTCTGAGACACAGCAGTTGCCTGAGCTGGGAGCCGGTCAGGGTGATAAATGCAGGAATAAAAGAATATATATGTTACAATAACATAAATAAGTGTGGTCTGCTTCCTCAAGCAGCACTGAGTGCCTGCAGAGCTTCTTATAGGTAATTTTGTTTTATTGCAGAGCTGCAGGGCCGCATCAGCCCACAGCAAAAGATCAGCACGACCAGGAAAATACACTCCCTTCACGTCAGTTGCGACCAGGTAATTTTGCAGGTAATTTTTTTTCTCTAATTAAGAAAGGTAAGGGCACTGTGCATGGTCAGTCCTGCAGCTGGAGCAGCGAGGGCTTAGGCTGGTTTGCAGATCAAGCACTGCTCTGGTAATGCATCAGGACTCGGGAACGCTGACAGCACTCTGGGGCACAGAGCTCCCTCTCTGCCAGCTTTCTGTCGGATCCCGGCTCGTGGGACTGAAGGGTCCCGCGGTGCAAGCGGCAGCGCTCCCTCGGCTCGCACTGATGTCAGAGCAATCGGCTCGTTAGCTCGCTGCGAGATTAGCTGCTCATTTCCTCGCTCCTCCTGTCATTAACTCACAGCTTTAAAAAGTATACGCACATGTTTTAACCGCTGCCTTCCGAAACCCATCAGCTCCAAGCCAGGATGCCGTCCTGCATGGCGCTTCCCCCCAGCCACCGAGTCTGGGCTGGTGCAGGAGTTCTGAGAATCACCCTGCGAACACGTATGCCGAGATCCTCCTTCTCTCTCTCTCTGCTGTTGTTGCAACTCTGGATTTTCTAAACTACGTCTGTCAGGAAGGAGACAGGAAATTCGAGTCACACTTGCAACAGCTGTGCCATGCCTACTATCAGTCTCAAATGACGTAGTTTGGCTTGGGTGGCGCGGGGCCAGGAACTGGCGAGAGCGGAGGTCAGGAAGATAGGTCACTGTTTATACTGCTCCTGCACTTGGGAGCATGCCGAGGCTATTTGCTTTCTTCCTATCTATACTGTTTCTCTTTCCGTTTTTCTTTAATAATGTGGAGCCCAAGCATCCTGTTTTCAAAACATCTGACTGTTTTGCTATTTACCGGTGACAAATTGAAATGCCTTTGAGCGGAGCTGGCAGTGGAACGGGATCCTTGGCGCAGGGAACGACCTGCCCGGTGAAGGACCGTTGCAGCCTCCCCCTGAAGATGCAGTTTTCCCACCTCGCACTGTCACACCACTCTGCGGAGTCTGCCACCAAACCCTGAAAGCCATAAACCTCCCCAAATTATCGGGGGTTGGAACGAGATGCTCTTTAAGGTTCCCTCCAGCCCAAACCATACCATGATTTGTGTTAATATTTATTGCTGCTAAGAAAAGGGAAGTGAGACGTGAGGCCATTTTATGCTTCTCTGTCACAGATGAAAACTGTGAAACTGGAAGTTGACCAAAAAGCGTAGAGGTTTCAGAAACGGGTCATGAAAGAACAAAGTTTTGGGAACGTTTAGCTCGACCCAGCTGTAAGCCATCTGCACACAGAGAGAGCACAACTTCTAATTGCTACACAAGCAATTTAGTTAATAAGTCTTTCACCTTCACGAGTCCAGATTTGTCACTCAGCAAAAGAAAAGTAACCTCAAACCCAAGTGCATCAGTGTCCACACTGGACGTGCAGCCTGAACCCTTCTCAACTTTCATCCGGCCTTCCTTCAACACGAACTCGAACAAAAAAATAATATTCCTTTCTTGAAAGCTCGACCTATAAAACTTTTACTGCTTCCTCTGCCCCTGCACGTCGTGGTAATCACTACCAGAGGAGGAAGCTGAAACAACACGGGATTTCTTTGCTCAACTTTTTTCCATAACTCAGTTTATGATTCAGCATTTCTGATTTCAGTAATTTCCAATTAGGAAAAAAAATTAATAACAACATCAGGTTGGTGCAGAACTGCGTTTAAAACCACGGCAACTGGGGGGCAAAGATGTGGATGCGCCAGGCACTGCCCGCATCCTGCATCCCGCAGTCGGAGACGGATGGGAGGGTGGAACCGTGACCGCTCCAGAGCGTAACGCGGAGCTGGAACCGCTGTCTTGGATGCTTGGAAGAGGCAGGCACGGGGCTGGGAGCTGCCAGCCCGTCCCGGGGGTGTGCCAGCTCCGCTGGCAGCGGGCGGGGAGGCGGCAGGGCCCCGGGGCAGGGAGAGCCGCCCGCCCGCAGCAGCCGCCCCGCAAGGCACGGGCGGGCTCGGGGAGATGCGGGACCGCAGGTGGGCCGATGCTGGGCAGCCCGGCCCGGCTCCAGCGGGGAGCGGGGCTGCAACAACAGCTCCGCAGAGTTGCACACAGGCGCTCAGACCTCGCTTTTCGCTTTCTTCCCTCTCTGCTGCTTCTCAGAATACTCCTGGAACTCTGCTCTCTTGACTCTAAACACAACGTGCTTTTCTTGCTTTACTTTAGCACTTTACTCCAGCACTTTACTCCTCGCAAAAAGCCTCACAACTCCCCTTCCGCTGCCCTCAGACACCATTCCCCGAGCACCATCGCTGCCTTCGCGCCCTCACCATGTGCTGCCAAGTGATGTCGAGCCAGCCCAGCGCATTAAAACACAAATTAAAACCTTACCGAAAGCCAAAACTGCCATAAAATACCGGACCACAATGTTTTCAGTTCGCCGTCGTTACGGACTGGCAACAATGAAGTTAATTGACTTTTGGAGTGATAAGCTGGTAAATTGCGGGGGTTTGCACAGTGTTGCTGGTCATATCGGCTCCAAGGGACCGGCGATAATTGAAACCTCTTTAATTCTCCGAAATGAGCCCGCGGCAGCGAGCACTCTACTCTATCCACGCCGTGCGGGATCGCTCTCTTCACGCTGTCCCGGCTCGCTCTCCCCACACCGTCCCGGCCCTCCCTCCCCACGCCATCCCGAATTGTCCTCTCCACGCCGCCCAGGACCGATCTCTCTACGCCGCCCGCTGCGAGTTTTTCCTGGCCATGCCTCCTAAACCCGCACCCTCTTGCCTGACACTAACTTGGAGTTGCTGTCCTGGACAGATGCACAGATTTGTCGGGCATCAGGGTGCCGTGTTCCGCACCGCTCCGCATCCCCGTCCCGCATCCCCATCCCGCATCCGCACTCCGCATCCCCGTCCCGCATGTGTGCTCACCTTGTTGGATGCCATCTCGCTGACGGAGCGGTAGGTCTGGATGGTCTCCAGCTGATCCAGGCACCAGTCGAGCTCCTCCAGCGTCTCCATGGCCAGCTTCTGGTAGGGCTCCTCTGCGAAGAGGCACACGGACATGTAGTCGGGCTGGCGCTGCGGCCGCCTCTCCATGGCGGGGCCGCCCGAGCCGCCGCCAGCGCCGCCGGAGGTGCCGCTCCGCTCCCTCATCACGCGGCCGCCGCTGCGCTGCCC